>OV816027.1:139695286-140249588 GCA_929113105.1 Agrypnus murinus
TGGTTATTGAAACATTATGATGTATTAGCTATTGATGGCAAATATAAGTTGATTTATCCAGTTCACAACAATAACATTCTATTTTATGTAACAAATGAAGAATTATTTAATATCTTGCAATCGCAACATTCCGCTATTGGTCACGGCGGTCGTGACAAAATGGTCAAGCAATTAAATACAAAATTTAAAAATATTACCTATAAACAAATTCAAAAGTTTATAGATTTGTGTGAACCATGCTTGCAGAAGAAGAAACTTCCTAAGAAAGGTAAACAGTGGATTTAAACAAATTCAGATAATCTTAAAAATTTGTTTGTAGGTATAGTTGTGAAGCCCTTGCTTTTCAAAGAGGCGAACACTAGATGCCAAGTAGATTTAATAGATTATCAATCACAAAGCGATAATGAATATAAATTCATTATGGTTTACCAAGACCATTTAACTAAATTCGTTGTTTTAAAAGCACTTAAAACAAAAAGAGCAGAGGAGGTGGCCGAAAATATTATAGACATTTTTACGCTTCTAGGAGCTCCCACCGTTTTACAATCAGACAATGGTCGAGAATTCTCCAATAAAATTATTGAAAATCTTAAAAATATGTGGCCTACTCTAAAGATTGTGCATGGATCACCGCGTCATAGTCAGTCAAAAGGTAGCGTAGAACGCGCCAATCAAGATATCGAAAATATTTTAACTGCTTGGATGATGGAAAATAATTCTTCACACTGGTCTAAGGGACTTCGCTTTGTTCAGTGGATGAAAAATTCCTCCTATCATTCTGGAATTCGAATGACCCCATATGAAGCTTTATTTGGTACTGCACCAAAAATTGGTTTGTCATCTACTTCCTTACCCACCGAAGCAATTGAATCTCTTCACAGTGAAGAAGAACTGAATCAAGTATTACAATCAGCAAAATTTACTGCAGAAACGGTAACAGATCAGGTAAGAGATGCTGATGAAAATGAATGTATTGAGGAAGAACTTGTTGCTGTGAATAATAATTCAGAACTTCCTAACAACACTGAGAGTTTCGAGGAAAATATTGATGCTATACAAAATATAGATGCTACAGAAGCCAATGTTTTATGTGGAAAATGTTTTCGGGAATTGCAAAGTGTTGATGACGAGTGTGTGCTTTGTGAACGAAATAAAATAACTGCTGTTAAACGAAAAGACGCATTTCAGAATTTGGAAATACAAGCTAAAAAAATGAAAAAAATATCCGACCATAAATTTGCACCAGCTGACGTTGGAACCACAGTGAGAATTCCTGTCCCAGAAGTCGATCGTGGGAGAGGAGATGCAAGATCAATCTTAGGAGTCATACTGGCCAACAACGATGGCTTTTATAGGATTGGAACACGAGACGGAACTTTAAAAAATCTACTTGTTCGTTCACAATTTGATGTTTGTAAAGAAAATATCATAAATATTTCCGAAGTTGGTAATAAAGAAGTTGGCATTAGAACTTTAGCCACCAGCCAATCACTAGGATCAGGACAAGGCTTCAAAAAATGCGCCTGTAAAAATAAATGCCAGTCCAAAAAATGCAATTGTGTTAAAAGTAATGTCTTGTGCAATTCGAAATGTCATAATTCACTTTCTTGTTGCAATAAATAAATGGCTTTTTACATTTACTTACTTACTCAAATGTACCAATTCTGCTCATTTAATTTGAAAATCAATATTTATGTAGAATATTATATCTTTTTAGTTTACAAAAATATAAGATTTCATTTTATTCCTTGGGGTTTTTTTACACACTGTAATAAATCCAAGAACGAAACCATATTTCACACACTCCGCAAACTTACTAGGGACTTCACGAAATCACTAGTAGGCATATGAAATCACTAGTGTATTTGTTATATTTATTTTAATTTTATGATATCACTAAAATGATCAGTGAGTTCATGCATACATCAGTTAATCTATAGATACACTGAATTACACGCTTTCACGGTAACATATATACATAATAGGTTTTATTTGAATATTAAAACAGTTTGTGATTTCCCAGTGTTGAATTCAGTGGAAGTGGCTCCCCTGGCTCCCGAGGTTCATCATAAGTGGGGGCGGTTGGAATCGAATATCTCCATTGATAGATGGGGTGGATTATCTGTAAGTACAAGTTATATAAGTATTGGTATCATCTAGGGAATCTGGTAGCAGGCAATAGAAAAGGGACAATTATTGGGTGTTAATGCGTCTCCATATTATTTTATTGAATTCTGCGTGTATTAAAATACCGCCTTTAATTACGTCTCGTACTAAATTGTGGCTGAAGTTTTTATTGAGACCAGTTCTATTGAATAACGAATTATTGCCCTGGTACCAGATTCCCCTTGCCCCAATAATTAGAGGGTGTATATAGATATTACTATCTGGGTGACGACGACGGAGTGAGTTTAAGAATGGTATTGTGGAATAAATCTGGGTTTTATTTTCCGCGGCTTGTTGAAGGGAGGTTGGACCTTCCCAATGGATTGCAATATCGGATATGATTAGAGTGTTGTCTTTTTTTATTAATAAGTGGGGTTTTTTCTCACTCTGTCGTCGCCCCAGATGTTTGGTTCAATTTCTACTGTCCAGCCTAGTTTTCTGATCTCTTCCGCTGTTTTGTGGACAATAAAGTCATGACGTCGGATCCGCTGCCAATGAGTTGCTGGGCACCCCTGGAGGACGTGTGATAGGGACTCAGTTTTGTTGCACCCAGCTCGACATCTGGCAGCTTCTCCTCTGTTATACATATTTCCTTGAGTTGGCAGGATGTTTCCGCGGAGTTGTATAGCTTTTACATAATCTGCACCGCTCCAAAAATTTGGTGGTTTTTCAATCCAGCTGCAGCTGGACGTGTCTCTATAGCCCTGTTGTAGTCCATTGCCTGAAAAGCTGTTGTTTAGTTTGCTGGCCCAATACTTACGTATTTCGGTAGTTGAGAGGCCATTTCTTAGTAAATATTTTTCCAGTTTTCTTAACAGGTCTTTTCCCCAATTTGAGTTAAACGTATTTTCGAGAATGTAGTGACCTTGAATAGATGCTAGGTTGTTGAGTCTCCTGTACAATATAGCTGATACACTTTCCAAAAGACTCAACATCCCCAGACCCCCATCTTTGGTTGCTGCATGAATGTATGCGTTGGGAGTTTGTTCGGGCAGATGTATGGCCCATTTCACTAGGATTTTATCGGCTCTGCTTAAGGTTTTTCTGTCAGTAGCCAAATTAATAAATCTCGGGAGGACTCTAGGTATAAGGTAATATTTGATCATATTGAGTCTCTGATTTGGTTTTAAGGGGGCTTTTCTAAGTCTAGAACAGAGGTTATTAAGGTATTCAAAGTTAGTTCTATACATCCCCACATAGGTGTTGCCCAAGTAGTCGAAAAATTCATTTGGGGCTAATTGTTTTATTAGAATGCCGTTTATCTGAAACCTAGGGGTAGTGGCGAAGTATAGTTTCTTTTTTCTAGGAGCGACACTGGCCGAAATAGCTAAACATTTATCCGGGTGGATCTGAAGGCTACGCCTTTCAAAGAAATGATTAATTCTGTTGATAATAGCCTGTGTCTCTCCTACTGTCTTACCAAAAATTAGCATATGAAATCACTAGTGTATTTGTTATATTTATTTTAATTTTATGATATCACTAAAATGATCAGTGAGTTCATGCATACATCAGTTAATCTATAGATACACTGAATTACACGCTTTCACGGTAACATATATACATAATAGGTTTTATTTGAATATTAACCCTTTCAGTCATAGCGTCCACTACAGTGGACGCCACTTCTACATTTTTTTTTAAATAAATCTGGAGTTTATTACAGTGTTCTGCAATGCTCTGAGTGAAGATTAGACTGCTTTTTACCATATAAAATAGCTGCGACCTCTATGTGCGGGAGCATAAACCAAAAAAGTTTAAAAATATTTTCTACCACCAGCAGAATTGCAGAGACCTGTGACAGGTCGATAAAAATATTTTATTTGATTCGTTTTCGATCGACGCACGCGTCTGATTTTTTTTACGTGATTACGAGTGTTTGTTTTTGTTAGTGTGAGTGAGTTTCGTTTGTTTGCTTTTGACTTTTTTTCTCCTTGAACTGTTAAATTCACGTCCACTGCAGTGGACACTGTGACAATAATATATATAATTTTCTGGTAAATATAACCTCACTTTTTTTAATTTTTATTAAAACTACAATAAATGGCAGGTTTTTTTATATAAAATGCCGCGCAATAAGCCTCTAACTGACCAGGAATTGTTTGAGCTGCTTCACCGGGATGATTCCGAGGTGGAATATTTAAGTGAAGATCAAGATGATGGTTGGGAGAGTGAGTCCTCTCTTGATCAAGAAGGTAGTATGAAATCTATTTTATTGCTTTAGATATTAGCTAATACATTGTACTTTAGATTCCCAACAAGAGTTGGTTGAAGACAACGTTCCTCTGGATGTAGCAGACGTTGTCGAAGAAGATGCTGAAGTGTCCGAAGAGTGTTCGGGTGGTTCAATAGACCCTTCAACAAGTGCTCCCTCCTCTACAGCTGGCAAAACGTCAGTACGTACAAAAATTGATCAGTATTGCGCGCAACATGAGTTGACTCCAAAGAGCAATATTATTTGGCGAAAAAATTGTACGTATGTAACTCCCCCAATTCAGTGGTACGAACAAAATAAGTCTCAAATTATTGCACTTCGAACTCCCTCAGAATATTTTGAAAAATATTTTATAGAAGAATTGTTTACTATAATGTCAGAAAAGACAAATCTTTATGCTGTTCAAAATCAAACGAGATTTGCACCCACCAGCATCGACGAATTGAGGACTTTTGTAGGAATCCACATTATCATGGGTAACCTACATTACCCACGCGTGAGGTTCTATTGGGACAAGCAATTGTATATTCCTCAAATTGCAGACAATATGCCATTCAATAGATTTTCGAAATTACGGCAAAATCTGCATTTCGTCAATAATGAAGAAAAGGACCCAAACAACAAAGATCGTTTTTGGAAGGTAAGACCTTTGTACAACCAAATACGGTCTCGATGCTTGCAGCTTTCCTTGGAAAGCATGCTTTGTATCGATGAACAGATGATACCATTTAAAGGAAAGCTCAACGTCAAACAATACGTGAAGGGAAAACCATGTCCTTGGGGCATAGAATTATTTGCTCTTTGTGGCCGCAGCGGTCTATTATATGACTTCGTTCTGTACCAAGGCGCTACAACAGAATTGGACAAAGAGCAGCAGGATGTATGTGGTCTTGGCGCTGCAGTAGTTTTAAAACTAACAGAGCGCATCAGGGAAAAAAACATTCAGCTGTACTATGATAATTATTTTTCAAATTATAATCTGCTGCAATGGTTACAAAACCGACATATATATGTGGCTGGAACGGCAAGAGTGGATCGTTTCAAGAAGCCTCGATTTTCTTCTGACAATTAAATGAAGGCGAAAGGTAGAGGTACTTCTGAAGAGGTCCTAAGTGGCGATGGGCAAGTGATAATGACAAAATGGTTTGATAATAAGCCCGTCATAATGGCTTCAAATTTTGTATCGATTGGAAATGAAGACACTTGTACCAGATGGGACAAAAAAGAAAATAAATACATTGAGATTTCAAGACCTGAAGTAATAGAAAAATATAACAAATGCATGGGAGGAGTTGACAAAATGGATTTCCTGATCACTCTATACAGAACGTTTATCAGGTCTAAAAAATGGACAATGCGTATGTTTACCCATGCCATAGATATTTGTTGTACAAATTCTTGGCTCGAGTATAAAAATGATGCCACCGAACTCAATATACCAAAAAAGGAAATTTTGGACCTAATCCATTTTAGGGCCTATGTTGCTGAAACACTAATTATGGTTAACAAAATTCCAAAAAAACGAGGACGACCTACAAAATCACCCAGGGAATCGCCAGTTTCGTCTCGTGCTGGCTCTCCAGCGACGACGTCACATAGTCCAGTTCCAAAACGACTAAGAGAAGAATTTGCTCCTGTAAAAGAAGTAAGATTGGACAATGTGGGACATTTACCCGAATTTGACGAAAAAAAAAAATGCTACAAGGTGTAAGCAACCAAACTGCAAAAGTAAAACGCATATTTTTTGTGTTAAATGCAATGTACATCTATGTATTGGCAGTAAAAAAAATTGCTTCAAGTCCTATCACACCAAAGAATAAATTGTTTATATATTTTTGTTGTTTTTTTTTATCTAGTTGTCTACAAAAAGTTTTCATTTCATTTCTACTTAATATATATTTTTTACTATAGTTGAATCACAGTGTCCACTGAAGTGGACATCAATTTTTTCAAAAATGGTAGTATATAAAAATTTCAAAAGATGTTCAAAAATTAAGAAAAAAATTAACTAGTATTTGTACCAAGTTTCATAATTTTATCAAGAAAATTAAAAAGTCATGACTGAAAGGGTTAAAACAGTTTGTGATTGGCGGTTGGAATCGAATATCTCCATTGATAGATGGGGTGGATTATCTGTCAGTACAAGTTATATAAGTATTGGTACCATCTAGGGAATCTGGTAGCAGGCAATAGAAAAGGGACAATTATTGGGTGTTAATGCGTCTCCATATTATTTTATTGAATTCTGCGTGTATTAAAATACCGCCTTTAATTACGTCTCGTACTAAATTGTGGCTGAAGTTTTTATTGAGACCAGTTCTATTGAATAACGAATTATTGCCCTGGTACCAGATTCCCCTTGCCCCAATAATTAGAGGGTGTATATAGATATTACTATCTAGGTGACGACGACGGAGTGAGTTTAAGAATGGTATTGTGGAATAAATCTGGGTTTTATTTTCCGCGGCTTGTTGAAGAGAGGTTGGACCTTCCCAATGGATTGCAATATCGGATATGATTAGAGTGTTGTCTTTTTTTATTAATAAGTCGGGTTTTTTTTTCACTCTGTCGTCGCCCCAGATGTTTGGTTCAATTTCTACTGTCCAGCCTAGTTTTCTGATCTCTTCCGCTGTTTTGTGGACAATAAAGTCATGACGTCGGATCCGCTGCCAATGAGTTGCTGGGCACCCCTGGAGGACGTGTGATAGGGACTCAGTTTTGTTGCACCCAGCTCGACATCTGGCAGCTTCTCCTCTGTTATACATATTTCCTTGAGTTGGCAGGATGTTTCCGCGGAGTTGTATAGCTTTTACATAATCTGCACCGCTCCAAAAATTTGGTGGTTTTTCAATCCAGCTGCAGCTGGACGTGTCTCTATAGCCCTGTTGTAGTCCATTGCCTGAAAAGCTGTTGTTTAGTTTGCTGGCCCAATACTTACGTATTTCGGTAGTTGAGAGGCCATTTCTTAGTAAATATTTTTCCAGTTTTCTTAACAGGTCTTTTCCCCAATTTGAGTTAAACGTATTTTCGAGAATGTAGTGACCTTGAATAGATGCTAGGTTGTTGAGTCTCCTGTACAATATAGCTGGTACACTTTCCAAAAGACTCAACATCCCCAGACCCCCATCTTTGGTTGCTGCATGAATGTATGCGTTGGGAGTTTGTTCGGGCAGATGTATGGCCCATTTCACTATTTTTCTGAGGATTTTATCGGCTCTGCTTAAGGTTTTTCTGTCAGTAGCCAAATTAATAAATCTCGGGAGGACTCTAGGTATTAGGTAATAGTTGATCATATTGAGTCTCTGATTTGGTTTTAAGGGGGCTTTTCTAAGTCTAGAACAGAGGTTATTAAGGTATTCAAAGTTAGTTCTATACATCCCCACATAGGTGTTGCCCAAGTAGTCGAAAAATTCATTTGGGGCTAATTGTTTTATTAGAATGCCGTTTATCTGAAACCTAGGGGTAGTGGCGAAGTATAGTTTCTTTTTTCTAGGAGCAACACTGGCCGAGATAGCTGAACATTTATCCGGGTGGATCTGAAGGCTACGCCTTTCAAAGAAATGATTAATTCTGTTGATAATAGCCTGTGTCTCTCCTACTGTCTTACCAAAAATTAGCAGGTCATCGGCATATGCTAGAGTGGCTATGTGCAAATTAGTGTTATCTCCCACCATAACTCCGGCGTCGAGCTCGCTGATATTGTCAAGCATTTCGTCTATCACCATGTTAAAGAGTAGGGGGGAGATAGGGTCCCCCTGTTTGACCCCTCTCTTTATCATGATCGGATTAGTGGGTGGTTCCGAGGATCCGGCACATTTAAAGGTTGTTGAGGTGTTAGCGTAAGAGCTCATGACATATTTAATCAGGGAAGGATGGATTTTAAATCGGCGAAGGGCCCTCTCTATCGAGTCATGATTGACTTAATCGAAGGCCTTCCGCAGATCTATGGAAATGATATGATGAGGTTTTATCTTCCTCCTGTGTGCTTTGATGAGTCCCTGTAAAATATCCAGTCTCAGAAATCCACTTTGCAATTTGTTAAAAGGAAGTGGTTGGAATCGCTTGGCCATTATTCGGTGTAATATGCGCAGGAGCACTGACATGATCGTAATTGGCCTCCAATTATTGGGGTTCCGGAGGTCACCTTTTTTAGGTATGAGGATTGTCCTGCATTCGCGAATTCTCATAGGGCATTCTCCCAGAAAAAGACAGGCGTTATAAAATACCGCCAGTCTTTCCAATGAACAGTCTTAACAATGAATCGATAACAATATAAGCTGTAACAACAATTTTCAACAATAATTAACATCAGCCAACTCCTTCGATGACCGTAACAAAGAATCGATAACACTATATGCTGTAACAACAATTGTCAACAAGAATTAACATCAGCCAACGCCTTCGATGACTGTAACATTGAATCGATAACAATATAAGCTGTAACTACTATTGTCAACAAGAATTAACATCAGCCAACGCCTTCGATGACTGTAACAAAGTGTCGATAATAATATATGCTGTAACAACAATTGTCAACAAGAATTAACATCAGCCAACGCCTTCGATGACTGTAACATTGAATCGATAACAATATAAGCTGTAACAACAATTTTCAACAAGAATTAACATCAGCCAACGCCTTCGATGACTTTAACAATGAATCGATAACAATATAAGCTGTAACAACAATTGTCAACAAGAATTAACATCAGCCAACGCCTTCGATGACTGTAATAAAGAATCGATAACAATATATGCTGTAACAACAATTTTCAACAAGAATTAACATCAGCCAAATCCTACGATTACTGTAACAATGAACCGATAACAAGATAAGCTGTAACAACAATTGTCAACAAGAATTAACATCAGCCAACGCCTTCGATGACTGTAACAAAGAATCGATAACAATATATGCTGTAACAACAATTTTCAACAAGAATTAACATCAGCCAACGCCTTCGATGACTGTAACAAAAAATCGATAACAATATAAGCTGTAACAACAATTGTCAACAAGAATTAACATCAGCCAACGCCTTCGATGACTGTAACAAAGAATCGATAACAATATATGTTGTAACAACAATTGTCAACAAGAATTAACATCAGCCAACGCCTTTGATGACTGTAACAAAGAATCGATAACAATATATGCTGTAACAACAATTTTCAACAAGAATTAACATCAGCCAACTCCTACGATTACTGTAACAATGAACCGATAACAATATAAGCTGTAACAACAATTGTCAACAAGGATTAACATCAGCCAACGCCTTCGATGACTGTAACAAAGAATCGATAACAATATATGCCGTAACAACAATTTTCAACAAGAATTAACATCAGCCAACGCCTTCGATGACTGTAACAAAGAATCGATAACAATATATGCTGTAACAACAATTGTCAACAAGAATTAACATCAGCCAACGCCTCCGATGACTGTAACAAAGAATCGATAACAACATATGCTGTAACAACAATTTTCAACAAGAATTAACATCAGCCAACGCCTTCGATGACTGTAACAAAGAATCGATAACAATATATGCTGTAACAACAATTTTCAACAATAATTAACATCAGCCAACTCCTTCGATGACCGTAACAAAGAATCGATAACACTATATGCTGTAACAACAATTGTCAACAAGAATTAACATCAGCCAACGCCTTCGATGACTGTAACAATGAATCGATAACAATATAAGCTGTAACAACAATTTTCAACAATAATTAACATCAGCCAACTCCTTCGATGACCGTAACAAAGATACGATAACAATATATGCTGTAACAACAATTTTCAACAAGAATTAACATCAGCCAACTCCTACGAGGACTGTAACATTGAATCGATAACAATATAAGCTGTAACAAGAATTAACATCAGCCAACGCCTTCGATGACTGTAACAAAGAATCGATAACAATATATGCCGTAACAACAATTTTCAACAAGAATTAACATCAGCCAACGCCTTCGATGACTGTAACAAAGAATCGATAACAACATATGCTGTAACAACAATTTTCAACAAGAATTAACATCAGCCAAAGCCTTCGACGACTGTAACAATGAATCGATAACAATATAAGCTGTAACAACAATTTTCAACAATAATTAACATCAGCCAACTCCTTCGATGACCGTAACAAAGAATCGATAACACTATATGCTGTAACAACAATTGTCAACAAGAATTAACATCAGCCAACGCCTTCGATGACTGTAACATTGAATCGATAACAATATAAGCTGTAACTACTATTGTCAACAAGAATTAACATCAGCCAACGCCTTCGATGACTGTAACAAAGTGTCGATAATAATATATGCTGTAACAACAATTGTCAACAAGAATTAACATCAGCCAACGCCTTCGATGACTGTAACAAAGAATCGATAACAATATATGTTGTAACAACAATTGTCAACAAGAATTAACATCAGCCAACGCCTTTGATGACTGTAACAAAGAATCGATAACAATATATGCTGTAACAATTGTCAACAAGAATTAACATCAGCGAACGCCTTTGATGACTGTAACAAAGAATCGGTAACAATATATGCTGTAACAACAATTGTTAACAAGAATTAACATCAACCAACGCCTGCGATGACTGTAAGAATGAATCGATAACAATATAAGCTGTAACAACCATTTTCAACAAGAATTAACATCAGCCAACTCCTACGATGACTGTAACAATGAATCGATAACAATATAAGCTGTAACAACAATTGTCAACAAGAATTAACATCAGCCAACGCCTTCGATGACTGTAACAAAGAATCGATAACAATATATGCTGTAACAACAATTTTCAACAAGAATTAACATCAGCCAACTCCTACGATGACTGTAACAATGAATCAATAACAATATTAGCTGTAACAAAAATCTTTAACAAAAATGGACATCTGCCAACTTCTTCGATGGCTATAAAAATTAATCAATAACAATATAAGCTGTAACAACAATATTTAACAAGAATGGTCATCAGCCAACTCCATCAATGACTCTAACAGTGAACCAATAACAATATAAGCTGTAACAACAACTGTCAACAAGAATTAACATCAGCCAACTCCTTCGATGACTGTAACAAAGAATTGATAACAATATATGCCGTAACAACAATTTTCAACAAGAATTAACATCAGCCAACGCCTTCGATGACTGTAACAAAGAATCGATAACAATATAAGCTGTAACAACAATTGTCAACAAGAATTAACATCAGCCAGAGCCTTCGTAGACTGTAACAAAGAATCGATAACAATATATGCTGTAACAACAATTTTCAACAACAATTAACATCAGCCAACTCCTACGATTACTGTAACAATGAACCGATAACAATATCAGCCAACGCCTTCGATGACTATAACATTGAATCGATAACAATATAAGCTGTAACAACAATTGTCAACAAGAATTAACATCAGCCAACGCCTTCGATGACTGTAACAATGAATCGATAACAATATAAGCTGTAACAACAATTTTCAACAATAATTAACATCAGCCAACTCCTTCGGTGACCGTAACAAAGATACGATAACAATATATGCTGTAACAACAATTTTCAACTAGAATTAACATCAGCCAACTCCTACGAGGTCTGTAACACTGAATCGATAACAATATAAGCTGTAACAAGAATTAACATCAGCCAACGCCTTCGATAACTGTAACAATGAATCGATAACAATATAAGCTGTAACTACTATTGTCAACAAGAATTAACATCAGCCAACGCCTTCGATGACTGTAACAAAGAGTCGATAATAATATATGCTGTAACAATTGTCAACAAGAATTAACATCAGCCAACGCCTTGGATGACTGTAACATTGAATCGATAACAATATAAGCTGTAACAACAATTTTCAACAAGAATTAACATCAGCCAACGCCTTCGATGACTTTAACAATGAATCGATAACAATATAAGCTGTAACAACAATTGTCAACAATAATTAACATCAGCCAACGCCTTCGATGACTGTGACAAAGAATCTATAACAATATATGCTGTAACAACAATTTTCAACAAGAATTAACATCAGCCAACGCCTTCGATGACTGTAACAAAAAATCGATAACAATATATGCTGTAACAACAATTGTCAACAAGAATTAACATCAGCCAACGCCTTCGATGACTGTAACAAAGAATCGATAACAATATATGCTGTAACAATAATTGTCAACAAGAATTAACATCAGCCAACGCCTTTGATGACTGTAACAAAGAATCGATAACAATATATGCTGTAACAACAATTTTCAACAAGAATTAACATCAGACAACTCCTACGATGACTGTAACAATGAATCGATAACAATATAAGTTGTAACAACAATTGTCAACAAAAATTAACATGAGCCAACGCCTTCGATGACTGTAATAAAAAAGTCGATATTAATATATGCTGTAACAACAATTGTCAACAAGAATTAGCATCAGCCAACGCCTTCGATGACTGTAACAAAAAATCGATAACAATATATGCTGTAACAACAATTGTCAACAAGAATTAACATCAGCCAACATCTTCGATGACTGTAACAAAGAATCGATAACAATATATGCTGTAACAATAATTGTCAACAAGAATTAACATCAGCCAACGCCTTTGATGACTGTAACAAAGAATCGATAACAATATATGCTGTAACAACAATTTTCAACAAGAATTAACATCAGCCAACTCCTACGATGACTGTAACAATGAATCGATAACAATATAAGCTGTAACAACAATTTTCAACAAGAATTAACATCAGCCAACGCCTTCGATGACTGTAACAAAGAATCTATAACAATATATGCTGTAACAACAATTTTCAACAAGAATTAACATCAGCCAACGCCTTCGATGACTGTAACAAAGAATCGATAACAATATATGCTGTAACAACAATTGTCAACAAGAATTAACATCAGCCAACGCCTTCGATGACTGTAACAAACAATCGATAACAATATATGCTGTAACAACAATTGTCAACAAGAATTAACATCAGCCAACGCCTTCGATGACTGTAACAAAGAGTCGATATTAATATATGCTGTAACAACAATTGTCAACAAAAATTAACATCAGCCAACGCCTTCGATGACTGTAACAAAAAATCGATAACAATATATGCTGTAACAACAATTGTCAACAAGAATTAACATGAGCCAACGCCTTCGATGACTGTAACAAAGAGTCGATATTAATATATGCTGTAACAACAATTGTCAACAAAAATTAACATCAGCCAACGCCTTCGATGACTGTAACAAAAAATCGATAACAATATATGCTGTAACAACAATTGTCAACAAGAATTAACATCAGCCAACGCCTTCCATGACTGTAACAAAGAATCGATAACAATATATGCTGTAACAATAATTGTCAACAAGAATTAACATCAGCCAGCGCCTTTGATGACTGTAACAAAGAATCGATAACAATATATGCTGTAACAACAATTTTCAACAAGAATTAACATCAGCCAACTCCTACGATGACTGTAACAATGAATCGATAACAAGATAAGCTGTAACAACAATTGTCAACAAGAATTAACATCAGCCAACGCCTTCGATGACTGTAACAAAGAATCGATAACAATATATGTTGTAACAACAATTGTCAACAAGAATTAACATCAGCCAACGCCTTTGATGACTGTAACAAAGAATCGATAGCAATATATGCTGTAACAACAATTTTCAACAAGAATTAACATCAGCCAACTCCTACGATTACTGTAACAATGAACCGATAACAATATAAGCTGTAACAACAATTGTCAACAAGGATTAACATCAGCCAACGCCTTCGATGACTGTAACAAAGAATCGATAACAATATATGCCGTAACAACAATTTTCAACAAGAATTAACATCAGCCAACGCCTTCGATGACTGTAACAAAGAATCGATAACAATATATGCTGTAACAACAATTGTCAACAAGAATTAACATCAGCCAACGCCTCCGATGACTGTAACAAAGAATCGATAACAACATATGCTGTAACAACAATTTTCAACAAGAATTAACATCAGCCAACGCCTTCGATGACTGTAACAAAGAATCGATAACAATATATGCTGTAACAACAATTTTCAACAATAATTAACATCAGCCAACTCCTTCGATGACCGTAACAAAGAATCGATAACACTATATGCTGTAACAACAATTGTCAACAAGAATTAACATCAGCCAACGCCTTCGATGACTGTAACAATGAATCGATAACAACATATGCTGTAACAACAATTTTCAACAAGAATTAACATCAGCCAACGCCTTTGATGACTGTAACAAAGAATCGATAACAATATATGCTGTAACAACAATTTTCAACAAGAATTAACATCAGCCAACTCCTACGATGACTGTAACAATGAATCGATAACAATATAAGCTGTAACAACAATTTTCAACAAGAATTAACATCAGCCAACGCCTTCGATGACTGTAACAAAGAATCTATAACAATATATGCTGTAACAACAATTTTCAACAAGAATTAACATCAGCCAACGCCTTCGATGACTGTAACAAAGAATCTATAACAATATATGCTGTAACAACAATTTTCAACAAGAATTAACATCAGCCAACGCCTTCGATGACTGTAACAATCGATAACAATATATGCTGTAACAACAATTGTCAACAAGAATTAACATCAGCCAACGCCTTCGATGACTGTAACAAAGAGTCGATATTAATATATGCTGTAACAACAATTGTCAACAAAAATTAACATCAGCCAACGCCTTCGATGACTGTAACAAAAAATCGATAACAATATATGCTGTAACAACAATTGTCAACAAGAATTAACATGAGCCAACGCCTTCGATGACTGTAACAAAGAGTCGATATTAATATATGCTGTAACAACAATTGTCAACAAAAATTAACATCAGCCAACGCCTTCGATGACTGTAACAAAAAATCGATAACAATATATGCTGTAACAACAATTGTCAACAAGAATTAACATCAGCCAACGCCTTCGATGACTGTAACAAAGAATCGATAACAACATATGCTGTAACAACAATTTTCAACAAGAATTAACATCAGCCAACGCCTTCGATGACTGTAACAAAGAATCGATAACAATATATGCTGTAACAACAATTTTCAACAATAATTAACATCAGCCAACTCCTTCGATGACCGTAACAAAGAATCGATAACACTATATGCTGTAACAACAATTGTCAACAAGAATTAACATCAGCCAACGCCTTCGATGACTGTAACAATGAATCGATAACAACATATGCTGTAACAACAATTTTCAACAAGAATTAACATCAGCCAACGCCTTTGATGACTGTAACAAAGAATCGATAACAATATATGCTGTAACAACAATTTTCAACAAGAATTAACATCAGCCAACTCCTACGATGACTGTAACAATGAATCGATAACAATATAAGCTGTAACAACAATTTTCAACAAGAATTAACATCAGCCAACGCCTTCGATGACTGTAACAAAGAATCTATAACAATATATGCTGTAACAACAATTTTCAACAAGAATTAACATCAGCCAACGCCTTCGATGACTGTAACAAAGAATCTATAACAATATATGCTGTAACAACAATTTTCAACAAGAATTAACATCAGCCAACGCCTTCGATGACTGTAACAATCGATAACAATATATGCTGTAACAACAATTGTCAACAAGAATTAACATCAGCCAACGCCTTCGATGACTGTAACAAAGAGTCGATATTAATATATGCTGTAACAACAATTGTCAACAAAAATTAACATCAGCCAACGCCTTCGATGACTGTAACAAAAAATCGATAACAATATATGCTGTAACAACAATTGTCAACAAGAATTAACATGAGCCAACGCCTTCGATGACTGTAACAAAGAGTCGATATTAATATATGCTGTAACAACAATTGTCAACAAAAATTAACATCAGCCAACGCCTTCGATGACTGTAACAAAAAATCGATAACAATATATGCTGTAACAACAATTGTCAACAAGAATTAACATCAGCCAACGCCTTCGATGACTGTAACAAAGAATCGATAACAATATATGCTGTAACAATAATTGTCAACAAGAATTAACATCAGCCAACGCCTTTGATGACTGTAACAAAGAATCGATAACAATATATGCTGTAACAACAATTTTCAACAAGAATTAACATCAGCCAACGCCTTCGATGACTGTAACAAGGAATCTATAACAATATATGCTGTAACAACAATTTTCAACAAGAATTAACATCAGCCAACGCCTTCGATGACTGTAACAAGGAATCTATAACAATATATGCTGTAACAACAATTTTCAACAAGAATTAACATCAGCCAACGCCTTCGATGACTGTAACAAAAAATCGATAACAATATATGCTGTAACAACAATTGTCAACAAGAATTAACATCAGCCAACGCCTTTGATGACTGTAACAAACAATCGATAACAATATATGCTGTAACAACAATTGTCAACAAGAATTAACATCAGCCAACGCCTTCGATGACTGTAACAAAGAATCGATAACAATATATGTTGTAACAACAATTGTCAACAAGAATTAACATCAGCCAACGCCTTTGATGACTGTAACAAAGAATCGATAACAATATATGCTGTAACTACAATTTTCAACAAGAATTAACATCAGCCAACGCCTTCGATGACTGTAACAAAGAATCGGTAACAATATATGCTGTAACAACAATTTTCAACAAGAATTAACATCAGCCAACGCCTTCGATGACTGTAACAAGGAGTCGATAATAATATATGCTGTAACAACAATTGTCAACAAGAATTAACATCAGCCAACGCCTTTGATGACTGTAACAAAGAATCGGTAACAATATATGCTGTAACAACAATTTTCAACAAGAATTAACATCAGCCAACGCCTTCGATGACTGTAACAAGGAGTCGATAATAATATATGCTGTAACAACAATTGTCAACAAGAATTAACATCAACCAACGCCTGCGATGTCTATAAGAATGGATCGATAACAATATAAGCTGTAACAACAATTTTCAACAAGAATTAACATCAGCCAACTCCTACGATGACTGTAACAATGAATCGATAACAATATATGCTGTAACAACAATTTTCAACAAGAATTAACATCAGCCAACGCCTTCGATGACTGTAACAAGGACTCGATTATAATATATGCTGTAACAACAATTGTCAACAAGAATTAACATCAGCCAACGCCTTTGATGACTGTAACAAAGAATCGGTAACAATATATGCTGTAACAACAATTTTCAACAAGAATTAACATCAGCCAACGCCTTCGATGACTGTAACAAGGAGTCGATAATAATATATGCTGTAACAACAATTGTCAACAAGAATTAACATCAACCAACGCCTGCGATGTCTATAAGAATGGATCGATAACAATATAAGCTGTAACAACAATTTTCAACAAGAATTAACATCAGCGAACGCCTTCGATGACTGTAACAAAGAATCGGTAACAATATATGCTGTAACAACAATTTTCAACAAGAATTAACATCAGCCAACGCCTTCGATGACTGTAACAAGGAGTCGATAATAATATATGCTGTAACAACAATTGTCAACAAGAATTAACATCAGCCAACGCCTTTGATGACTGTAACAAAGAATCGGTAACAATATATGCTGTAACAACAATTTTCAACAAGAATTAACATCAGCCAACGCCTTCGATGACTGTAACAAGGAGTCGATAATAATATATGCTGTAACAACAATTGTCAACAAGAATTAACATCAACCAACGCCTGCGATGACTGTAACAATGAATCGATAACAATATAAGCTGTAACAACAATTGTCAACAAGAATTAACATCAGCCAACGCCTTCGATGACTGTAACAAAGAATCGATAACAATATATGCTGTAACAACAATTTTCAACAAGAGTTAACATCAGCCAACTCCTACGATGACTGTAACAATGAATCGATAACAATATAAGCTGTAACAACAATTGTCAACAAAAATTAACATCAGCCAACGCCTTCGACGACTGTAACAAAGAGGCGATATTAATATATGCTGTAACAACAATTGTCAACAAGAATTAACATCAGCCAACGCCTTCGATGACTGTAACAAAGAGTCGATATTAATATATGCTGTAACAACAATTGTCAACAAGAATTAACATCAGCCAACGCCTTCGATGACTGTAACAAAGAATCGATAACAACATATGCTGTAACAACACTTTTCAACAAGAATTAACATCAGCCAAAGCCTTCGATGACTGTAACAATGAATCGATAAAAATATAAGCTGTAACTACTATTGTCAACAAGAATTAACATCAGCCAACGCCTTCGATGACTGTAACAAAGAGTCGATAATAATATATGCTGTAACAACAATTGTCAACAAGAATTAACATCAGCCTACGCCTTGGATGACTGTAACGTTGAATCGATAACAATATAAGCTGTAACAACAATTTTCAACAAGAATTAACATCAGCCAACGCCTTCGATGACTTTAACAATGAATCGATAACAATATAAGCTGTAACAACAATTGTCAACAAGAATTAACATCAGCCAACGCCTTGGATGACTGTAACAAAGAATCGATAACAATATATGCTGTAACAACAATTTTCAACAAGAATTAACATCAGCCAACGCCTTCGATGACTGTAACAAAAAATCGATAACAATATATGCTGTAACAACAATTGTCAACAAGAATTAACATCAGCCAACGCCTTCGATGACTGTAACAAAGAATCGATAACAATATATGTTGTAACAACAATTGTCAACAAGAATTAATATCAGCCAACGCCTTTGATGACTGTAACAAAGAATCGATAACAATATATGCTGTAACAACAATTTTCAACAAGAATTAACATCAGCCAACGCCTTCGATGACTGCGACAAAGAATCGATAACAATATATGCTGTAACAACAATTGTCAACAAGAATCAACATCAGCCAACGCCTTTGATGACTGTAACAAAGAATCGATAACAATATATGCTGTAACAACAATTTTCAACAAGAATTAACATCAGCCAACGCCTTCGATGACTGTAACAAGGAGTCGATAATAATATATGCTGTAACAACAATTGTCAACAAGAATTAACATCAACCAACGCCTGCGATGACTGTAACAATGAATCGATAACAATATAAGCTGTAACAACAATTGTCAACAAGAATTAACATCAGCCAACGCCTTCGATGACTGTAACAAAGAATCGATAACAATATATGCTGTAACAACAATTTTCAACAAGAGTTAACATCAGCCAACTCCTACGATGACTGTAACAATGAATCGATAACAATATAAGCTGTAACAACAATTGTCAACAAAAATTAACATCAGCCAACGCCTTTGATGACTGTAACAAAGAGGCGATATTAATATATGCTGTAACAACAATTGTCAACAAGAATTAACATCAGCCAACGCCTTCGATGACTGTAACAAAGAGTCGATATTAATATATGCTGTAACAACAATTGTCAACAAGAATTAACATCAGCCAAATCCTACGATGACTGTAACAATGAATCGATAACAATATAAGCTGTAACAACAATTGTCAACAAGAATTAACATCAGCCAACGCCTTCGATGACTGTAACAAAGAATGGATAACAATATATGCTGTAACAACAATTTTCAACAAGAATTATCATCAGCCAACTCCTACGATGACTGTAACTATGAATCGATAACAATATATGCTGTAACAACAATTTTCAACAAGAATTAACATCAGCCAACGCCTTCGATGACTGCGACAATGAATCGATAACAATATATGCTGTAACAACAATTTTCAACAATAATTAACATCAGCCAACTCCTTCGCTGACCGTAACAAAGAATCGATAACAATATATGCTGTAACAACAATTGTCAACTAGAATTAACATCAGCCAACTCCTAAGATGAGTGTAACAATGAATCGATAACAATATAAGCTGTAACAAATAATATATAACAAGAATTTACATCAGCCATCATATTTTATTTCATTTTCTCTGGATAACTCTTAAGTTACTTTATCATTATGAAAATATTTAAATATCATTTCATTCCATTAAGGCAATTGTGAGTTATTTTAACATTTTTAAACATACTTATTCTTTTATTTATTAATTGTATTATCATTTTAAAATATCTTTTTATTTTACTTACATTATTATTTTATCATCATTCATATTAATTATTTTCTATTTAACTGCTATTCCATTATTTCTTTTATCATTCTTATTTTTAAATATCATTTCATTAGCTAATTATTTCTAGCATTAATCATTCATTATTAATTTTAATTATTTTATTATTTCATTTCTTTAAATTATTTTTATTTATTAAAAATCATTATTATTTATTATTTTTTTATTACTACTTCAACATAAATTATTTTTATTCTCTTTCAATTTAATAAATTATTGCCTTTTATATATACAAAAACTCAATTATGTAAATCGGGTTCAAATTATCAAGTAAATTCGTATTAAATAATAGGTTATGTATTTACATTTTTATTCTTGCCATAGTTGGTAAACTTGACAAAATTTGACGTCAACTTTGATAGGTGTCATAATTTTAAATGTCAGAACTTGACATTTGAAAATTATGAAAAATAAATTAGGTTATGCAACACTTTAACCAACAAATTATTCTTGTATGTATACAAGCATTTTTATAATAGCTAAAATTAGTAAACTTGAGAAAATCTATAGAATTAAAGTCATTTGAATTAATAAAAAGTCAAAATTTTTACTGTCAAGAATTGATATCTGATCCAAAATTAACTAAAATTTTGAAAATTGAAAAACTTTATTGTATATAAGGATAAATTAATTGTATATTAAAACGACCCCTTATTTTATCTGTTTCTTCCTCCTTTAATTCATAAGAGTCGCCATAAATTGCATTTACCACATAAGGTCCTTGATACGGTAATGATAACTTTTCAGAGATTCCCCGGCTACTATCTGGTCTTCGAACACTTTCTACAATGACTTTATCCCCAAGCTTAAAGCGAACTCTTTTTCGGATACGTTTATTTTGTCTGTTTATATTTCTTTCTGCATTCTTCCTAAATTTTTGGTGTATTTCTAGTAAAACATTTTCAAAATCTTCTTCCGATTCTTGTTCAATTATTCACGGCCGGTTTGGATAGAGTTTCTTCTTTAAATATATGGGTGGTTTTTCTGTAACGATATTTGGTGTTTCATTTATAAACCTTTCTACTTTCTCAACATAATTATCCCAATTTTTATGTCTTCTTTCAAATAAAAATATTCTTAAAAATTTTAAAATATTTTGAATGTACCTTTCACTAGGGTTTCCTTGTGGATGCCTAATACTAGTGAAAATTACCTTAATACTTTGTTCTCTCAATTCTTCTTTAAATTCTTCATTTGTAAAGTATGTCGCATTATCAAGTAATAATCTTCTGGGTTTACCTATTGTTAGAGCCAGATGTTAAAGACGCTAACTAACCCCAATAGTTATCCAAATGTTTCCCAACCTTACTGTTCTATTTTAAGACCGATTAGTGGTGTATTAAGAAACTAACTATGGTTGGGTTATTCACAACTCCGTGACAAGTGGTCTGTATTAATTTAAAATAATAATAACACTTAATTTAGTGTAAGAATTTAATAATAAACTAGCCATCTGGCTTACAATACAAAAAATGGTGTTAACCATTAGAAAAACAAATGCATACTAAAATTAGGAAACTAAAGCATACTACTCCAATTTCTTAACACACCACTAATCGGTCCTAAAATAGAACAGTAAGGGTGGGAAACATTTAGCTTAACTATTGGGGTTAGTTAGCGTCTTTAACATCTGGCTCTAACATACCGCCCACCTTGAAAAGTCACTTTTCAACAAACTTAAATATCACTGACTGGGTAAAACACACACTTTAGTCAATGCACGTCTCAATACACCTGTAGAAGTGCGGACATCCGGCACTCTGCAAACTCCATCTCGTCCAGGAAACATCTTCTCTACTCTACCAAGCCGCCAACGAAGAGGAGGTAAATTGTCATATTTAATAATGACTAAATCACCAATCTTAAGCAACTGGCTTGCATCTCGATTCCATTTAACCCTGATTTGGAGTTCATTCACATATTCCTTACTCCAACGAGTCCACAAATTCTGACTTAAAGATTGAAGCTTTTGGTATTGATTAAGCCGGTTCTCTGGAATGGCAGTAACATCTTCTTTGGGAAGTGCAATTAAGGATCGGTTAATTAATAAATGAACAGGGGTTAAAGGGTTTATATAATCAGAATCAGAGGAAAGAGGACACAGAGGTCTTGAGTTTAAGATCCTTTCGACCTGACTTAAAACTGTATAAAAATATTCAAAAGTAAGGATAGCTTCCCCGATTACCCGCCTCAAATGAGGGAGGGAATAAAGTGCCACTTAATTCTCTCGTTTACTAAAACATCTGCAATCGTGTCACTTTCTCTAAAAAGGAAATCATAAACTTTTTGCAATTCCCGATTGGCACCTATAAAATTGGACCCATTGTCTGAATATACATTAGAGGGTTTACCTCGTCGCGAAGTAAAACGCTTTAACGCATTTAAAAAACCATCCGTAGTTAAGAAGAGACAAGTTCCAAATGCACAGCTTTACTACTCATACATACAAAAAGGCACACATAGGCCTTTGTCACTTTATCTCCGCGACCTTTCCTATCTTTAATACAGAAAGGACCACCGTAGTCAACACCGACATTTACAAATCGAAGGAATTTATACAACCAGGTAAATCTCCCATTAAATAGTTATTGTCTGTAGGCTTAACTCTGAAACATTTGATACATGATCTAACAATTTTCTTACAAGTATTTCTGCAAGACAGAGGCCAAAGTTTTTCTCTTATTGAACATATTAGGTTTTGAACACTACAATGTAAAAGCCTCTGATGTACAGAACTAGATCTGTAAATGAATGATTGCTGGGTAAAATAAGTTGATGTTGTTTCTCAAATCCACATTTACTATTTTCAAGACGTCCACCGACTCGTAAAACGCCGTTATGAAGAAAGTGCTTTAACGACAACAGTTTACTCTTAGCATGTAACGGTTTCCCTTTTAATAAACACTTATACTCGGATGGAAAACATTGAATTTGTACCGTTTTTACTAATAAAATTAAAGCTGCTTCTAACTCGTGCGGATTTAAAACACCAAGAATTTTTGTATTATTAGCTCCCTTCAAATTATTAACAAATGTTAGTATATATGCCGTAACACGCAATAATTTCGTAAATGACGAAAATTTCTTAATTAAGTCTGCAACAAAATCACAATTATCAACAGCTACACAAGCAACCGTTACATTCCGACTTTCTGGGATTGAAATATCATTATCATTATTATAAGCTTTTAAATTCCAATTATTCTTATCCCTCAAAAGAAACACAGGACCGTGCCACCATAATCGAGAAGTAGCTAAATTTTGGACATCCATACCGCGGGATAATATATCCGCAGGATTGTTCTCTGAGGCGACATGGAACCAATCGCTAATATTTGTTAGGCTTTGAATTTCGCTAACACGATTCGCAACAAAAGTTTTGCATCTACTTGGCTCCGCCTTCAACCATGCAAGCACAATAGTAGAGTCTGTCCAATAATATTTTGATGTGAAACAAATTTCTAAAGCCGTAATTACACGTTCAGTTAAATTACTCAATAGTACCGCGCCACAAAGTTCAAGCCGTGGCAAACTAACTTGCTTTAATGGAGCTAAACGCGATTTTGAACAAAGTAACTGAGAAAAATATCCCTTTGTAGAACAAAAACCTCTAATATAAGAACACGCTGCATATCCTTTTTCAGACGCATCTGAAAACCCATGTAATTCGATAAAAACATACTCGGATATAAGACACTGTCTCGGTATTCTTAAATCATTAAGTAACTTTAAATCATTATGAAAACGTATCCAATATGAGGCAACATTTTCAGGAACTTCACTATCCCATGAAATTCTTAATTTCCACAAGGCCTGTATTATAATTTTCCCTACAATTATAAGTGGGTTAATTAGACCGAGAGGATCATAAATCTGGCAAATAATTGATAAAATATTTCGCTTTGTTATTCTCAAATCTTCAACGTTTATAACCGTCACAAAATATTGAATACTATCTAAAGTTGCATTCCAATACATACCTAAAGTTTTATTATTTATGTCATCCCCCATTGGCAGAAAATTAACATCGAGATTTTCGTTTAGCATAATTTTGTTCATAAGATTAGGGTCATTGGAAACCCATTTTCGCAATTCAAATCCCGAACTAGACAAAATTGACGAAACGTCCCTTTGAATTCGCAAAATTTCACGTTCAGTATCTGCTCCGGTTAGCAGATCATCTATATCAAAATCATTCGCGATAATTTTACTCGCAACAGGAAAAGTTCCAGAATTTTCTTTTGATAACTGTAATAGGCATCGTACTGCGAAATAAGGCGCAGACGCAGTCCCATACGTCAAAGTCTTTAATTCGAAACATTGCAACACTTTATCGGCATCTGATCTCCAAAAAATGCTTTGGTACCGCCGCTGACTAGGGTCGATTAATATCTGGCGATACATTTTAGAAATATCACCTGCAATCACGTACTTGTATTTCCGGAATCTTAACAAAATTTCAAAAATATTATTTTGTAGAGCCGGTCCGGGGTATTGTACACTATTTAGTGACAAACCGTTATCTGCAGGGCAACTAGCATTAAAAACAACCCTACATCGCGTAGTAACACTCGATTGTTTCACCACAGCATGGTGTGGTACATAATAGCCATGGGAATTATTATTTACATGTTCAATTTGTATCATGTGACCGAGTTCTTTCACCCAATTCGCTAACATTATTTTTAAACGGAATTTTAACGACAAACCTACCAGTAGCGTCCCTAGTAAGATTGTTTTCAAAATATTCTTCGCAATATTTTTCTTCTGGAGTTAAAACCACGCGTTTATTAATAGCTTCTTCAATAACCCAAAACTTACTTATTTGATCTTATATTATTGATTATTAACTTACTTATTTGATCTTATATTATTGATTATTGATCTTATATTATCTTCGTCATTAATAACATGACAACTTAGAGAAGCATCACAACCTATGCCTAATTGGCCGGCAATAATCCAACCTAGCTTTGAGCTTGCAACGACATAGTTCTTGCCAAATATTTATGTGTTTTCAAATGATGTGCAAATACAATATAGTAGATTTCATTTTTATGATCTTTGCCCTCAACAATGCTAGTGATCTTCAATAACTACTGATTCTTTTTTGTTATGCCGGCTCCAACTTCACTGTATATTTTTATATAAGTTTTATACTATGTTGAATTTTATGCAATAAATATAAAACCATACTGTAGATATATTTAGCTTGTTTAATGTGTATTTCTTAGTAAATATATGGTTGGATTATCTTAAGATAGGCTTTTGTGAATTTATTGTTCGATTCTGGGGATTCATGCATGGGCATTCGGCCGGTGCGCTTCATTCTTAATGGATGAATTTATAATTAAATGTTAATGAATTTATAATCAAAGGCTCGTTCCGCTCCACTTCCAGGCGAAGAAGCCGTGTGATTATTGTGGATTTGTGTAATTTATGAGGTTGTTTATGTGAATGTTGTTAAAATTATATAAAAATCATCCAGCGCAGTTATGCTGCAAAGACCTTAATTAAGGTTGTTCTCAGTATAATAAATTTATTATTGTTATCTGCTATTTTATGTGTTTTTTTTCATTGATCCCTTGGATCGTTACAAGCTTTGTAATGTTGGCAAATTTTTGCCCAAATTTTTGTGCCCTGAAGTTAAAATGATCCAAAATACCTCGGATCCTAACAAAATATCAACATCATCAGATATATTGAAATATGGATCCGCTAATTTATAATTTGAAGGTATATTAAGATTATTATTTGAAAAGGTTATTCTAGGTAGTTTCTCTGTAATTTTATCAATAACTAATAAGTCAGTTTTGAATTCAAAATCATTATATAAAGAATTTAGAACTAATTGAACTTTGTAATTCATTTTTTGGGTACTTTGTCCTACACCCTTTATTGTATGATGTATAGGAAGAAATTGATCTACATTAATCTTCTTGCAAAAACTTACGCTAACAAAATTGCATTGTGACCCGCTGTCCAACAACGCACGTGCCCTAAAATATTTATCATTTATTTTTATATTAACAACCGCTGTAGAAAGCAAAATTTGACCCGCCACTGGTACCATGTGCGAATCAGCCATCTGCACGGTACAGTTTAACAAATTTTCTGAAATAATAGGTGTGGCAGGTTGAAATTCTTCTCGTTCCCGGGAACCTGCCGGTTCCTGTGTTTGTATTTCTTCCCCTCTGTCAACAGATTTACCGCCCACCGTGGTTTGTCGGTATTCCAAATGCAGTAAAGTATTATGTAAGTTATTACATTTAAAACATTTTTTTGGTTGTATTGGTTCGTAAAATGAGAGACATTAAGAAAATTCAAACACAACTTACGGTTTTTAACCTCAGCAATCGTTTCCTTTACAGACAGTTTTAAAAAATGTGGACATTTGTAAATTGCATGTCCTTCTTTACAGAAATAACATTTTATATCTGTAGTTGCTACTAAACTGTTACTCACAGATGATTTTTTAAATTTATTAACCTCAAAACGCTTTGATTTATCAGATTTATCATTTGCTAACTTTTCTAACATTTGACAATGCTCGCGTAAAAATTCATGCATATGCTGCATAGTGAGTAACTCGCCATTAAGTTTTTGCGACTCCCACGCCCTACGGGTCGTATTATCAAATTTTTTGGCCAAAACATAAATTATCACATGATCCCAGGTTTCTACACTCTCCCCCAATGTTTTAAGTGACAACAAATGATCGTTTATAGAATCATACAGATCTCTTAATTCAATGTGGGATTCTTTGAACATAGGAGTTTTATCAACAATACCCTTTATATGATTATGGATCATTAAGGCCTTATTTTCGTACCGCTCTTTTAACATTTGCCAAGCAACCTGATCATTGTTAGGTGTTGTATGTAATTTTCTGATAATTTTTCTAGGTTCGTCACTTAATGATGTTTTTAAATGATAGAATTTTTGAATGGGATTTAATAAATCGTTTTCATGAACTAAAACTGTAAAAAGGTCTCTAAATTCCAACCAATTATTGTACTGTCCATTAAACGATGGTAATTTTATAGAAGGCAATGTAATTTGATTGTAGTTACTATTATTAAAACCAAAATTTCTTACAGAAAGTTCATCTTTATTATTACTAGAATCCTGAGTATTTTAATTATTTTTATAAAAATTCTCAATCATTGTTTCCGCCTGCGATGTCAAAGCAAAATAATGATTTTCAAATTGCATCATTGCCTCATCATTATTCGCCTCATCGGGTGAAATTGATTCGATTTCATTTTGCACATCCTCAAATGTACTATAACAATCTTGAATTTTATTTAACCTAGAACTAAATTCTTTTATAAATGGTAAGGTCAAATTATCTCCCTCAATACTCGTAAAATATGTGTGCTTTGATATGCCCTCTTTTAATTTTAAGACTTTTTAATAATTCTTGCGCCATTGTAATCGGGAATCTAACCTGAATATTCTCAACCGAGATCAAATTACTTAATTTTTAAATAAATGCAATAAATGTCAGGTTAAAACATCTCAAACTACAAATTAATAAAAAAGGAACAAACTCACAGGAAATTTTCGTCTTGTCCCGATACTGCACACTGCTATCTGCTTGTGAATCGGCGTATTCCAAGAAAATACCCATAAATCGTCGATCAAATCCGGCTCGAAGGACCAAACTATGGTTGGGATATTCACAACTCCGTGACAAGTGGACTGTATTAATTTAAAATAATAATAACACTTAATTTAGTGTAAGAATTTAATAATAAACTAGCCATCTGGCTTACAATACAAAAAATGGTGTTAACCATTAGAAAAACAAATGCATACTAAAATTAGGAAACTAAATGGAATAGATAGTAGTATCTACTCCAATTTCTTAACACACCACTAATCGGTCTTAAAATAGAACAGTAAGGGTGGGAAACATTTGGCTTAACTATTGGGATTAGTTAGCGTCTTAACATCTGGCTCTAACACCTATATCATCTATGAGATTTTTTATACATAAAATAGAAATATCAGTGTTACATACTTTACATGGGTATAGTTTAACAAATTTTGTAAAAATATCAACCATAACCATCAAATGTTTATTTCTTTGAGTTCCTGAAGTTAAATTATTTATATAATCCACTGCCACAATATCCATAGGTTCATTTGATAAAATCGTACCTACAGTACCAAAGTTAGTATGGTTCTTATATCTAGTGTTTTTTTAAATTTGACGTAAACGTAGGCTGTGAATAGTCGATTGTGAATAAACCAGAAAATGACATCTAACCTCACTTTTGTAATTTTAATTGAAACTTCTCCAGTTATTATTAATTATTACAATTTAATTGAAAAAATTATAACAAATAATCAAAATGTCCACCATCTTCATGTAGGCACATTTGGATTCGTCGATGCATTCCATTTGCAATGGATGGTCATTAATTTCATTAACGTTTTCAATAATCCGCTGTCGTAATTCATCCAAGTTATGTATTGGCCGTTGGAAAATAGAGTTTTTCAAGTATGGCCATAAAAAGAAATCACACGGTGTGAGATCAGGAGATCTTGAAGGGTAAGGTGTATGAGTGTTACGACTAATAATTCGTCTGTCAAAAAATTCTCTATCAAATTTAAAGTTTCATTTGTTGTGTGCGGAGTAGCCCCATCTTGTTGAAAATAACCAAATCTCAGTTCGTCATCATGAAGCTCTTCAAAAAAGGGTTGCAAAATTTCTTCGCGATATCTTGCTGCATTTAGTGTGCCTGAAATTGTAACGCAATAATTTTTTTTTGTTGTTTTTTCTTGAACTATGTGGATTTTATTTTAGATTTTCTTTTCTTTGGTTCTTTAGTTCATAGGTGAATAATAATTAAGTTTTTTGTATTAAACGACGTTTCGAAGGAGGGTTTCCTTCTTTATCAAATTTATTTGCATCTAAAAAACAATTTAACAATATAATTTATAAAATTCTATGTATAAGTAAATAACATGAAATAAAAACAATAGACATTTAAAATTAAAAAAGGTACGTACCGTAGACGGCTAATTGTTGAAACAAGTTGGTTTGTTTTGTCATTTTGACAGGAAAGAAAGTAATGGTTTAGTTTGTTTTGTGAGAATGTTATCAATTATAAAAATTCAAGGTGGACGGACATAAGTATTGGTGACTGAAGTAAAGGTTATTTCATTAAGTATTATGGACATATATGGTAAGAAACAGAAAAGTAAAAGAATAGGGTAGGTATTAGTTAAATTGTTAGCAGGTTGGTATAAATGTGACTTAAGTATTGGGTACTCCATAGTCTCATGTTCTGTGAGTTGACATATCGTTCTAAATAAAACCGCGCTTCATCTGTGAAAAAACTCCAGTCCAGTAAGTCGTCATTGAAAGTGTTTTGAAACCAGTGACAATATTCAACACGTGGAGCAAAATCAGCTTCCTGTAACTGCTGTACACTTTGCAAACGATAAGGATATAAATGAATATTCTTTCTCAATATTTTATGGCAAGTAGTGACCGATAACTGAACTTGTTGAGACAACCGTCTTAATGAAGTTCGAGGCGCTTCTTCCATAACCTGCCTTACATTTTCAACAACTTCTTCAGTTCGTTTGGTGAATCGACCACTACCTTTTTTCCGTAAAACAGGTCCAGTCTCACGAAAATTACCAATGCAATGGTTCAACGAGCTGTAAACTGCTGTTGAAATTCCTCATAACAATCTTGAATTGAGTACTGCCATACACCTTCTACTCGCCGCCCATTACGAAAATATGATTCGACCATAAAAATCTTATGTTCCTGTAGCAAAACCATTTTGTTTCTAATGAGAAACCTACACGCCGACAAAAATTTGAAATGTTAGGTTAGGATTTTATTTTCATGTTTTTCTTACCTTCACAAACAAATTAGTTGTCTTGAAAAAGACAGTTCAGCTCTATTAGGCGTTAGATGAGTGACAAAAGAATACAAAAATCAAAAACGTGAAAACAAACTTGTCAATCAACGGTTGGACAGAGGTTGGATTTGAACGTTTTGACAATGACATTTATTAATACGATCAAGATCCGTTCACAATTAACTACCCATAGCCTCCTTCGACGTCAAATTTAAAAAAAGATTCGTTATTTAGCTAGATTACATATATGACATTTATTTAACACTTCTTTAATACCAATATAATCTTTTATTGCAAAATAGTTTTCTCGGTATACTAACCAGGTCTTTCTTATTCCTTCTTATATCTTCTGCAATTTCTTTGGTGTGAGATGTATTAGTCAAATATAATTCTTTATTAGCAATCTTTTTTATTAAAATTCCATCCTTCAAAATTATACCTTTGTAAATATCAATCTCATTTAGTTTATTTCTGATCACGTTAAATTCTTGTTGGTTTTGAATGTCTATTAAATGTTCCAAAGAATATATACCATCTTGATGTTTAAAGATTTACTGTTATCATCACATCATTGTGTTTATTTTCATTTGTACCTTGTCTTGTCAGTGCATCTCTTGTAATAACAAACTCCATCTATATATTCTGTTATTTGTAAATCTTGTTGTCATAATATGTTGTAATGCTGAATGATCTGTTTGGATTATAAATTCTCTCCCAATTAAATAATATTTCAATGTGTTTACAGCATATACTATAGCTGCCATCTCTTTTTCCGATACAGTATATCGCAACTCATAACCTTTCAATATTCTTGATACAAAACATACTGGTACTTCTTGGTTGTCTTGAAATTGAATAAGTACTGCTGCGACTGCAAAATCACTAGCATCAGTTCTTAAAATAAAAGGTAGATCAAAATTGGAATGTATTAATTGTAAATTCTGATGAAAACTTTGCTTCAACTTTTCAAAAGCTTCTTGTCTACGAGGACTCCAAGACCATTTAACGTTCTTCCTAATTAATTCCAGAAGTGGAATAGAATCTTGAGCTAAATTAGGAATATCTATTCCCATATATAAGGACATCGAATCATCACTTGATCTTAGTGTCATTACTTTCATTTTTTCATTGCTCATCCTATGATTTGTTGGGAGAAGTCCTACTGTAGCAGATCCTGCGTTCAGCATTCCTATTAACATCCCTGGACTAGCTCTTAAGAATTGTCCGTCCTCGGTGATGTTAGGTTGAGCTTCTGAGAACCATTTTTTGTTTCTTCATTCATTGAATCTATCCACTCCTTTTTTAATTCCATTCTTCCTCTCTCTGTAGAATTGTATACTGCAATTCCCTGACCCAATTGTATTTCTTTCATGGACATAAGAAAATTTCCCGCTAACGCTATATGTTTAAAGATTTCACTATATTCAGTGATTTGGGGCAATCCTAATCTAATTCTTGTATCATTATCGAAGAAATATTTGTGAACTAATGCGAATAGGGAAGGTGAGAGACATTCATTCCACTTAGTTGCATCCTCAGTTCCTTGACATGATTCATTACAGGGGCCTGATGCTAGATTTGCTATAGTCATGTTGTTTGTTATTTTCGCCTTTTTCTCTTCTCCTTCTATAGATATGGTTGCTCCTTCTATTTCAATTGAAAGCATTAAGTGAAACTCTTCAATAATATGTAAAAACATTCTTAAAATCATATTAGCTGATGCAATAGCTCTTCTATCTTTTTTTCCTCGTTCCTTTTGTTTTAAATAGGAAGCAAATCTGGTTGCAATCTTTATTAGTACTTTATTTGTCTCTTCTGAAGTTTCAGTTTTTAACTCCACTATTTTTCTTGATTTTTTTGTTGTTTTCACTTTTTGTTTTGTATTCCTATTGTATTTCCATATTTCTATCTCTTTTTCTATTACTCCTGTGTACTTAATTTCTTTTTTGTCGAAAAGACTAAAATAAGCTTTTATCCACTCTAAACAGCTTATACATTTCATCCCAGAGTTCTCTTTTAAAAACTTATACATTCTTTTATAAGCTATAGAGGAAGGAAGTGACACTTTGATTTAAAAAAGGACAACATGTTTGCTTCCTTTTGTTAAAATGTCTGCATTAGTTTGTAATGTTTTCTTTATTACTCTAGATACACAGGAATTTATTTTTTGAGAATTCTTTTTCAAGAAACTTTCTACCATTAATCTGACTTCTGAGGGAATAAAATTTCCATGGATTTTGTTAAAAGGAAATTCTCCATCTGATCTTTCCCAATGCATTCGTTCTGTTGGGTTTCCAAAAATTGTTATTATTTTATTTTCATCTTTCTTTTGATTGAAGCTATAGGCTCTGTTGATTGTTTCTGCTACTTTAGGTGCTTGGGTTCCGAAACCATGCGGTGGAGTATTTGTATATATTATGGTGACGAAAGCTTTTTCAACTAGCCACTCACGTTGAGCGCCATTAATTTGTGCTGTTTTAATGACTTTATCATTCACTCTGCCTCACACGTTCTAATACTATGAGAAATTTAAAATATATCATATCAAGTTGTTAATTTTTCTTATAAATCTCAGGGTCGAATTATCTAATATTAAATCAGTGAAGTTATCTATAAATCTTCTTTATTATACATTTAATATGAGACTCACATATAATCCTTGAGTATGGGCTTCAGTTACTGAAAGATTAAATCTTACCAACCAAGAATTAACTTTTATTCATACACATGCATTGGTTATTAGTTTTCAACAAAGAAAGTTTGGTTATTAATCATAACCTTTGACATTTATATTTGAAATGTCAAACATGACATTCAACAATCAAAATATTTTTAAGACAGAATAAGTAAATAGAGCATATATGGATTATTAGTTCTTTTATTTTGTATAATCTTTATTTTAGGATTTTAAATGGAAATAAATCTTACCCTTTGTCAACTTACATGTTTTATCTTTCCTCAGGTAAGTATCCCGTGTATGGACATCTAATAGTTTAGTAAAATTTTGACATATGTACTCTTTCTGTTCTACCAACCACCTCCACAATCACGACCTACACATTCCACAATCACCACTATCTGCCAAGAACCACGATCCACCGCTTTTTGACTCAGCCCAAAACCACCTCTCCTGACTACTGGACTGCCTCATAAACGCCTTCCGGACTTCCTTCTCATTCAGGGCTCGAACGATGGTGGTCAGCTCTCCCACACCTTCAGTAAGTATCTACGAAACTATATCTTCCTGTACAATTACCTTAATAATTATTTTCTTTTCCAGGTATATTACGGCGACTTCTTTAAAACTTTTACACCTCGATGATTAACCGACCCAGCTCGAAGACAGTTTCCAAATATTATTTTACTTTTCCCACGACTCTTACCATGTAATAATACCCTTTTAATTTTATTTTGTATTCTAATGTACTTTTCTTCCTTCATCCAATAAAACAACAGACCCCTTTTTATATGTTTTAATTTAATAACTTTTCTTCTTGGTTTGTTATGATTTTACAATTTTAGGATACACATTTGGTATTACTTAGCTTTTATATACACAAATTTCTTCTTCTTGTAAGTTTTAAATAATTTTTCAACTCAATCATAAAAAAACCTCTCTTTATTTCTTAAATTCTTTTATCCATTAATAATAATAATATCTCCCTGAGATACCTCTTTTCAACTATTTTTTCTTTTTTAATCAAAATACTCCCTATCTTTGGTCATTCTTTTACTTTCTTTCTATTTAATGTCCATAACCATAGTAGTGAATGAAATTTTATTATTGAACTACAGAGAGGATTTTCATTATGTAAGAGAAAATCAATATACCTTTAAATTGTTACATGATTTTTATTTTCAGGTTGACTGATGGCTAGATATCCTTTCCTTTTATTATCCTTGTTAAATTTTAGTACTGTATCAAAATACTATAACCAATATATGCTATTACGTTCTATTTCCTTGTTTTATGATTATATACTAAACTTTTGTATTCATGGGATACCATTATGACTTTGTATGTAAGTTTATTTTTTGAACCTCAATAACCGCATCTGTGTAATAATGATCCTTAAAATTTTCTATACTTATAAATACGCTCATATTAAATATCCTACCACTGATAAATGTGAACATCACAATATGTAGAAGCAGTTTACATTTCCAAGAAATGTTTCATTTTCTTCGCTTAACTTGCATGCTTTTGCTCTTTTCTTCATATTTGAATTTTTTCCTTTTGTTAAGACATGTTTCTATCAGAAAACTATTTTTGTATTCAGGAAATTCCATTTTGTATTCTTGCGCAAATATCAAATCAATGTTTAAGAGTCCGTTATTACTCCATCGGCCATATCAAATTTTTGTAATAATTTCAGAAAAACGTTAAAATCTTTAATTTCTTCTATAATAACTTTATTTTGAATTTCTTAGTCAAAATGTTTTGATAATAATTGAAATTTCTGGTTTCTGTTCTACTTGTTGAATTATGTAGAATTTATCTACTGCATATTTTTCTCTTGAAATTCCCATAGTTGAATCATAACCACTTCCTCCATATAAATCATTCATAACTTTATTTTGCTGCGCCGTTCCCCAATACCGATCCAAAAATATTTTCTTAAACATTTCAAAAGTTGTAATTTGATTTTCATATATACTAAACCATTTCTCTGCATCACTTTTTAATGCATTTTTAATTTGAATTTTTTCTATACCCTGATCATATCGGTTTTGTAATTGTTTCTTAAGATTCATTAAGTATGTTTCCAGATTCTTTATAAAGATATTCGGGTTGATTGATCTTTCTCCGGCAAATTTCGGCATACTTGATTCATTATTATTGTGAATTAAACAACTGATTGAAAATATACACTTTAATAAGATAATAATTTGTAGCAACAAATACAAAATAAAACACTGTAAATGAAAAACACGACAGTTACATTTACGACTTATCTCTACCACAATTCAAACGGAAGTGCTTGCTAAGCTTATTTAAATAACCACTTCAGCTACATTAGTGCTACCAACCAAACTATTGCCAACATAAAGTAAAAGGTTTTGTAATCCCCAACAATTATTTATCGGTATGATAAAACTAGCACCACCTGTCATAACCACATTCGAAGATGAAGACTCTACATTTTCAGATATCCGTTTAAATTCATTCTTAATCAATTCTGATTTCTCCTTATTACTTCTTTTTGTTCTTCAAATTTGGTAACTGGTAGGGGTTGGGATTGGGGAATTGAATGGGATTTGGGTAAAGGGGGTGGAGCCGGGAAGCTCCGTTGCTTCAAGGGGCACTTTTGAAACGTTGTTTGTTTTATCAGCACTCATCATCATAATTTTAATTTTGTTTAAGTATGTGTGTAAGTATAGTGTGTGTGTTTTCCAATCCATTAAGTGTTTGACAGTTTAAGGAACCAGCAACAGTAAAAGGATTCCAAAGAACCCGACTCTGGTGGCCTCGACGGAGACCCCCGCATTATACCGCAAGGTTCCCGGTCCAGGCGCCACCTGGCATTACGGCATAAGCGAGATTTTCGCAAGTTGATAGGGCAGCCAGTTCATGTTGGCTAGACCGACCCGGGCCCCTGTACTACCTTGCAGCCTGGGAGTGCACACCCCGGAACCCAGTTTTATCCGCTGTACCCTCCAGCAGGCGAGCCCAAGCATCCCAGACTGCTACTAGTTCCCCACTGTGTCAAACAAGGAATGAGTGTGCGTGTTGGTGACCTGCCCGTATGCAGTGTATGTGTGTGTAGTGTATGTGTCCTTGGGTTAAAATAGAAAACTGTGTGTTTATATGGTTGTGTTTACGGGCAGGTATGTGTGTTGGAACGAGGTGTACTGAGCTGGTACCCGTGGGGGCGCTACTCCCCAATGGCTGCCCGCTTTCAGCCACCCTGCGGGGTCTTTTTAATAATTATTTCAAACTTTATTGAATAATGTTCATCTGAGCCGTGTTCTCAGTGACCTTTTATATGTGGTTAGGAGCGTTTAACATTGCCCACCACGTTGGAGCGCCATTTTATATGTGATGTTATGATTATTTCTTACTTAAGTACTAAATGAATTATATTATTATTAGAACCAAACTACATATAATTTACCCAAACTAGCTCTAACAAAAGACTATAATCTCAGTTTGTCGGGGTTCAAAACTTTATGCTTTTATTATTAAAGGTAAGTACTTTCATATTTTTGATTTATATTAATTAAATAGATAGAATTTTGTACATTATGTGTACTTTTCAAAATTAAATGTTCCTATGAAATCATATAAACTGATTTATGTGACAATTTTTATTATTATTTTACCACAAGTTCATTAAGTTTTGGACTTCTTTAACTTTTATAAAACCCACCACACAAATATATTTAAGTTAGGTACCTTTCACTTTCTTAGGATGCAACAGAGCAATGCCTTCTTTATTCATTGAACAGAGGCACTTAATTCTTCCTTACCTCATACTCCAACACCTAACTTCGAACCATACTCCTTTTTCTTGATTAAACCCTCCAAGTATAAAGACTTCCAAATCAATTATATTAGTATTATTTAATACCCATTTCTCTTCTTTATTCTTCTTTCCTCTTCATTTCCTTTGTTGCAATATATTTTTTTTATCTGTATATATATTTTTTATAATATCTCTACATTTTTGAATAAATAAAGAAAAGCAAAAACTTCCAACCAATTTACTTCATTTAATTATTTCTTCTTTTAATTAATTATACATTTTTATACATATTTATATTTTTAATAAATTTTTATCTGACACTACATTTTTTAAATTTTTATTCTCCTCTTTTATTTTTCTAACAACCCTTCTTATTTTTATCACCACAACTTGATCCTTATATCTAATTGTACAGTTACGGCCAAATAAAACCGGACAGTACTTTACTCTATTGTGAATTGGTATTAAATCACCTAAGAGTAGGTATTGGGCCACCTGGCCCAGACATTTTTGCGGGGATGCAGTCGTCGTTAAGTACGGAATCTGCATTACCGACATTCTGTATTACCGGCATTTGGTTCGTCACTCGGCTAAATGGCAACGCTGTTGCTAGGGGAAAACAGATGGCGCCAGTGTCGTTTTTGTACCGACATTCTGTATTATCGGCATTTGGTTCGTCACTCGGCTAAATGGTAGCGTCGTTGCTAGGGGAAAGCAGATGGCGCCGGTGTCGTTTTACGTGATTTTTGTACCGACATTCTGTATTATCGGCATTTGGTTCGTCACATGGCTAAATGGAGTTAGTGTTACTAGGGGAAAACAAAGGGCGCCAGTGTCGTTTTACGTGATTTTTGTACCGACATTCTGTATTATCGGCATTTGGTTCGTCATCATGAAGAAAGCTGTATTACCGATTACGGGCGTTCTACTGATTGTTAATAGGGGGAGCCAAGGTTTATCATTTTATATTAATAAATTTTACCGATTTCTTAAAATAATTATCGTCGTCATTAATACTTTAATTACATATAATAATTTAAGATAATTAATTCAGCATTAAAATTTTAAACGAAAATCACGGAACAATTTACGGATAATAATAATAATAACAATAATTATAATGTCTTTATTTCCCTTACAGGCTTACACCCAAATAGGGAAAAATATGAATTTACAAATGTTTTCATCGTTTATGCTATTCTCCTGTAATATCTCATGGGTAATGTATAAAGAGCGGAAAATATGCAATGTGCATTTTATGATGTTGATGAAATAAGAATTATTTGTAGATTCAATTAAAATGCCTAAAACCTAAAATTTAAGGCTTTAATATTATTGTTTATTGTATATTTTATATCAATAAATGCGAAACTCCGTGTAATGCCATGTAATAATAATGCAACAATGTAACATAACTGTATACATCGGTGTATACATAAAATAAACTTGATGTTGATGAAATAAATAATAGAAACAAAATTTAATTTATGATTTGATTTATTGAAATTTCCTTATTCTTATAACAAATAAGTTTTTACTAATAATATTTAGTTATTACTAGTTAGTTAATAGTATATTATATACATATTTGTTGCATTTTTTTTGTCGAAACCCATGCATTTTTTGTCAAATTTCGTTGCATTTAAATGTGCATATGTTTTCTTTTTGCCTTGCATTTTTCCGCTCTTTAGTAATGTGTATTGTGGTGACAAAATTCACTTGGTATTGTTATGTCTGTTTGTGTTGGTGAATATTTCACCATTTACAACATAATCATGAATAAAGTGGTTGGTGTATTTTTGCATACGAAACAATGGAACATTTATTTACGTTTAAATTTAGGCGATTAGCTTTACACCAATCACATAGAAAGTTAATGTTAGACTGCAAATATAAGCAATCATTGATATCTCGTACTTGATGATATATTTTTAAATCGTCAGCAAATAATAGTTTCTCGCAGTGTATAGATTGATGATGATGATGAATACCACGTAGACACGTCCATTCGTGACGGGTATCTTGGAATACGTTCTGCTTGGTTCGGACATCTTGTATCCCAACCCTCTGGCGTTTAATGTCATGCTTACCTTGCTATCTCTCTCTCTCTCTCTCTCTCTCTCTCTCTCTCTCTCTCTCTCGCTCTCTCCTTATCATCTATTAGAGAGGACGCATTAAAGAGTCTTCTCTCTCTCTCAATGTCTCCTCTCTCACTCTCTTGCTCTTTCGCTCTCTCCTTATCACCTATTAGAGGACGCATTAAAGAACCTTCTCTCCCTCTCTCACTCTCTCGCTCTCACGCTCTCTCACTCTCTCTCTCCCTTCAACCTAATGCTAGTAAATGAAACAGTATTGGATAGAGGTAACCGTTAGGTCTACTGTTCTGGGATTGGTTCGGACGGCTTTGTTATTTCATACGTGAAAATAAAAAACATCGATAAATGTTTTACTGTTTTTATTATTTTTCGTATAGTTACACAATATTACTAATATTCTATTGTAAATCAGCTTAAACTAGGTGATTATAGTTTTATATAGTATATTACTTTATTACTCAATATAAACTAGATATGTTATATCAGAATGTTACAAATTAATTTTCTAACAAAATAACTTAGAGCAGCTTATAAATATATATATATATATTCTAACACTTAACATTTACTTAATAGAATATTAACTATATATTAAACTTAAACCTCAACAACATACTTTATTTAATCTAGTAATATAAACTTTATATAGGCAAGAACTGTCATTTAACAACATCTTCCGCCTTTATCCAGGACTTTTCATTCAAGCCGAGCCATTTGACGTACATGTCACCATTGCTGCGGCGTTTAAGTACTTTTTCAACTAAGTAAACGTCTGGCTGATTGGTTTTCTGTAGCTCGAACTCGTAGAAAGCTCCTCGAACAGCAACCCCATGAAGATCTTCCAGCAGATATGTGACAGGTTTTGTCAATTGAACTTTAACTATTTTGAATAATTCAGTTGACCAGCTGGGCGTGTATCCCTTAGAAAAGACCCCCTTGAACTTACTAATACGTACGAGGTCATTCAAGTCTAGTTTACGTTTACTTCCTGCAGCGACATCTGCTTTTACATTAGTGTCATAAACGGTTAGTTTGGTGGTAGGTGTAACAGTAGCAGGAGCTCGACCTATCGTTCTATGTCTGGTGTTGTTATAGCTGTCAACTACCCTCTGTAATATATCTATCCATTTAAATGATCCTCGGTAGCTAAACTCTTTATACAACTTTTGCTTAATTGTACGGATAACGCGTTCAACTATCGAAGCCTTAATTACGGAATATGTAGAGTAATGATTTATAGTGTGCTCTTTCATTAATCGTTTAAAATGTTTATTGTAAAACTCTTTCCCGAGATCCGTCTGAAGATTCTTGGGTATGACTGAACTCTTAAAGATGCTGCGGACCTGCTTTGTCACCTCTTCTCCGGATTTAGTTTTCAACGGTCGTGCATACAGATATTTCGAATAACAGTTTATCATCAGCAGTATGTAACGATACCCCTTATTTACTTTAGCATAGGGAATAAACTCGGCTAAGTCAGCCTGGAACAAGTCCTGGAAATCTTTTATTATAGTGCGACGTCTTTGAAAGTTTTTTCTAGCAGCCCTGTGTATTTCATCAACAACGGTTTGTTTAGCACTAGTCATTATCATACAATTAATCTCAACGACACCGAGAGAGCAACGTCTCAAATAATTATATTGGCAGCAGCCGTGTTTGATGAATACTGAACAATGTTAAAGCAATATATCATTATATACCCCCGAAATATTCTATTCTATGATGCCTTCCTCCTTAAGTTCGCTTATAATTGATATTATTTCGTTTTCATTCTGTGGACTAGTGTTGCCGGCACTCTTTACAGCATATAACAAACGAAGCCGGTCGACTAGCTCGTTAGCCTTATTCCAGTAGACGTATTCGACTTTGCAATCGCTTAATTTTTTAAAATTTGACGATGATGATGATGATAGTCTAATGCCTAAACCTTTGATTCTGGGTAAGTTCGGTTTAATTATATAATCATACTTCCAATGTTTAACAGCTGTTAGTTTACCCTGTGGTCTATATGATTTCTTATGCGCATTAGTAAGGGCTATTATCTGCATATAATTATTGATATCAGCTTGCGTTGGTATAGACTCTAATTCACTAAACGTGAGTAAGTCAAACAGACCGGGTGTTGCTTTGAAAACGTTGTTTTTAATTATGATGTTTGTATCACGCATAGTCACAGGGGAAGATGCAAATGTCCACGCGTCTCGATCAATTTTATATCTAATACCGAATCTAGTTCTATCTATATTTTTGTTTCCGACAGCGTTAGCTATCAGCATACCGTAATGAGTAGGGAGATCAAGAGTTTTATTAGATTCTTCTTCTTCTTCTTCGTCTGCTTCCGATGATGATGATGTAGCAGGTTGTTTTTTAACTTTCAACTGGGGAATGTAACTAGCAGTAGTAGTAATAGTAGTAGCAGCAGATGGTTGTGTTTTAACTTTCAATAGGGGTACGTTAGAGGTGTTAACTGATTTAGCAATGGTTTCCAGTGGCGATATAACTGGATTGTGCGTGACGAGATACATACGTTCTGCTTCTGCTCTATCACGACGAAAGTATGCAAACTTCTTACGTATAGCATTACGAGCGTGTATTATTTTACGCTTTAAACTCAGATCATACGTGTTGGACATGTCGGCTATGCAGAGACTACTAAACGAATCGACTCTAATTATAAACTTATATATGAATCAAAACCCTTCCGATATCTGCCACGGTCTAGAGAGCTGTCTTTATTAATTACCAGGAAATCATGCGGCTCCTTCCAACACAGAGAGCAAATGTTTTTGAACTGATCATAGCTAATACCGTCTCCTACAACATGATCGCTAAACACGTGTTTTGAGTTCAACTCGTCTTGTCTAAAGAGAATAATTAGGTTTGCATTGTCCCTAATCAGATGTTTCGGTATCTTGGCGTACGTTTGGCCTAGATAAAAACAGTCGACACCCTTATGCCTACCCATGCTAAAATATTCTCTAATCTTTTCCTGCCTGCTGCAAATTATATCATCAAAAATGAACACTGAATTAGGTTTAACATCACCGGGGCTGATTACGTCATCGTTTTCGCTAAATTCATGATATCCCATACCCGTAAGTGGTTTCATAACACGTCTTAAGAATTCATATTTAGGTTGAAATAAAGACTTGGCGTATAGGTAGATATTTTCAAATTTTAATCCGTTTTCGCTAATAAGTAAACCTAACATAGCATTAGTTTTACCGCAGGAAGATGGACCGCTCAATATTGCTCTACATGATACAGGTAACAGATCGCCATGTTTCCTAACATCCTCGCCTGATCGTCGTTGTAAAGATGTATCATCGCAGTCGTCTAGGTTACATATGTTTAGTGACTTATTTTGTTTAACGATCTTCATTACGGTATGCGTACGTGTCTAGTCACGGTCTCGTTAAACGGATTATACTCGATTAATGCGTCGTGAAGGATCAAACAATACGCCTTAGTTGTGTTCGTAAATGCGGCTGAAGACTCAAGCTCTAGTCTAATATCGACAGTGGAATCCTTAAAACTCTCTACCTGTCTTGAACAGTCAATAACAAAAATGGGATACGTTTCAAACGATTTGTAGCTGAGTAAACAGCTCTCAGCCGCACCTCTACCTATACCGTCATAGTAGTTCTCGCGAAAACGAGTATAATTCAGATACGCAGGAATGTAGTCCTTACGGTCGAAATCGAGATTTAAACGCTGATGCGGGAACACTTGCGAATTTAAATACAACTTAACGTCGACCAAGTTCGAATGAGTAAATGTAGTCGGGTTACCCGTTCTTATACCCAGCTGACGCTCGTCTTGTAAAACTACAAAGACCCAGCGCGGTTTCTCTAGATCATTGGAGTTCTTTACACGCCAAACCTGGTTTTTAGTAGTTCCCAACGAGGGTAACTCGTGTAATTCCCAACGTCTAAACGGAGCGATAATAGAAGAATTATCTCTTAAACTCTCCACCAGGTTCACTTTGCTTTCATCTGATAACAGTATATGCGGAACTTCCCACGAAAGCTTATCAATCTTGATATCTACGTCGGTACCTGCATCACCTGCTTCGCTTTTATAGCAATTAAAATCGTTCTTGGCGCGAATTAAAACTAGCTGACAACTCATATGAGGTATTACTTTTTTATAATCGTCTGCAAATCCAAAGATATCTTTTAATGGTATTCTACACGTGAAATGAAAGACGTTATTCCCTTGGTTATGTAACAAATCATTATCGCTAGTAATCCCTAAGTTCCATGCTGTGCTGGTTAAAGCTCTATCCTCGGCGCCATGTGAAACGAGACCTTTTATAGTGCTTGTAATGCCGGGCTGTTTACAGACATCTATGAGCTGGTTTGTGCCTAATATTAGTTGAATTTCATCAAACAGAAAGTGGGAAAAATTGTTTACCAGAAGGAATTGCTTGTTTTCTGCACGCGTTATGCTACCTTTAACAAGTACATAGCTGTCATACAAAGCTAAAACGTTATCGGAATTTTGTATGCTGATTCTAATGGTGTCGGAATGATTGGCATTTAGCGTAAACGGCAGATAGGTATAAAAATCCTCTTTTATTATATCTGTATCGACGCGAGGCTTCCCAAATATGTTTAATTTATCAATGGTAAAGGTGTCGGTGTTAATATGCATTTTACTTCGTTTTGACATGCTGCTGCTGCTGCTGCTGTTATCGTACTTTAAAGCCTAAAGATTCAAGAAAAAGGCGACGAGCTTTAGTTAGTTTTAATCGAAGGTCTGCACGTGCCGACGTTCGACGGTGAATGACCTTTGATGGACATATGCTGATGTTTTTATAGCTAAAGTTTATTCCCATTTTTCACGTTTAAGTTCTAGCCTGATGCTCGTGAAAGTGTCGTCAGACAAATTTATCAACTCTCCTCTCGCGTCTACCAGTCTAATGGTAATGTTGTCGATCTCGGTGACAGTGATGGGAAAGTAAATCACATGCGATGGCTCCTTTTCAATCAGATAACCGGGTGGTACGCAAACACCAAATTCGAAGATTGTATGACCTGTTTGATTGTTTCTATATGAGCCGCCTGTAATATTCGTGTCTACAAAGATGTTTGGAGTTGAAAGTATATCGACAACTCGATCTGACACGTGTCTACTACCGGGTTCTAGCACACGCTTCTTAAATCCTAGTAGTGATCCTATGTTATCGGGTTTGGTAAAATCAATCAACTCGGTAGCTGATTCAATCTCACACTTTCCCGTATTAGTGTTAGCTTTGATTTGTAGTAGTAGTAGATCTCCCTCTTCGGGATCGCCACTAATTTGATTGTTTATATAGTTAACGATTTCAGACAACTCGTAGCTACCCGGTTCAATAGTTATCGCCTTTTCTCCGTAATAAAATTTATTTTTGCCTGGGTATATATTCCGTATCGTGTGACTTGTATATAAGCCGACTAAACCTAGTGAGTATTCGTAACGCACGTGATCTAGTGTTATAGGTGGATAAATACGATCCGTAGAAAGCCTGTTTCCTGTACCGTACACCGTGATGGTCCTAGCCATACTTAACCGATTTACACTTTCACCTCTCTTTTATACAAAAATCGTAGACACAGATGTCCGCAGTTGTATGTATTGAACTTTTGTTCTTGGGCTACGTTGTAGTATACGGAGCAGCGAGGTCCTAAATATTTCACAAGTTCAGCTGGTGGTCTCAGGTCTCCGAAGGGGTCATAGTACAAAACCACGTTTCGATCCTTTCTATAGGCAACCCAATGAGTACCCGGTCCTCCAGCGTCGTCAAGATTAACAATAGCTCTTTCGAATTGCAAAGGTTTCGTTGCAGGTAGACTTGTTCTCATATAGACACCTCTAAAATAGGGAATGTCTTTAGCATGTTTTATTATATCTAGGTCTGTAAGTGGTCTCCGAGGCAAGTTATTCAGTTTTTTGACCGCCTGACATATGGTTTTAAGTACAATGCAGCTCCGCCAGCTCTATACGGCTTCAGGTAAAGGGCGTTCCCGTTCTTACCGCCTAAAGCGATAGCTTCCATACTTTTATTATGCCGTGTAGTTTCTTCTAGCTGTCTCTTATTACTATTAGCAGTGTTAACAGCTTTTGCTACCCCTGAGGCGCCTCCTATAATTGCACCGAGAGCCGAGAGGCCAGCAAAAATTGGTATGAGTGGTAAAATACCCCCTGTAGCTGTAGGCACAGGAATTATTCGGGGTACTTTAACGTTTTTTCGACCGCCTACGTTTTGAATGATTCTTCTGGCAGCGCTCAGGGCATGATGTATTAAGTCTTTACCCGTGAGTCTCTTGCTTGCACGATTCACTACACCAACAAGCTTCTTTAAAACGCCACCTTTGAAAGTGACAGTTTTCTTCATCATCTTTTTAGCGAGACCCTTTTTCGCCGACAGTTTGTTTGTCTTTACGCCCATTCCCAACTTTCTTTTAGCCTTCATTATACCGGTTACAAACAGAGCTGATGCTTTTTCCCCTAATTTAGAGTCTTTAGCCTTAACACGCTTCCAAGCGGCTTCTTCTAATACACGATCTGCCCGGTGTCTACTGTTCAAATCGGAGCTTTGAGCGTACGAGATGTCGTGCTGCATACACGCCTGGTCCAAAGGATTTATACCTTTATCGCCACGTTGTAATCTTTTATATAATTTAGTACCAGGTCCACAGTACTGATAGGAAGGAAGATGTAGTTCAATAGGCAGCTTGTCTATGAGCTTGTTAACAAAGCCGTTACCTTCGTGAACTAACATCTGGTACTGAGAGAAGAGACTGCTTGTACCTGTATTTATACTCGGTCACCGCTGCAGCCGGACTAATCTGTGTTCTGAAATCTCTGCGTATAGATAAAGTCTCTATGATCAGCTTGTAGAATTTCACACAGATGCTTTTCAACATTATGTATTCTTGTTTGAAAACGGTATCTGTCCAGAGTTAATGTTTGCCAGTCTCCCTTTCTTGCCTTTCTGTATGCATACTCCCATACTATCATATGATGTATATTATTCATGCTTGCGTCGGCGAAACTTACTTTCTTTACCATATCGATGTGTTGCTGCTGCTGTTGCTACAAATCGCTATGTTTGGAGAGTTATTGACATTAGTAAAACTAAAAACTTTGTTTAAATACATTTTTTTTTATTTCTTCAACGATACATTTAGGCTAAAATAGAAAAAAAATAACTGATTAGCGTAGATATAAGCAAACTAAGCATTTGCGCAGCATTCCCGTAAGGCTCACCACATTTCCTATCTGCGCTAATCAGGCATTTGATATAATACACTTAAAACTAGAATAAAAAATGGTGTAAATATGATTAGGTCTACCGATAGTAGTAGTAAATTCCGTTATTAGTCGGTATTGTACACTCTCTTTATGTTGTAAGAGTTCGTACGTGTTGCAGATTCGGCTATTAGGGCATCAAACGATGATCGCATAACTTTTTGAGTATCCTCGAGCACTTGTACTTTATCTAATAATTTTTTATAATTACTATCTAGGGTATTATTCGTTTTTTCTATCTTTGTCAACACACTCGAATGATTAGTTTCCATCTCATCATTCGCTATTAGGTGATTTCTCTTTTTCTTTTTCCAACGTTGTTAGCAAACTGTTAAGTTTACTAGTTTCAATGTCAACCTTTGTTACCTTTTGCTTTAGATCTTTAATAGTGTTCTGAGTGTCGGTAGTCATTGTAATGAAGGTTTGTACAGCAGAGTCGAATTGAGCATCTACATAAGCTTTAGAAGTGACATCCGTGCCATCTATAGGGTAACTTACTGAAACAATACGTTTACCATCTGCATTAAACTGCATTTGATCGTTTGTATGCATAGCCCGATTGTTAAAATACTGCCTAGAGATTACATCTTTATCCTCTAGAGGCTCCCCTATATTACAAATTCTTCCATCTTTAGCATCATAGTACGACCCCTGTCCTTTATCCTCTCGTCGTCGTCTCAAACAATTAGAGAGTAATTTTCTTTCAACATCGTCCACCAGCTCGTCGGTATACTTTTTCGTACAAACATCGTGGTTGTCAAGCGGTTCTTTAACGTGTACTAACCTTCTTTTCTTAACATCAATTACACCTTCATCGTTATCTGATAACATTAGTACAGAACGCTTCGTGACAAGATCGTTATCGTTGATAGGAGCGCCTACATTAGTTATACGACGGTTCTCAACATCGAAATTACCCTCTGGTGTTAATTTGAAACCATAACCTCTCGGTCCACGTTTTGTTGCAGCCATTGCTTCATCTGTCATACTCATCATAGCTCTACCGAAGAGGTCTATTGTGTTCATGATGACGTATGACAAATAACTGTCATGCATGAACAGAATACAAAGTATTTATAGCTGAGATCTTCATAGCGCAATGATGTACATATTTCAATACGTCATGAGATTTATACAGTTCGTCGGATGTTCTCGGACATAATCGTAGACGGTACTGAGACTTCTCGTAATCAGCCCGCATTTAATTTAGTAAACATCGTGTGCTTTTACGCCTTTTTGAATAACAAAACCGTCAGAACCAGTCCCAGAACAGTAGACGTAACGGTTACTTCTATCCATTACTGTTTCATTTACTAGCATTAGGATGAAGGGAGAGAGAGTGAGAGAGAGAGAAGGTTCTTTAATGCGTCCTCTAATAGGTGATAAGGAGAGAGCGAAAGAGCAAGAGAGTGAGAGAGGAGACATTGAGAGAGAGAAGACTTTTTAATACGTCCTCTCTAATAGATGATAAGGAGAGAGTGAGAAGGAGAGAGCGAGAGAGAGAGAGAGAGAGAGAGAGAGAGAGAGAGAGAGAGAGAGAGAGAGAGAGAGAGAGAGAGAGAGAGATAGCAAGGTAAGCATGACATTAAACGCCAGAGGGTTGGGATACAAGATGTCCGAACCAAGCAGAACGTATTCCAAGATACCCGTCACGAATGGACGTGTCTACGTGGTATTCATCATCATCATCAATCTATACACTGCGAGAAACTATTATTTGCTGACGATTTAAAAATATATCATCAAGTACGAGATATCAATGATTGCTTATATTTGCAGTCTAACATTAACTTTCTATGTGATTGGTGTAAAGCTAATCGCCTAAATTTAAACGTAAATAAATGTTCCATTGTTTCGTATGCAAAAATACACCAACCACTTTATTCATGATTATGTTGTAAATGGTGAAATATTCACCAACACAAACAGACATAACAATACCAAGTGAATTTTGTCACCACAATACACATTACTAAAGAGCGGAAAAATGCAAGGCAAAAAGAAAACATATGCACATTTAAATGCAACGAAATTTGACAAAAAATGCATGGGTTTCGACAAAAAAAAATGCAACAAATATGTATATAATATACTATTAACTAACTAGTAATAACTAAATATTATTAGTAAAAACTTATTTGTTATAAGAATAAGGAAATTTCAATAAATCAAATCATAAATTAAATTTTGTTTCTATTATTTATTTCATCAACATCAAGTTTATTTTATGTATACACCGATGTATACAGTTATGTTACATTGTTGCATTATTATTACATGGCATTACACGGAGTTTCGCATTTATTGATATAAAATATACAATAAACAATAATATTAAAGCCTTAAATTTTAGGTTTTAGGCATTTTAATTGAATCTACAAATAATTCTTATTTCATCAACATCATAAAATGCACATTGCATATTTTCCGCTCTTTACACATTACCCATGAGATATTACAGGAGAATAGCATAAACGATGAAAACATTTGTAAATTCATATTTTTCCCTATTTGGGTGTAAGCCTGTAAGGGAAATAAAGACATTATAATTATTGTTATTATTATTATTATCCGTAAATTGTTCCGTGATTTTCGTTTAAAATTTTAATGCTGAATTAATTATCTTAAATTATTATATGTAATTAAAGTATTAATGACGACGATAATTATTTTAAGAAATCGGTAAAATTTATTAATATAAAATGATAAACCTTGGCTCCCCCTATTAACAATCAGTAGAACGCCCGTAATCGGTAATACAGCTTTCTTCATGATGACGAACCAAATGCCGATAATACAGAATGTCGGTACAAAAATCACGTAAAACGACACTGGCGCCCTTTGTTTTCCCCTAGTAACACTAACTCCATTTAGCCATGTGACGAACCAAATGCCGATAATACAGAATGTCGGTACAAAAATCACGTAAAACGACACCGGCGCCATCTGCTTTCCCCTAGCAACGACGCTACCATTTAGCCGAGTGACGAACCAAATGCCGATAATACAGAATGTCGGTACAAAAACGACACTGGCGCCATCTGTTTTCCCCTAGCAACAGCGTTGCCATTTAGCCGAGTGACGAACCAAATGCCGGTAATACAGAATGTCGGTAATGCAGATTCCGTACTTAACGACGACTGCATCCCCGCAAAAATGTCTGGGCCAGGTGGCCCAATACCTACTCCTAAGAAACATAAAAATGAAAAATAACGTATTAAGAATTCAAATTGTCAAGATACTGTCAAGTAATCAAAATGCCTCATTTAAGTATTGCCCAAAAAAGTAGTATAATTACGTTATTGGGGGAGGGCTGGTCAGAAAGAAGGGTGGCGGACCGTTTTCAAATATCTAAAAGCACTATCCACGATGTAAAAGTCAGGTGGAATCTGAGACATTCATTAGAAAGACAAGTTGGAACTGGTCATCAAAACTACATCCGACATTAGAAATCGTCCAGCAGCTAAAAAACTTTTTTTAACCCAAAGAAATAAAGAAGAAAGAATTGGGTTTGCGTTAGAACATTACATGCACGATATAAACTTTTGGAGAAACGTAGTATTTACTGATGAAAAGGTTTTTCAGTCCTGTTACAACGGTCGAGTTAGAGTCTACAGACCCCCGAACACTCGTTATGATGAACGATACACACAAAATGTGAGAAATAGTGGACGGTTCTCTTGCAATGTTTGGGGGTGGATGAGCGCCGATGGACTTGGCATGTGTATAAATATTGTAAACAGATTTAATGCATTGGCCTATATAGACATTCTGGAAAACATCATGTTACCATCAGTAAATGCCGTATTTCCGGAAAATAACTTTTTGTATCAACATGATAACTGCCGCGTGCATACTGCTCGAATAGTAACAGAATGGTTACAGCAACATGACGTTACAGTTTTACCCTGGTCACCACGTAGCGCCGATTTAAACCCTATGGAAAATGTTTGGGGTAGGATGGTGAAAACAATAAATAGAAACAATGATTTTCACCCACGAAATTCTGAGGACTTGTGGGATACGATCCATGAGGTGTGGCACAGTTTCACTCCGGATTATGCCTATAATTTAGTAGCTTCCTTACCCAGAAGACTAAACTCCATTCTTGAAAACAATGGGAGAGCGTTGAAATATTAATTTTAATAAATTTGTAATTTTGTTCATATTGACATCATTGGTTTAAAGTTTTTGTAATAAAATATTCTTTACTTTGAGTTTACCACCGTTATTTTTTATGTAAGCAACAGATATATAAGTTGAACAGGTATTTAACTTTTATAAATTTTTATGAAGGGTCAACAACTAATTGCCACTGCAATATCTTTCATCTATCATTTAAAAGCCTGATTTACCAAAATTTATTAAAATGACATAGAATGTCAAAATGGTGGTCGTTTTTATTTGGCCGTAACTGTACATTTTTATAGATTTTTATTATCAATAATATGAATGTACCCTTGGTAACCGAAACTGTTTAAATATTTACTTACTTCCAACAAACAAAAAGAGTTGAATCTTTTGAAATCATTAATAAAATTACTTTTTTATTATGTAAGTGGATCAAAATTGACATGCTCATAAGGCCATAAATGATTAAATAAGAGAAATGAACCAAAATCACCACTATAAAACCATTACAATATATTTACACACATAGAACAAGAGGGAACTCGAAAGAGATATATGTTGTTATTGAATTGCATTATCAAAAATCCACAGCCGGTCTTGTTATCAACCTTTCTACAATCACACCTTTTCTACAATCAGACGTGTTCCATTACATAGACCCCTCTTTGTGTTCAAATTTCTCAAGAGCATAATGATTGCCCCAAGTTTCAAGTTAAGAATGTGGCGTGACATGCCTGTTGGGGTTAGGCTATTCAGAAATTCCACTGGAAAATTGACCATGTCTTGTTCATCTGCGTCGTCAATGGAATCTGTGCTCACGTATGTCATGGTATCACCTTCCAACAGATTCAAGACTTTTTCGTTCAGTTCATCAACATCAGAGTTTTTTGGCCAGAGAATGGCTTTCTTTGCACAGTTTGGCATGTCAGCAGCTGTAAGTCTTTCATTAAAGATCTCGGTGACAATGTCACCTTCACATACCATGTTTTCTGGTATCTCAAAAATGTCTGCATCGAGGCCATGAGTGTTTATCAATTGTCCATCTCCAAGCTGTATTAGCCAGTCGCTAAATACAGGATCATAATTATTTCGTTTGATTGGAGCTTATGGACTTGAAAATGTCGTCACAGGTGATTGCGTTTTATGCAAACTTCAGTAATTGCTTGCCGACTGCATCGTGGGACAACTGGCAGTGTCTGTCTGAAATCTCCTCCAAGGAGAAATACTCTACCACCGAATGGTAAATCGACTTGCATGATGTCTCGTTATAATCTATAGTTTTTAAGACCTCATGTTGCATCAGGTTTCATGATGTGAAAAAATCGGTTGACTGCAATATTAGATGGCCAGTCGTTGGAATCCATTAATAAAATCAATAATTCAAATTGCACTCTCACTTTAAATGAGGAATAGTCACCTTTAGCGTTGAGTTTCTCACAGGTGATGTTCGCATGTGGGGTTTTAGTTTTAATGTAATTTACAATTGTTAACAGGGCCGTCTTTAAGCTATTGGAGGCCCTGGGCACTTTAGGATAATGGAGCCCCTATGACTATGATGTGATAGAGATAATAGTTTATAGACTACTAAGTGAATAGATAATTATAATATAATCCGGAAAAGTAACTCGTCTAGCATCCACTATACGCAGGTTAGTGCTTAAAAGTCTATGTTGATTAAAGAGGTACCCTTCTAGATTTTAGACAAGCAAAGTCGTCAATCACTTCTTCAAAGTCTATGTCTTTGAGCACATCACATTCTATGGACATCAGCGACAAACTGTTCAATCTTTCTTGAAGCATTATACTTCTTATTTCATTTTTTATTCTTTTCAATTTGGAAAAGGAGACTTCCCCACTGCAGTTAGTTACCAGTTAGTTTGGGTGGACGGGAGACCACACGACGTTCACCCCTAGAACTGGCTGTCTTCTACCCCAACCCGCTGACGGGCAACGGATGAAGCTGTCAGAATAAAATGTGTGGTAGAGAAATTCGTGAGAATTCTCGACGGTAACTCTGACCGATCAGGGGGAGCCCTGATAGATGAGACCGGTGTGGGCGGATTCGAATCTCGCCTAGGGTGGAGGTCATTTATGGTCACCAATGGAACCCGCTGTTTGGCCGAGGTCATTTATGGTCACCAAGGAACCCGCTGCATGACCTAGGTCATGTAAGGTCACCAAAGGAACCCGCTGTTTGACCGAGGTCATTTAAGGTCACCAAAGGAACCCGCTGTTTGACTGAATCTCTAGTGCGGTGACTAGAAGTGAGGTTTATCCCAGCCTTTGGGCAGATGGGAAACTGCAAGCCGCCAGGTAAATGCGCTTAGGAGCTATCCCGGCCACCCTTTGATCCGGACTGCAGCCGGGTACAGTGATTGGGAGAAGCTCTGAAAGCCATTACACTTAAGGATAGTTGAAGCGAATACATAGCCTCTCACTATTAAGACAACTTCTCCAATTTCGGGTACGCACCGGGAGTCTATAACGTGTAGACTTAAAAGAAGCTCTGTCGAGGGCCCACCAAGCCTAAAATTGGTAGATCGGGGTGGCAAAACCGCTTAAAAACCAAGTCCTGCCACAATTGAGGTTGGATTCGATCGGGCAGTGGTCCCACATGATAACAGCGTCATGTTGGGGAATAGTCCTATTGCTGGACGAGGTACTTCGCCCCGCCCTTCCGCAACCGGGGGAGGTACCGGCGGGTGAGCAGCGTGTCTTTTCAACTGCTCGGTCACTATGCGCGTCTTAGCTAGTAGAGGGTGGATAGGCAACCTCGCTCCTACCAGTGAGCAATCTGGTAGCAATTGCACGACTGCCGGTTGTGCAACTTGCGCGCTGATTGGGCGTATCCCAATCACTTCCTTATGGAAGGAACGTGGGGGTATGCATGTGCGGGTACCCCACGTAAAACAAAATAGTATTCTATGCAGTTAGTTACCATCATGCTTAAAAAGATTCTCAATGCAATATCTACATTTGGAAACGTGTCTTCAATTTTGTGGTATATTTCTAAAAAACTATTAGTTTCTTCATTTTCACTAGACAGGACAATTTTCAAGTATTCTGTTAAATGCAGACATTCCATTTGTAACTCTTTCTCGCTAATGTCTTCATAATAGATTTCAGCAAATTCTTTGGAACTTTGTCTCAACTTCTCGGAATTCAGAGTTTTCAAGCGAGATAAAGAAACAAACCGATGATTTATGTCCTTGTACGAACTCCTCAATCGCTGTTTTAGATGCACGCTCAGGGTATCAATTATGGGAAGAAAGGTTTCTACTTTAAATTTCTCTTTCCCATTCAGTTGGACTGACGGCGCAGTGCCATCAAGAAATGCCTGGTGTGAGCGTCTGTCTCTTGTTCTTTGAGGTAGGTCCTTGTAGTCAGATACCGGATTTTTCTCTTTGGTGGATGATTCAAAGTAATCAAATTTATCCCTAATCAAGTGAAGTAAACAAATTAGTTGCAACGTCCATTGTTATTGTTTCTTTCTGAAGATAATTACTTGTTTTGTCTATTCTTTCCAATATGGTGCTCCAAATTTCAGTCAGTAAGTATAATAAATTCTAGGTTTTCCATTTTTCTGGGCAGACTAAGGGCTTCGTGCCTAGATTCTTGTGGCTGCTCTGTATCCTCTGCAAGAGACATCAAAGCTTCTATAATTTGTTTATGGCCCAGCTCGCGCAGACCATCTGGTATGTGAAAGATTTTTAAGAACTTTTTTGAAGCTAAATATTCTGTCAATGTATTGATTGCATCGGTGGGTACAACCCGAAAAAAGTTGTGCAGTTTCTGAACCATTTGAAAATAACTTGTTGCTCTGATACGCACCCAGCGGCATGGACACCTACCAAGTTTAGAGAATGTCCCGCACATGGTACAAAGGTAGCAAATTCACATTTCTGTTTGATTTTTGCTTGTAGAGCTTTCCCGACATATTTGAAGCATTGTCGTAGCTTTGTCCTCTGCAATCTTTTATGGAAATATCATGATTCTCTAAAAAATTCAAGATGGTTTCCGCTAAATACTAAGATTTTTGCTCTTTGATAGGTATAAATTCCAGAAACATTTCAACGGGAACACGGTCTTTTACGTATCGAATTATAAAAGTTAATTGATCAACATGAGACAGATCGGGCGTGCTCTCACCGCTAATGGAAAAATATTTTGCTAATTTAACTTCATTTATAATTTTTTTAGGACCTGTTTTCCCATTACGTCAATAAACTCATTACAGATATTCGCTGATAGATAAGAAATGTTTCCTTTTCCAGGATTCCCAAATTTTTTAAGTGATCTGCAAGAAATTGATCAAATTCACTTAATAACTCCACGCATCCTAAATAATTTGCATTGTTGGGAGATCTAAGGATTTCATTGTCACCGCGAAATGGAAGCCCTCTCGATGCCAAGAATTTTACAACTGCGACAATCCGTTTAAGTACATTTTTCCAGTAATCCACTTCTTTTTGATGTTGAGATAACAAGTCTGTATCTACCAACCGCTTTACTTCGTGCCAGATAAGTTATCATAGATTGCCTATGTGCTGGGCTATTTTCATGTTTTAAAATTATGTGATTAATGTGCTTCCAATCATTACATCTACTCGGTGAGCATAGGTTTATATCAGAAGGGTTAAATAAGCAGCATGAAAAACAAAATACAGATTTCTTCAAGGTGAATACAGCAACCATTTTCTTTCAACGCTTTCATTGTTCTTCAATTCACGATTAAATAATGCTTTATTGAAATACCTAGTTACTGATTTACCATCTGCTTCTTTGTAGGTTCTGGATGCCTCGGAAAAGTCACAATCTTTATTTTGAAAATATGCAGCCTCCTTACGAATCCAAATTTCACGGTTTTTTTTTCTGTAAAACCTCCATGAAAATAATAATGTTTTCTGGTTTGGAAAACTGTTTCTGAAACAGTTGTCGGTGAAGTCACTTAGGTGGACAGGAGACCACACGACGTTCACCCCTAGAACTGGCTGTCTTCTACCCTATCCTGCTGACGGGCAACGGATGAAGCTGTCAGAATAAAGTGTGTGGTAGAGAAATTCGTGAGAATTCTCGACGGAAACTCTGACCAGGAGAAGCCCTGGTAGATGAGACCGGTGTGGGCGGATTCGAATCTCGCCTAAGGGACAAGGTAATTTATGGTCACCAATGGAACCCGCTGTTTGACCGAGGTCATTTATGGTCAACAAGGAACCCGCTGCATGACCGAGGTCATGTATGGTCACCAAAGGAACCCTCTGTTTGACCGAGGTCATTTATGGTCACCAAAGGAACCCGCTGTTTGACTGAATCTCTAGTGCGGTGACTAGAAGTGAGGTTATCCCGCTTTTGGGCAATGGGAAACTGCATGTCGCCAGGTAAATGTGCTTAGGAGCTATCCTGACCACCCTATTATTATTTTATAGTCTCTAGTACCGATAAAGAAAACTGGAGCAAGGTAGATGTAAAAGTCCTTATCAGCACAAGGTTGCGACTGGATAGTGTTTTCAGGGATCCAAAAGCCAAGAAAACTAAATATTGGAACATGGTGAGACAGGACTTTTTGAAACAAGGTACATGTTTTCTGTCAACTGACATTTCTTACAATTGGAAAAACATTCTTGTTACTTACAACAGAAATGTTGACAAATTGAGGTCAACTGGGTAGAGTGCAATTACCTGGGAATACTTCTGGGAAATTCATGAAGTTCTAGGAGGGAAGAAAAGTGTAAACCCTTCTCCATCTACATTGGGTTCCAGTTTAAAATCTCCAAATACAAATTCCGCACCTCCTACTCCAGAGTCTTGTGAAGTTGAAGGCCCCGAAGAAGGGAAAAGTAACTCTGGAGAATACGTTTCAGCAACTCCTTCTAGAGAAGGAACCCCTCACACTCCAAAGCGTAAACAAAAAGTGGATCCGCTAACAGCCTATACGGAAGTGAGAAAAGCTGAGTTGAAGCAAAAGCAAGACATTTGGGCAGAAAAAAAGAAGATCCAAGAAGAAAGAAATCGGGCAATCAACAATCTTGCAGAAGCATTGAAATTGTTCAGGAAGGTCGAATAAAAAAGACAAATTATTTCTTTAGTTTAAACTTTTCAATATTAATACATTAATATTTTAGTGTTTGTATCAGTATACTAGGTGTGTGAGAAAAGTAATGAGACTGATTTTTTATTTACCAAAGTTTTTATTTTTTTAAAGCAACAATATTGTGCCCTTCAAAGTATTTTCTTTCGGCAGCTATACACCGTCGGAGTCGTTGTTCCCAGTCTTGGTAGCGGCGCTGAAAGGCTTCAACTGGTAGGACCTTTAACGTGTCGGTCACATTCTTTTGAATGTTCTCCAGAGTCCCAAAATGATGTCCTTTTAAGACATTTTTCAGTTTCGGGAAAAGAAAAAAGTCACACGGAAAAGGGTAAAAATGATTGTATTGCTCACATATCAGACTGCATTTTTTAATCATAAACATAATATTGATATGACGTATCATAACGAGAACTTCAAAGCCCATAAATACCAAAATAGTAAAATTTCAGATTTAAAATATTTTATACATAAACTACCTCTAACCGTGTACGATTAAATAGAAAATCCGCCCTAAGACTTCATTTTTATCTGGATATATGAAATATGCCCCAATAAAAGTGGAAATCTTTGTATCTTCGGGATTAAATCACACCCATAAATAAGCGCCCTACAAAAATTATGTTTAGATTTAGAAATGTAGTACGACATGTGAGCAATACAATCATTTTTACCGCAGGTCTCTAGGATCAACCGTTCTTGAGATATCAAGAGTTACGTTTACATCAAAAAACTGCTAGCAACGTCGTGCACCACGAAACAAATATGGCTGCCATATTTCAATCATATGGAATAAAAATAAAACGACAGTGGTTTTGATCTACCAATACTTAGGGGTGACAACACAAAAAAAAAATTTTTTTCGAAATGATCGAGCAACCAGTGCTGCACTACTTCACATGGATTGATCCTAATTGCTAGGATCATGAATGATGAAAAAATGGCGATTAATCTAAACCGGCAACCTCTATAATATCAAAGTTTAGGTATTTCTCGACTTATATTAACAATCAGAATGAGTCCAACGGGTTTTTTTTATACGGAAAGCCCCTGGGCGTCCGGTCTGACGGAAAATCGAAAATTTGCAAAATTGTCGTTTCTCGGCCGTCGATTTCGACCATACCACTGTACCGATTTTAAAGTGTTGGATACTCATCCGATGCAGAATTTAATGCTCTTTAATTCTTGTTATGGTAAAGTTTTCGTTGGCAAGCACCTTTTTGAAGTTATAAGCGAAAAACTAAAAAAGGTCCGAAAATTTCGTGGTTCTGTTGATGCCCTCAGGTAAGCTCGAGTTGAGGGACCGTGCAAACCTAGGGTACTTATATTTGACCTCAAACGAAACGATCTCCCGCTTTCCAACATTTATTTCCACCAACGCATTCTATTTTACTGGCCTATATTGATATTTGGCAACAACTTGTCGGTAGGCCATGTCTTCTGTTGTCATTGACATCTGTCGGGGTCCAGGTTGGTCAATAAGAAATTGCCGGTAAGTATTTCTCACTCTTTAGAAATTTCTCGGATGTAACGTTTTAACTCGTATTGTTTTATTTGTTCCAACATAGCTTCTTTCATTTGGGAATCTCGTTCCAATCGTTTATATAAACCACACAAACGCTTTAGAGCCATTGGTTCACTATCTGGTAAGTTTAAATGATCATATTTAAACAGTAATCCGATATCATATCGATTTCTCACTCTTCTTGTGATATTCTCCATAATGGCTTGAGCACGTTGCTCTTTTTTTGAACCGGTATCAAAAGGAGGGATTTTTACAGCAATGCTTTCTAAGGTAAAGAATTTTTGTATAGCTATATGTAGATTTTCCTCAGGAGCTTCGTTCTCAAGATTAACTTTATATACATGAAAATTACAATGGCCGATATGATGATCTTGCTTAAGTGCAATTTCAACAAATATTGTGCAGCCTAATCTACATTTAGCAGCTATTGGCTGGCCTTCTTTCCCTCCTCTTACTCGTAATAGTAAGTCCGATTCTTTAGACCCATAAGTATTGTTGGTTTAGCATCACTGTAAAATTTAATTGGAAATCCTTTCAAATAAGGATAATCTTTGATATTGTATTGATTGCTCATATTTTATGATTTTGAAACAAACGTTATTTTAACACAAAAAAACAACAAAGCCCCGCGATTGGGCGGCAGTGAAACAAAGCATTTTTATCGGAACAAAAACAAAGCAAATTACTTTAACTTTCAAAAGTTCTTACGCAAACTGTACAACACAAAATTTTTAATACTTACTGCACAACTCAAGATTGCCTCAGCTTGAGATCTTATCTTTTAAATAAATAAAATTTAATTTCAGGTTGCAGGTATTGTTTCCCATAGCTTCAAATTGTAAAAGAATAGATAAAAGTTCAAAACACAAGAAAATACATATGATTTAGGGCGCCATCTGATTAGGAAGGTCCAGTAATTTTTATAAAAATATTGACTCGATACCAGTAAACAAAAACAGGAATCAAATCTAATAAATTTAATTTGATTCTTTTTATTTAGTCGTAATCGGTTGTGTCAAAGTTAGGTCGAGTAAAATATTTAAAGACTTTCATAAATATATGGTCCTGTAATATTCAAATTAATTATATTTAATTATAAGCTTATTTAAAACCAACAAAATAAAAAAAACTTTCATATAAAGTATCGTAGTAAACAATAATACAAATAGGTCAAAAATATTTAATACACAGTGATAATTCTCTTATATTAACATTGACAAAATAAAATACATAGTCACAATACCTTCGTCGATTAATTCACTCCATCACCTTACAAAGCAATTAATACAATAATGCCTTTTAAATTTGAACAAGCACTTGTCACCAAGCTCGGCCGCCTGATGAAACAGAAGAATCTGGAAAACACCCTAAATTCTGATATGGCTGCAGAGTCCATAAACCAAGAAATTAAAGTTCGGTATAATTGTCTTTTTTGTAAAAGTGATTTTTAATTAAGTTCCCTTTTTAATTAACTGTATTTTGATCAAGCCAGATCAATAAAACTGAAATGCCTCTACTAAACGTTAACTGTACTGTAAATTATTTATTAAGTTTCGGTAAGCGCGATTTCAAATTAATCACTTAACTTTCTGTATTTTTCACAACTTTTAAAGAACGGTAAACTTTATAGTTTGGTTAACTTATTAACCCCAAAAATCAACGATAAATTGAAGCAAGTGAGCTTCCGGTACGTAACAGAACTAAACGCACAAAACGGTAGTAGTATAACTCAATTATACTCTTGAACAGTGTAACTTTATTCATATTAAAAACTGTAGTGTTTTAAAATAAAGATTAACAAAAATTTTATCGGGGCATCCCTCCAAGAGAGAGCCCCAGAGCTCCGTGCTCTCCAAAAGCTTATTTCGGACTCTGCTTAAAAAGGATTCAAACTTACATGGTGACGGGCAAAGATTTTAAGAGGGAGCATTTCGAATAGACCAATAAGGGAATGACATGACTTTTTTTTAAGACAACCAAAATTATTATTTTTACACAAAGAAAATTCAGAGCCCGGGGTTTCACAACAAGATTTGCAGACATATCTTTCGAAACGCAGATATGTTTATTTGAAATTTACCAATAAGCACGTACAAGGAAATCATAAATTAAGGCAAAATAGGTTTTAATGATATTTTTTCATAGAATTTCAACTTAAACGTGCATGAGAATATTTAAAATGTACGTTCACATCAACTAAAATCGCTGGCCTTTTAAATTTATGGGACAAATTCATTCGAAAATATTCTTTTTCACGAAAACAAGAGATGGTAAATGCTAACATGTGCAAGAACGGTACATTTGTTTAAAGCAAAGTCTATAGATTTTTCTAGAAATTATTTTATTAGTCTGGAATATTTCTTTTTTAAAAGTGACCCCTGATATTTAAGAACTCACATTTATATCGAATTCCAACACAATTTTAAATCAAGAAAAGATATACATTAATATACAGAACCGCACTAATGGATTTTATCATTTATACAAATAAAATTGCATTTTTCGGTTACAGTTAAAAAAATGAACCGTTACAATCTGTGATGGCAATTCAAATTTTTTTACTGTTTGGATATTTTGCAAAATATACCCTTGAGCCTACCTCAAATATTTCATTTCATTTCACATACAATATAGACTTAGGGCCCTTCAAGTCAAGTTTGTTGGCTCTTTTCTCTTCTAGAAAAGTGCCCGTAGAACCCTCACCAAGAAATGCAATTACGTGGTCTCTTTTTGAACCGTTTCGAATTACAACTGGTATGTATCGAAACAGAACATACTTATTAAGCTCCCTATGTCTGCATTGAGTTCATTAACGACTTCTGTCATATTCATCGTATATCATGGGGTGATGTCCTTTCTTTTTGCAACCCTTTCTGTACATTGCAAGATAGTAAGAACCAGTAAGATGGCTTGCGACACTTTCACGGATGTTTTCATGCGTGAGCTTTTAGGTATTGCTTACATAATTTTAATTTTTTTATCGTTTGCCATTTTTCGGATAACGGTTTGCGTTTGAACGTTTTACAGTCGCCAACAGATTTCCTGGTACCTGTACATATTTTGCAGTCATGAATATAACTAGTTTTACCCATTATATGAACATTCATTCGATTGCTATTTCTTGCTATTGTAGTTTTGTTGGTACCTATATTTGCCGTATCCATTATTGAAATGAACTCACATGCACACATCGACCCATTTTCCGAAAGCACTTACACTTATCTGTGCCCCTTGACTCATTAAACCTCTTCTGTGCTTAATCCATTCCATTTTCATATTACTCGGCAGTATCTCTACTAATTCAGCGATCAACATAACATCATAATACTAAGAAATTAAACCAGATCTAATTTATCATATTTAACCTGTGGAAATTTTCTTATCTTCTTTCGTTGTATCTTAAGAATCTGTTCGTGACGTCCAAATATTCCCTTTAGGGTAATAATAATTTTTGGAACACGGGAAGGTAGATACAGTTGGCTTTCAGTAGGTATTCCGGCCCTTGAGTCCATCCCCACTCTTTTTATGCAAATGACCCGCGATCTAATTAATATTCAAATGGGGCGTGGTCTAATTAAATGCGCGAATTAATATTCAAATGAGGCGTGGTCTAATTAAATGCGCGAATTAAATGCTCGAATTAAATGCGCGAATTAAATTAATTGATCTAATTAAATTAATTCACGGTATCATTTACATATCTCCTCTCTCATTTACATATATAATTTCTCATATGCATGCGCGAACATATCTGCCATTTTGTATCTTTCATTTTCAATTTGTCATCTAGGATTTCCCGCCCTTAGATTCAAATTTTTAGTACTACTACTGCCATCTATCGGTGACGTCATATGATCGGTATAGTAGATTTCTATGCGCCTGTTGATAGGCAACCCGCTATATTTTTTATAAAAAACCAATGGAGCCAACAGGATTTGAACCGGGGACCGCTCGAATGGTAGTCAGCCAATGCATCCACTACACCAACGAGGTAATCTATTAAAAGACTGTAAAAGTTGTATTTATTAAATAGATACGCGTCACCGTTAATCTTATACGAACTAAAATTCATATTAAGCATAATTAATCTATATGATTATTTGACAGTTACATCATTAAATGCACGAATTAATATTCCTAGAGCTCGTAACAATGAATCATTACACTAGAATGTTAAATGCTGCGTAAAAATTTATATGGATGCTCGAATTAATCATTTCTCATACGCATGCTCGAATTAAATTAATTCACGGTATCATTGGCATATCTCATCTGTCATTTACATTTATCATTTCTCATATGGATGCTCGAATTAGATTAATTGATGGTATCATTAGCATATCTCATATGTCATTTCTCATATGGATGCTCGAATTAAATTAATTCACGGTATCATTAGCATATCTCATTAACATTTATCATCTCTCATATGCATTCACGAATTAAATTAATTCACGGTATCATTAGCATATCTCATCTGTCATTTACATTTATCATTTCTCATATGGATGCTCGAATTAATCATTTCTCCTACGCATGCTCGAATTAAATTAATTCACGGTATCATTAGCATATCTTATCTCTCTCATTTCTCATATGCATGCTCGAATTAAATTAATTCACGGTATCATTAGCGTATCTCCTCTCTCATTTACATAACTGACATCTCATTCTGTACATCTCATTTTTTATATATTATTTGCCATCTCTCATCTCTCTCTCATAAATTTATTTTAAAATAAATCAGTCCTATTTGATATTTATCTTCAGGTCATCATGTAATTCTGCGAAAATAATTTAATATGAAACGTAATAATAAAAATTTATTTTCAACTATACAAAAGTAACTCTAAAGCTACTGTCAATCAACTGTCGGATTATCTATGGTACATTCGACCTGTTTAAATATACGGATAAACAATTAAAATACGGTAAAACAATTAGGGTCGTTATGATTTCATAAAATTTTATTTAAATGAAACGTTTAAGAATACAGAATACTGTAGAGCATTATTTTTAAAATTCAAAAACATTATCTATAGCTAAAACTGGTTAAGAAATAACTTTCAAACTAAATGTTTTTGCATGAAAATACGTACAAACTAATTAGCCAGGTTGTCTTCGACATTCTTTAAAACTGCTTTCAACCGTAAATAAACAAACGTTCTTACGAATGACTGACTGAAAGGAATTTAGATTTTATAAATAATTTGTTAAGAGCTCATCATCTTAAAACCGGCATAAAGTATTGTTTTAAATGACAATTACTCACTCCTGCTCTATATAAACGTCATATATAAAATTAGAGATTATCTCTATTTCATTATTATTATCTTAGCATCTTTTCATTTACAATTATCTAGTAAAAATGTATTGTTTAATACGACAGACAAAGGAATTTAGTGAGTTAGTCATAAAGAAACTTAAAACAACTATTATCAACACAGCTATCCAGAGTTTAACAGTGTATATTTAATTTAATCAGGTAAGTTATTATGATTTTATGTTTAACGATCTTTCCACTACTGTTTACCTGCTATATCTATAATATGTAAATGTTCTACATTTGTTTATGTAAACTAAGCATTTGAACTTTTAGATTACATCTCATTATCCTGTGTTCGAGGTCGATCATCAAAGTATAATTTCCTGAATCTTTGAAATCAATCATGTAAGTTGCTTTTATGTTAACGATGTTGTGTAAACTTATTTTGAAATTTATTATAGACTGACTGCAGTTTTCCAATCTGATAGAATGTCTGCTGAAATTATCAAGTTGACAGTGGTGATAGCGACGTCGCCGACAATCTCATTTTTATATATTATTTGTCAGCTCTCATCCCCCTCTCTCATAAATTTATTTTAAAATAAATCTTATGTTGTCATTCCTATTTGAGGATATCCATCGTTTGACTAATGTCTATTTATTAAAACAAATAAGTTATGAAATGAAGCAGGGAGTCTATTCAATGAACATTACCTAATACTTTTTCTGATTCTTCTTCTATCCTATAGATCTGCAGTTAGAAACACGGGCCAACGAACTCCATAGCTTAACCCCGAGATCACGGAGCTTGTCTTTTAAATTACTAACATCTAACTCTGAATGTCATACAGAGCTATCAACTAAATCATATACAGCTTTTGCTTAATTGCACGAATAACTCGTTCAACTATTGAAGTCTTAATCATGGAATACGTAGAGTAATGATTTATGTTGTATTCATTCATTAACTTTAACTCGATATATGCGAATTCATATATGAGAGAAATGTTATATAAGTCAATACAGCTCTATAACTATCATTTATTGAGCTACACAAAGAGATTTATATCTACGCTAAACTAAAGATTAATAGAAGTAATGCATTCCTGATATCATAAGATAACGCTAAAACACATGATTATTCTTAGACTAAGGCCTAATTTAGGTAGTCAAATTGTAGGTAATCGAATTGTAGGTACATATCATGATGTGGTATCATACAATTATATTCTAGTAAGAACTGTAATAAAGTCACTGCTATAAATAACAACATTCTTTATCACGATCATCTATCATTATCAAATCATCTAATGTCATGCAGAGTTAGCAGTTAGCTCCTAAGTTCGTATATGCGAGAATCGGTATTATATAACACACACACACACACCAGTCTACATGCATTGTTCCAATATTGATAGGAACTTTCTAGAATCTATAAATTATTATAAATGTCTTAACAGAATAAAAAAAAAAGGGGTGAAATGAATATAACTTATAGGATTTAATCAAACTAGAAAAATATCGATATATCCTACGTTGAGAAAACAATTATACTATGTAAGCATAGATACGCTACATATGATTGCGAGCCTGAGTATAAGCATAAACCCTATACTACAGATTTTTATCTTTTTTCATTATATGTACTACAGACGAAGTGAAAGAATAGGTACATTTAACATACGTATGCTACAATTATCTAATTTTCTAGTTTTCTAGACGTAATGTAATTTTGAACAGATTTTAACCCTTTTCGTTATATCTACTACCCTTGTAAGCGATTTCTACATATACGTTCTTATTGTTTATACACCATATAGATATTCGTAGCATCTAAAGTAAACTCTTATTTAAACGTTATTTTACAATATATCATACATTTCAACAGCTCGTATGATTATCCGTCTCTATCGTAACCCAGTATGTATGGACATTATGTTAAATACTATCTCATACATGTAAATAAACATTTCTTTAAAGAGTTTGTTAGGTCACCTAATCTGTTATAATATTACTATGATATTAGATCTCGTCGATTACAGTTTTACCATTAGGACATACTTAGTAGGTTATACGTGCTAAGTAAAATAATAAACAGATATTTCGAGAATTTTATGCATTCTTGAGAGAACGGGGTATAATATTTAAAAACGCTGTAGAAAACATATCAGCAGAGAAAGAGAATACATAAATACAGTATGTTTTGTATGATGAGTTGTCGTCAGTTTAAAAGAAATAAGTTCGTCGTCATATTTAAACGTTATTTTACAATACATCATACATTTTCAATAGCTTCGAAATACGCAGATATGTAATAATATACTATATACTCTTGTAGGTTATTTAACGTATCTATAGTAAACTCTTATGATTAATAATAATAATCTGTAACCATTTTCGATACCTTCGAAATATAAGTCTATAACATATGTTTGTAATACGTCTTTATAACTTTTTGAAACACAGGGTAGTTACCTCTTGCAATATCTACAGTTATGAGAACCCTGAAGACTTAACCTGGAGAAATAAATCAGATAAATATTTTACTTTTTATTGAAACGATAACTTTGCGTACTAATATATGAAAATAATATAATGTATATCGCCTGATAAATAAATTGAAATTATTCTTATTCTTTTACAATAAAATGTGTTTTGAAAAAACACGATGAAACGTTATGTATATTAATGCAGGAGTATTGTTAACGCATTCATTATTTAGAGATTCACTTATAAGTACACTATCTATTTAGCTGATTCAATAAAAATTTCGTTATTTTTAAAATTCCTAACGAGGGACCTACTGATAAGCGTTATATTATACCAGGTACGTATGATACTCTACTGTTGATTGCATACCTGATGAACGCAGTTGTACAAAGTAATATAGGATATACGTTACAGAGAAGTTTAATTTTCCGTGCAACAAATGACCTATATATATATTTTATGTATAAAGCTGACATTAACATATTTAGCGCATACCTGTTGAACATAGCTGTATAAAGTAATATTTAAAAGGCTTATATTTTAGAGATCGGATACAGTCGCATATATTCCTGTATATTACCTCTAAATTTTACGTTAACAATACATGCAGTCAGGTTTGGCGTAAATAACAATTAGGGATATCAAAGTCATACTAACTGAACGCTAACATAATATGCTCTACAGGTCAAACTTAATTAATTAACCCTGGGGTTATACATCCTTAGGTTAGAAACAGTCTTGAAACAAAAAACGGCTGAGTCCACCCTGTTAGACAAGAAATCAGAGTATGGGCGTGATAAATAAAACATATAAAGTTATTTTACAAACATTTATTTAGTATACATAACATAATACAAGAATATAGATCATAAGTTGTTTTCTATGACGACTGTTGTAGTTCTACGGAGCTCTGAGTCGTCGTATGCCCTCGCAGAAATACTAATACGTATAAAGTCCGACGACTGACTTATTGGAACCGTACCGGAAGCCCTTTCCTTGTTCAACTCTTCGTTACTATCATAGTTGGTAAACGAGGAACATATTCATCAATACCCTAATGCATGGTTGAAGTCACATCTTCTTCTTCTTCTTCTGTCTCAACGATGTCAGTATTTGCTTCCGTCCCTGTCTTTACAACAGCAGCGCTATGGTGTACGTTTTTTAAATGCCTTTTTAAGCTGTCGGTGTGTGAAAAACATTTGAAGCAGCTAGAACACCGGACTTTGATTGATTCGTGAACGCTTTTCGTATGTCTTTTTAAGTTGTCAGTGCGTGAAAAACATTTGAAGCAATTAGAACACCGGACTTTGATTGATTCGTGAACGCTTTTAATATGTCTTTTTAAGTGGTCACGACGTGAAAAAGTTTTGACACAGCTAGAACACTGGATTCTGTTTGAATCGTGCATGGTTTTTACGTATCTCTTGCAGGTGAATGGCCTCGCGAAAGACTTGAAGCAAACCGGACACTGTATTTTGCAATCCTGTCGACCAGAGTCATTCTTCTTACATACGTCGTTCGCGTGCTGATCCATCTCGACTAATGAAGGAACAGGATCACTACCCCGCCTATTTATACTGATCGACCAGCGCAATCGGTTGTTCTCGGTTATAATCGTAAGTGCTCGGAGCAATATGTATGCTCGAGAATGAGTCGTAGGTTCTATCCTAAGTGTATGTAACCCGGAACCGATGTCCGTACAATTTAAATTATCAAACTTACCATATAAACATGAATATTTACTACATTTGCTTTAATTCTTGTTCCCTCCCTAACTACCTATCTACCGTAAACAATATGACATATCTGCGTCTAAATACAGTGAACGAAAGTACTAGAGGAACTTAATACCTTAGATCACGGCTGTTTCTGGATACGTGATTTCCTCTTACAATATCTATAGTTATGAGAACCTTGAAGACTTAACTTGGAGAAATAAAACATCGTCAGTTTAAAAGAAATGAGTTCATCGCCATATTTAAACGTTATTTTACAATACATCATACATTTTCAATAGCTTCGAAATACGCAGATATGTAATAATATACTATATACTCTTGTAGGTTATTCAACGAATCTATAGTAAACTCTTATGATTAATAATAATCTGTAACCTTATTGTTTTTTATTACATCACAGATTAGAGCATACGAATATAATTTAGGTTAGATTAGGTTAGAGCCTACGAATACATTTTTAGGGCAGAAGGTAGGGAGCAGAGTAATTACAAAACAACATACTTTCATACAAGAACGTTTATTGATACGAGTAGTTTCGACGCTAGTTAAAACATAATACATAACTTATATATATAATATCTATTAAAATAGTACATTTCGTATACACTAATAATGGTACTACATACCCGACTATAAAGTAAACAAGGTAAGTATAACAGCAGTTTAAAAGAATAGATAGTAAATATAACTATATCTAATTATTTTATAAAATACTATGTTAACTAAGAGGTTATATACAGAATATATACGCCTGTATTCGACCTCTAGAGGGTTCATAAGACTAGACTAGACCAGACCAGACTAGACCAGACCAGACCAGACCAGACCAGACCAGACCAGACCAGACCAGACCAGACCAGACCAGACCAGACCAGACCAGACCAGATCAGACCAGACCAGATCAGACCAGACCAGACCAGACAAGACCAGACCAGACCATACCATACCAGACCAGACTAGACTAGAGTATAGATGATAGACTGTAAAATCATGAACAATTATACCACTTGTAATATAATAGAGCTTACTTGATATTTTAAAATTAGTGGCTGAATCTAATTATTACAGAAATTCAATTGTAGAAACTGAAGATGTAATCTTTAAAACATCTAAAGTTACAAGTTTTTAGTAGTCAGGTTAGATTAATAGAGGGTGTTATAATCAAATCGTTTTTAGAAACTATTTGTTTTGTAAGATTGGCGCCGTAAGGAAAAACAACCTAGCTGTAGTCTTGATTTTGAAATTGAGATAGCTCGGGACAAAACGATGAATACAAAGTTTAGAAGTTTATTTCAAAATTCTGTGATAAAAAACATTAATTCTTCTTTACTTTACTTTAAAACCTAAAATTGCATGATAAATCAATATAATATTAATATAAATGATTAAATTAAATGAAGAAATCTAGGTTAGACCCCCAAAAATTATATTAAGGTTATAGATTTTAGACTCCTGTTGTTGCAAAGATTCAAGAATCTCTATTAAGATTAGTTCATAAAACATTTATTAGGTTAGAGCATGTAGCTACTTACAAAAAAAAAATCTCTATTAAGATTACTACTATATATTTTAGGTTAGATTTAGGTCGCGCGCGATCTAAATCTAACCTAAAATATATAGTAGTAATCTTAATAGAGATTTTTTTTTGTAAGTAGCTACATGCTCTAACCTAATAAATGTTTTATGAACTAATCTTAATAGAGATTCTTGAATCTTTGCAACAACAGGAGTCTAAAATCTATAACCTTAATATAATTTTTGGGGGTCTAACCTAGATTGCTTCATTTAATTTAATCATTTATATTAATATTATATTGATTTATCATGCAATTTTAGGTTTTAAAGTAAAGTAAAGAAGAATTAATGTTTTTTATCACAGAATTTTGAAATAAACTTCTAAACTTTGTATTCATCGTTTTGTCCCGAGCTATCTCAATTTCAAAATCAAGACTACAGCTAGGTTGTTTTTCCTTACGGCGCCAATCTTACAAAACAAATAGTTTCTAAAAACGATTTGATTATAACACCCTCTATTAATCTAACCTGACTACTAAAAACTTGTAACTTTAGATGTTTTAAAGATTACATCTTCAGTTTCTACAATTGAATTTCTGTAATAATTAGATTCAGCCACTAATTTTAAAATATCAAGTAAGCTCTATTATATTACAAGTGGTATAATTGTTCATGATTTTACAGTCTATCATCTATACTCTAGTCTAGTCTGGTCTGGTATGGTATGGTCTGGTCTGGTCTTGTCTGGTCTGGTCTGGTCTGGTCTGATCTGGTCTGGTCTGATCTGGTCTGGTCTGGTCTGGTCTGGTCTGGTCTGGTCTGGTCTGGTCTGGTCTGGTCTGGTCTGGTCTGGTCTGGTCTGGTCTAGTCTGGTCTGGTCTAGTCTAGTCTTATGAACCCTCTAGAGGTCGAATACAGGCGTATATATTCTGTATATAACCTCTTAGTTAACATAGTATTTTATAAAATAATTAGATATAGTTATATTTACTATCTATTCTTTTAAACTGCTGTTATACTTACCTTGTTTACTTTATAGTCGGGTATGTAGTACCATTATTAGTGTATACGAAATGTACTATTTTAATAGATATTATATATATAAGTTATGTATTATGTTTTAAGTAGCGTCGAAACTACTCGTATCAATAAACGTTCTTGTATGAAAGTATGTTGTTTTGTAATTACTCTGCTCCCTACCTTCTGCCCTAAAAATGTATTCGTAGGCTCTAACCTAATCTAACCTAAATTATATTCGTATGCTCTAATCTGTGATGTAATAAAAAACAATAAGGTTACAGATTATTATTAATCATAAGAGTTTACTATAGATACGTTGAATAACCTACAAGAGTATATAGTATATTATTACATATCTGCGTATTTCGAAGCTATTGAAAATGTATGATGTATTGTAAAATAACGTTTAAATATGGCGATGAACTCATTTCTTTTAAACTGACGATGTTTTATTTCTCCAAGTTAAGTCTTCAAGGTTCTCATAACTATAGATATTGTAAGAGGAAATCACGTATCCAGAAACAGCCGTGATCTAAGGTATTAAGTTCCTCTAGTACTTTCGTTCACTGTATTTAGACGCAGATATGTCATATTGTTTACGGTAGATAGGTAGTTAGGGAGGGAACAAGAATTAAAGCAAATGTAGTAAATATTCATGTTTATATGGTAAGTTTGATAATTTAAATTGTACGGACATCGGTTCCGGGTTACATACACTTAGGATAGCACCTACGACTCATTCTCGAGCATACATATTGCTCCGAGCACTTACGATTATAACCGAGAACAACCGATTGCGCTGGTCGATCAGTATAAATAGGCGGGGTAGTGATTCTGTTCCTTCATTAGTCGAGATGGATCAGCACGCGAACGACGTATGTAAGAAGAATGACTCTGGTCGACAGGATTGCAAAATACAGTGTCCGGTTTGCTTCAAGTCTTTCGCGAGGCCATTCACCTGCAAGAGATACGTAAAAACCATGCACGATTCAAACAGAATCCAGTGTTCTAGCTGTGTCAAAACTTTTTCACGTCGTGACCACTTAAAAAGACATATTAAAAGCGTTCACGAATCAATCAAAGTCCGGTGTTCTAATTGCTTCAAATGTTTTTCACGCACTGACAACTTAAAAAGACATACGAAAAGCGTTCACGAATCAATCAAAGTCCGGTGTTCTAGCTGCTTCAAATGTTTTTCACACACCGACAGCTTAAAAAGGCATTTAAAAAACGTACACCATAGCGCTGCTGTTGTAAAGACAGGGACGGAAGCAAATACTGACATCGTTGAGACAGAAGAAGAAGAAGAAGATGTGACTTCAACCATGCATTAGGGTATTGATGAATATGTTCCTCGTTTACCAACTATGATAGTAACGAAGAGTTGAACAAGGAAAGGGCTTCCGGTACGGTTCCAATAAGTCAGTCGTCGGACTTTATACGTATTAGTATTTCTGCGAGGGCATACGACGACTCAGAGCTCCGTAGAACTACAACAGTCGTCATAGAAAACAACTTATGATCTATATTCTTGTATTATGTTATGTATACTAAATAAATGTTTGTAAAATAACTTTATATGTTTTATTTATCACGCCCATACTCTGATTTCTTGTCTAACAGGGTGGACTCAGCCGTTTTTTGTTTCAAGACTGTTTCTAACCTAAGGATGTATAACCCCAGGGTTAATTAATTAAGTTTGACCTGTAGAGCATATTATGTTAGCGTTCAGTTAGTATGACTTTGATATCCCTAATTGTTATTTACGCCAAACCTGACTGCATGTATTGTTAACGTAAAATTTAGAGGTAATATACAGGAATATATGCGACTGTATCCGATCTCTAAAATATAAGCCTTTTAAATATTACTTTATACAGCTATGTTCAACAGGTATGCGCTAAATATGTTAATGTCAGCTTTATACATAAAATATATATATAGGTCATTTGTTGCACGGAAAATTAAACTTCTCTGTAACGTATATCCTATATTACTTTGTACAACTGCGTTCATCAGGTATGCAATCAACAGTAGAGTATCATACGTACCTGGTATAATATAACGCTTATCAGTAGGTCCCTCGTTAGGAATTTTAAAAATAACGAAATTTTTATTGAATCAGCTAAATAGATAGTGTACTTATAAGTGAATCTCTAAATAATGAATGCGTTAACAATACTCCTGCATTAATATACATAACGTTTCATCGTGTTTTTTCAAAACACATTTTATTGTAAAAGAATAAGAATAATTTCAATTTATTTATCAGGCGATATACATTATATTATTTTCATATATTAGTACGCAAAGTTATCGTTTCAATAAAAAGTAAAATATTTATCTGATTTATTTCTCCAGGTTAAGTCTTCAGGGTTCTCATAACTGTAGATATTGCAAGAGGTAACTACCCTGTGTTTCAAAAAGTTATAAAGACGTATTACAAACATATGTTATAGACTTATATTTCGAAGGTATCGAAAATGGTTACAGATTATTATTATTAATCATAAGAGTTTACTATAGATACGTTAAATAACCTACAAGAGTATATAGTATATTATTACATATCTGCGTATTTCGAAGCTATTGAAAATGTATGATGTATTGTAAAATAACGTTTAAATATGACGACGAACTTATTTCTTTTAAACTGACGACAACTCATCATACAAAACATACTGTATTTATGTATTCTCTTTCTCTGCTGATATGTTTTCTACAGCGTTTTTAAATATTATACCCCGTTCTCTCAAGAATGCATAAAATTCTCGAAATATCTGTTTATTATTTTACTTAGCACGTATAACCTACTAAGTATGTCCTAATGGTAAAACTGTAATCGACGAGATCTAATATCATAGTAATATTATAACAGATTAGGTGACCTAACAAACTCTTTAAAGAAATGTTTATTTACATGTATGAGATAGTATTTAACATAATGTCCATACATACTGGGTTACGATAGAGACGGATAATCATACGAGCTGTTGAAATGTATGATATATTGTAAAATAACGTTTAAATAAGAGTTTACTTTAGATGCTACGAATATCTATATGGTGTATAAACAATAAGAACGTATATGTAGAAATCGCTTACAAGGGTAGTAGATATAACGAAAAGGGTTAAAATCTGTTCAAAATTACATTACGTCTAGAAAACTAGAAAATTAGATAATTGTAGCATACGTATGTTAAATGTACCTATTCTTTCACTTCGTCTGTAGTACATATAATGAAAAAAGATAAAAATCTGTAGTATAGGGTTTATGCTTATACTCAGGCTCGCAATCATATGTAGCGTATCTATGCTTACATAGTATAATTGTTTTCTCAACGTAGGATATATCGATATTTTTCTAGTTTGATTAAATCCTATAAGTTATATTCATTTCACCCCTTTTTTTTTTTATTCTGTTAAGACATTTATAATAATTTATAGATTCTAGAAAGTTCCTATCAATATTGGAACAATGCATGTAGACTGGTGTGTGTGTGTGTGTTATATAATACCGATTCTCGCATATACGAACTTAGGAGCTAACTGCTAACTCTGCATGACATTAGATGATTTGATAATGATAGATGATCGTGATAAAGAATGTTGTTATTTATAGCAGTGACTTTATTACAGTTCTTACTAGAATATAATTGTATGATACCACATCATGATATGTACCTACAATTCGATTACCTACAATTTGACTACCTAAATTAGGCCTTAGTCTAAGAATAATCATGTGTTTTAGCGTTATCTTATGATATCAGGAATGCATTACTTCTATTAATCTTTAGTTTAGCGTAGATATAAATCTCTTTGTGTAGCTCAATAAATGATAGTTATAGAGCTGTATTGACTTATATAACATTTCTCTCATATATGAATTCGCATATATCGAGTTAAAGTTAATGAATGAATACAACATAAATCATTACTCTACGTATTCCATGATTAAGACTTCAATAGTTGAACGAGTTATTCGTGCAATTAAGCAAAAGCTGTATATGATTTAGTTGATAGCTCTGTATGACATTCAGAGTTAGATGTTAGTAATTTAAAAGACAAGCTCCGTGATCTCGGGGTTAAGCTATGGAGTTCGTTGGCCCGTGTTTCTAACTGCAGATCTATAGGATAGAAGAAGAATCAGAAAAAGTATTAGGTAATGTTCATTGAATAGACTCCCTGCTTCATTTCATAACTTATTTGTTTTAATAAATAGACATTAGTCAAACGATGGATATCCTCAAATAGGAATGACAACATAAGATTTATTTTAAAATAAATTTATGAGAGAGGGGGATGAGAGCTGACAAATAATATATAAAAATGAGATTGTCGGCGACGTCGCTATCACCACTGTCAACTTGATAATTTCAGCAGACATTCTATCAGATTGGAAAACTGCAGTCAGTCTATAATAAATTTCAAAATAAGTTTACACAACATCGTTAACATAAAAGCAACTTACATGATTGATTTCAAAGATGCAGGAAATTATACTTTGATGATCGACCTCGAACACAGGATAATGAGATGTAATCTAAAAGTTCAAATGCTTAGTTTACATAAACAAATGTAGAACATTTACATATTATAGATATAGCAGGTAAACAGTAGTGGAAAGATCGTTAAACATAAAATCATAATAACTTACCTGATTAAATTAAATATACACTGTTAAACTCTGGATAGCTGTGTTGATAATAGTTGTTTTAAGTTTCTTTATGACTAACTCACTAAATTCCTTTGTCTGTCGTATTAAACAATACATTTTTACTAGATAATTGTAAATGAAAAGATGCTAAGATAATAATAATGAAATAGAGATAATCTCTAATTTTATATATGACGTTTATATAGAGCAGGAGTGAGTAATTGTCATTTAAAACAATACTTTATGCCGGTTTTAAGATGATGAGCTCTTAACAAATTATTTATAAAATCTAAATTCCTTTCAGTCAGTCATTCGTAAGAACGTTTGTTTATTTACGGTTGAAAGCAATTTTAAAGAATGTCGAAGACAACCTGGCTAATTAGTTTGTACGTATTTTCATGCAAAAACATTTAGTTTGAAAGTTATTTCTTAACCAGTTTTAGCTAAAGATAATGTTTTTGAATTTTAAAAATAATGCTCTACAGTATTCTGTATTCTTAAACGTTTCATTTAAATAAAATTTTATGAAATCATAACGACCCTAATTGTTTTACCGTATTTTAATTGTTTATCCGTATATTTAAACAGGTCGAATGTACCATAGATAATCCGACAGTTGATTGACAGTAGCTTTAGAGTTACTTTTGTATAGTTGAAAATAAATTTTTATTATTACGTTTCATATTAAATTATTTTCGCAGAATTACATGATGACCTGAAGATAAATATCAAATAGGACTGATTTATTTTAAAATAAATTTATGAGAGAGAGATGAGAGATGGCAAATAATATATAAAAAATGAGATGTACAGAATGAGATGTCAGTTATGTAAATGAGAGAGGAGATACGCTAATGATACCGTGAATTAATTTAATTCGAGCATGCATATGAGAAATGAGAGAGATAAGATATGCTAATGATACCGTGAATTAATTTAATTCGAGCATGCGTAGGAGAAATGATTAATTCGAGCATCCATATGAGAAATGATAAATGTAAATGACAGATGAGATATGCTAATGATACCGTGAATTAATTTAATTCGTGAATGCATATGAGAGATGATAAATGTTAATGAGATATGCTAATGATACCGTGAATTAATTTAATTCGAGCATCCATATGAGAAATGACATATGAGATATGCTAATGATACCATCAATTAATCTAATTCGAGCATCCATATGAGAAATGATAAATGTAAATGACAGATGAGATATGCCAATGATACCGTGAATTAATTTAATTCGAGCATGCGTATGAGAAATGATTAATTCGAGCATCCATATAAATTTTTACGCAGCATTTAACATTCTAGTGTAATGATTCATTGTTACGAGCTCTAGGAATATTAATTCGTGCATTTAATGATGTAACTGTCAAATAATCATATAGATTAATTATGCTTAATATGAATTTTAGTTCGTATAAGATTAACGGTGACGCGTATCTATTTAATAAATACAACTTTTACAGTCTTTTAATAGATTACCTCGTTGGTGTAGTGGATGCATTGGCTGACTACCATTCGAGCGGTCCCCGGTTCAAATCCTGTTGGCTCCATTGGTTTTTTATAAAAAATATAGCGGGTTGCCTATCAACAGGCGCATAGAAATCTACTATACCGATCATATGACGTCACCGATAGATGGCAGTAGTAGTACTAAAAATTTGAATCTAAGGGCGGGAAATCCTAGATGACAAATTGAAAATGAAAGATACAAAATGGCAGATATGTTCGCGCATGCATATGAGAAATTATATATGTAAATGAGAGAGGAGATATGTAAATGATACCGTGAATTAATTTAATTAGATCAATTAATTTAATTCGCGCATTTAATTCGAGCATTTAATTCGCGCATTTAATTAGACCACGCCTCATTTGAATATTAATTCGCGCATTTAATTAGACCATGCCCCATTTGAATATTAATTAGATCGCGGGTCATTTGCATAAAAAGAGTGGGGATGGACTCAAGGGCCGGAATACCTACTGCTTTCCACCATTTGTTTAGCAGTACCCTTTAGGCATCTTTGTAGTCTGATCAAGTTCTCCTCATCAGTCAACCCGCATGCATTAGTTGTTCTCTCGAATGCACTAATGAATAATGGCCACTCTTCAGGCTTACCTGAAACTATTGGTAACTCTTGGGGCCAGTCTGTCTTTCGTGCCAGTCTTTGACTTTCCATGAAATCTATATCTGACGATATATTTCTAGTATAACTCTTAGTGGTGTTGTAGGTCCATGGATTCGTGCTGGTGGTCTAACTTTTTGAAACTTTGGTTCATAAAAGGGTGCTTGATGATTCGATGACAGTGTTCAATGGTTCCGTATAAGACGTCATTGGTTAAGAATGCGTAGGAAGAAGCCATTGGAGCTTGCTTTATTCTACCGGTCATTAGATCCTGGTAAACTGCATCTATAATTAAACAAAACAAGCTATTATGAGTAGGTTTGTATAAGCAAAATTACTTACCTTACATAATTTACAAGTACGGGTGATTTTCCTTTTACGTTTATTGGTGTTGTTCGTTAAGGTACTGTTTTACTTTATTTCAATTACGTTGTTGGCCATTTTGATGGAGCTTGGTTATATAACAACCTGGCAATACAAACTGTATGAGGTTTCCTTAGTTTAGGAAGAGTTTATCCTTTAAATTCTATTCACGTTTACATACCAGCTTTACCTTTCTAAATTCATTTTGATTTATGTTTAGTTGTAAGTATTTGTTTTTGATTTGAAACTTATGAAAAGAGTTAATTAGATAATCATGTAACGTAAAAATTCCATAGGATATAGGAGTGTGTGGACATATTTGAAGAAAATTAGTACGATTTTTAGTAAAGTCGTTACATTTGTCGTCGGTTCTAAATCGTACCTTTATTTATGTATTAAATACCTATAATATGTTTTTGGGTTCAGGAAGTGTTCGGCTTTCCTTTTATGTAGTTTAATGTGGAATTTTGTATAATTTTTGTAAATTGTAAATGTCAAATCCAATTCTTGGGCTGCTTTGATGCTCCCAATATTCCTTTGTTTCTTTCTATATGTTTTTAATTGAATCGGCGAGATTAAGAACAGTACAAGTCGAAAATTTGACATTTTAATCTGTCATAGCCATTTTGTTCTAAATACTAAGCTACATCGAATGAGTAGAAGAAGAGCAACTAACAACGCCTTAACAAGGTGGTTTGTTAAGGCGTTTGTCAGAGCTCACCATACAGCATTGAGTATGGATGTAAAAAAACAATGTGATATAAAATGGCGACACCAATTCAAAAGTGGTAACGCATTGGTCAGATTCTCATTGAAGGGTCTCTAGTATTGTTTATTTACGCTCATACGTAGTTTTAGTTGACATATAGGCCACAAGTAGACGTGTACAGTAAATGTTAACGACTGGGTACGAGATTAAGAGATAATAGTATAAACGATAATGTCAAAAGAGTTTGTGCAGCAGAAGTTATTGTTCACAATAAGAGATGAGCCAAAAGATTTATAGAAAATTTATTTTCTATTTATTGCAAGCAGTACATAAATTATCTAAGAAGCATTCTGAGTTTAAAAATCACTTTTGACTACATGTAGAACTTGAAATGTCCCAATGAGGTATGTATACGCATCATGAATGACTATATTATGAAGAATATCGAAGAAAATACAAGAAGTTGAAGAACAGCATATTTTCTCTGACGCATGCCTAGGGCAAAATAAGAACAGGTTGTTGGTAAGAGTTTTACTACCACGTAACATCCTGGCCGACCACTAATATGATCAATGATAATGATGCTGTTATCCAAAACTGATTATATTTTATTTTTATTTAATAAAATACGCTTGTTGCAACAGAGACCAAATTAAAAAATGAGCACTGAGCGACGGGAGTCATAAATACAAAACTCTCTGCAGGGCTAAAAACCCTCCGACTAGCTCTGATTGCAATAATTTTATTTCCTGGAACTTATATAACCTGATTATTATTGGCCGATGACTTCCTGTAAAATAAGTACTAGCTACTACAAAGAAAAACAAATTGCCATTTACTTTCATTTAATTATCCAACAACAAATTCTCAAATATCACACAAAACAAATAAATATATAAGGTACCTTTAATACATGCAAGATTAAAATATATAACAATATAGAACAAGTTCGAGGTGCTAATTGCATTAATCGCAGTAAGTTTCTATGAACACCCAGTATAAATAATTTCATATAATACCATAATATTTAACACAAATAAAATCGTCGTAGTTTGAATTTTTAGTTGAAAATAAATGTGAAAATAACACTGGTTGATAGATAAGACAATCGTCTTATCACCTGTACAGCCTTGACGAAACAGCTACGTTGGAACAAGTTAATGACAAATAATAAACATTTTATTATATTATCTAAAAGAAGTAAATTATTAGGTTTATTTAATTTATAATGATAAGTAAGTAGGTTAAAAGTATACAAAACAAAAAGATTTGATCCTATCCTTATAGGATCTATGTGGTAATCAGTAATATAGTCCCTCTGGGGACTATCAATTTATACGTTACTTTTAATCTGTTCGTGATAAGAGATCTCTGATAACGATGGTGCTAATTATCATCTAATTATTATCTAATTCTGAAATACAAATTATATGTAACCACATATCCCTTTACATAAAAAGTGGTTAGAAGAGGAAAACAAAAAAAATTAATAGCCTATCAGAATTAATAATATTAATATAATAGGAATCGATAAAGTTATAAATTCAAATTATTACTTTGATTATTGCTAGACGAGTGTTCATTTTACTTGAATAAAACCAAATTAACGTAAGTTATATCTACGTAGCTATATTAAAAAAATTACGCGGATATTTGATCAACACAATTAGATGATCTAAAGACTAATACGGACACGAAGTAAATTTCTCACATACACATTCGTCGTTATGATGAGCGTAGACCGGGCTGGCTTTCGAAGTTGACCACTGGAGATCGGTTCTCAGATGGATGTAAAAAGGTGACAATCCCCTACTGAAGAAACTGGTTCACAAACTCGGCGTAGGTCAAGTAGCCCCCGCCATACACCCCAATAAATGTGGCGAACAACCAAGAAGCCTGTCGAACAATTCTCAAGAATATGGATAATATCATGCTTCCCAAAATCACATAAAAATTAACTTCAGGATACAAATAGGAGTATAGTGTGAAAATCCCTCCAAGAGGATCGAATAAATTCACATAAAACTCGTCGACAGAACTTCACGAAGTGTCTCTAACGACAACGAATGTAAGATGTCCTTCTAAACTCGTCACACCGTTCCTCTCTCACGCGGAAAAAAGGTGGGCCAAATATTTCCAATAATACACTACAGGAGGTGTACAATGCCCCAAAACGCCTAATAATTTAAATAAATTATTCTCGAAGCGAATATACAACAAATACAAATAAATATGTAACATTATATACCGTATTGTATTTTTTTTCAAATTTCACTCATAATTCGAATAATGACCTGCATATTGAGATTAAGAACAGTACAAGTCCAAATTTGTTTTTTTGTTAATATATAAAAAATGGATAAACTGACAGATGTGTGTTTATGTATGGTTTAAAGGATGACTAAAATGATAAACTAAAACTTTTGTGTACATAGTGAACTTGTAAGAAGGATGAAAAGCAAAATAAACAGTTCTTTTTAATTTCCCAAAACTCGAACAGTTGGACTTGTTCTTAATCTCAACGATTCAATTAGAATCTACAATAAAAAACAATCAGTAGTCTCCAAAACGAGAAATATAAAATTTATAAAATTATTTCACGAAAAAGTTAGGTTATATGTTAATAAATTTCAATTTAAATTAAATTTATACAAAATTTAAATATAAATAATACTTACCGTATTGTGGTGAGTTATTAAGAAGAAACCTTAAAAAAAATTGATTTGGATTGAGTTAATTGGAAGATCAATCTTAAGTTGACCGCTAAAAGATTGGAAGAGATCAAGAGCTTCAGCAATCGTGACATTTATTTTGGCTGTGGTTATTGTAACAGCTCGCTACGGCCGTGAACTGTTGTAGAAGTGTCTATTGGTGTGGCATACGTAAGTGATAATTCTTTATATACTGGCCAGTCAAAAATAAAAACTCATTGAAATTTAATTTTGTTGGAAGTCTTAATATTTTCCTGTGGTAGTTAGTTTATGGTAGTAAAATTAAGAATTTCTTTATTTTAATTTTTCTTTATTTTTGTGTTAATTTGTTCTTGTTTTTCTCTGTGTTGATAATTTATGTTAATAAACTCTTTGTGTTGGTATCATTGGTTGAGAACCCAATACAGTCTCCTAACCAAGGAGTTATTAATTTCACTGCAGCTTAACTTTATTTTAAAGGCCAACATTATTAAGGTAAGTTCGATTTATTTCATGAAAGGTGGTTTCATGTTCTACCGGCAAAGATCTGAGCTAGTATAAACGGGTATAAAATTGTATCTCTTTTACTTTAGTTATTTCATATCAGTATTTAATCGACCTGTCAAAACGTGGGACAAAAATTTCACACAAATATGGCTCAAACCATTAGCACAAACGCCAATGACCACTCAACACAAAAGTTCACTATTACTGCAAACTGAATAAAACGCTGCTGGAACACTTCTTGGATTTTGAAGTACTCTCGAGGAAAAAAATGCACCAAAAATACTAAAATTTGAGAACGCCATAACTCGGCTGATTTTGCACAAAAATGGATGAACTTTTGCGTGTTGAAAAATTTAAAGTGTCAAGGGCGTGTGAGCAAATGCTACGTTTAAGCCTTTCCGCTCCCCGCAACCCTCCATAGAAAAAAAATGTTTTTGATTTAAAAAATATCAAACTTTAACAGTTTCTGAAATTGTTCCGCCAATTTCTGTATTCTTACCTTGAAGCTACAAGTTAAGGATATTTAAAAGCAAAATCCTGCAGCCAAATCGGATCTGAGGCACCATATTCTACTAAAGCAGGAAGCAATTCTTGAAAACGTTGTCAAACTCTGTCTCTACTCAACCAATGAACTTCCGTATGAAGCAGTAGATCACCATACTGGCAATCTAGTTCATCAGTCAGTGCTCTGAACAAACTTTGTTCACTATTTTTATGACTGTTTTCATTACATTGCTCATACTTAAAAACTTTACACACAATGACTCCTGTTGTATTACACAATGGTAAGACAGAAATTTCGGAAAGCTGTTGTCTTTACGACACAAGGTTATGAATCCCTTTTCTCTACCTACTATCGCAGGAGCTCCATTAGTTGCTAAGCCCACCAACTTATTTATAGGAATATTTTCAGAGTTGATAAGATCTTTAACTGCTAAAAATATGTCCTGTCTTGTAGTGCGTTCTGCTAACGGTATAATCTTGACCAGCTCCTCTCTAATTTCGAAATGATCAAGAACCATTCTTGCAAAAACGGCCAGCTGAGCTGTATCAATTATATCAGTCGATTCGTCAAGTTGCAGAGAGAAACAGCTGCAGCGATCAAAGTCAGTTTTAAGTTGTGAGATAACGTGAGAACTCATAACTTCAACCCTCCTCATTACTGTATTTGCAGAAAGCTGTACAGACTTAATAGAAGACATTATTTCAGTTTTATTTTCGAAACTATCAAATAATGCATCTGCAGCTTCTAAAAATGCAGTTTTGATTATTTCACCGTCTTTGTATGGTTTCTTATTCTGGTAGACTCCAAGATTTTTACAAAGAAATGCATATTTTATAGTTTCATAATTAATAATTCAGTAAATAAATGATGTTTTCTTTTATATCCTCCTTTTATTCCGTTAAGAGGTATGTATATTAGTTTTTTGTTTAGCTTTAAATTATACAACTGTAATAATGACTTGGAATAAAGACTATTGTTTCTTTCTTTATTATGTCTTGTTTCTTTCAGCGGTCCTTCCTTTTCTATAATATACAAATACAAAATTATCTTCGTTATCCCAAAAAAACCTTCCTCTCCAGTTAACATTTATTCATTATTAAAGAGAAGTGTGACCTCATTATAAACACGTGCAAGATAACGCCTTGTAACGGAGCGCCCACATACGCTAGAGCGGAAGCAGCTGCAGTATTCGGAACTTTATCTAATGCATTCTATGAAATGCTAGAGGAAGCAAAACGCTATCGTCACGTATGCACAACCCACGGCCACGTGTGCCCAACTGAAGGATTTTACGCCCACAGAAAGAGTATATAAAGACCAGAGCTTTATGGGACAGATCAGATCAGGTTACGACGGCGTTCTGGCTTTAGAAACTAGCACCCAGGGGTACCGTTTACCTCGGCCTTTCTGAACATTGCCGATTTAAGCTGAAACTGTATAGTGTTAAGTTATTATGCAAGTGCATATTGTATAGTAACAACGGATAAATACTTATTGTACTCAACAGTAAATTGTGTATATTTTTGTAACTTGGACTCCGTCTTTTGCGTTTTTAAAATATATTGTTTTTAAAAACGCCTTTCCACCTCAAGAAAAGTTAATTCTCGTGAGATTTTTATGACTACACAAACAAATGTTACTACACGAAATAAAAAATTACCGGTGTTATAAGAACTAATATACTAACATAAACCTAATAAATACATATAGTATACATGTATAACGGTTGGAAACGCGTGGGCTTGGTATGCGGATGTAAAAGCGTCCATAAAAATGGCAAACGATGTTATAAAGAAGAGGAATATTATTTAAAATATAATATAACATACTGTATACTTTATAATACAGCGTGTCCGGAGATAGAACGGATTAATTTTAAGGGGTGATAGAAGACACCAAAAGGAACAAAAAAGTCTTATACAACTTTGTTCTAGAACGTACCACTTTTTCAGAAAAAAATAAGAAAGTTGGAAACTTTAACATCATTTGGCCGCGTTAATAGCAGTACTTTAAGTATGGGGCTTTATCGGCAGATCCATCTCATCTATCACAACAACAAACCTGTAATGACATTTTATCGTATCGTATACCGTTTCGGCGTAAAATTGAATTCTTTTAACAATTAAAAATTCATTTTACTCAATTTAGGAACGTGACAACCCTATAAAGTTTGTAATCAAATCTGTAGACATCCGCCAAAATGCTGATCTGGACATCTTGACATTGAAAATAAAGCACGTCTTGTTTATACAACCTTTAAGGATATTTGGGTCAATGCCTGATCACAGCTATGTTAAAATGCTGGAGTACGCAGGAAAACACTCGATAATTATTAAACGTCGTATAATGAACTTTGGTTTACATTCGTTTATTGTAATTATAATAATAAATGGATGTTTTGTAAACATACAATACAACACCGTCTTATAGCGGCCATTTGTAAACATACAACTCTATCAACACATAGTACCAACTAGGGTTCGCAATCTCGGAGAGAAAATTCAATACCGGGATTACGAGATCAAGATTTTACAATCCCGGGATTTCCGGAATTCGAGATCAGCAATTAAAAATAAAATTAAAAAATCGAAGAAAAATGTAGCAAACTTAACTTTCAATTTTATTCAGTGCTAGGTAGGATTATATCATTTAGTAGGTAATAAGAACATTATAACTAAACAATAATAATATAATAATAATAATTAATACTCCTAATTAATTATTCGTTCGAATGCTGGCTAAACCAATACCGCAGAAAAATTAGCTCGTTAAGGGTATTATCTCCAAGTCTAGATCTAATTTTGGTGCATAGGGTCCCCGCTGCCGAAAACGCCCTTTCCGATTCCACACTGGTGGGGGGTATCGACATCAAAAAATCGTATGCGAGCTGGAGGTATCTACCCCTGCTTCCGCCATTTTCAAAAAGTGTCATTTCTTTTTTTAAAGTCGATGTTAACAAATCGGTTTGTGGCCGCATTCTTATTGGATTCATTGCGTTTTCTAACGCTTCGTTGAGCTTTTCTTTCAACGATTTGTTAATTTCAACTTGGGGATGAGGCAGTGGCAGTGCTGCAAGAGGAATTTTATCTTCCTCGTCTTCAACAGTTACGTTTGGAATTTTTTCTAAACGTTTTATAAGATTTTCCAGTACTTCCCTGATAACCTTTTTGTTTGGAATATGGAATAGAGCATCTGGTTCTTGGTCGTTGGGATTGTGCAAATACCGGAGAATGCCCGAGCAATTGGTTCTGCGCTGAGAAATCCTGACCCTTAGGGCTTCATATAAGTCGGCACTAAGGCGAGTGTCAACACTGTCAACGTCTTTAACTTGCTGTAACATAAATTTCAAAGCAGTATCTGAAGTACATAAATTAGCATCGCGCCGGCACAGTGCTTCTACAGTAACTTTCAGCGATTCTAATAGCTTAACCAAATCTTCGACAATCTGAAACTCTGAATCCATAAGACGCGGCATTTTTAGATCAATCATTGCTTTTTGAACACAATTTCGTAAGCTACTAAAACGTTCTAACATTAGAAAAAGGCTGCTCCATCTCGTTTTACAATCTAGTGTCAGTTTTAGTTCTTTTCCAAATTCCTCTTTTATGTATTTCTGCAAAATATCGTTTTTTGTAGGCGATTTCCTAAAAGATTTGACAATTTTTCTAACTTTCGAAATTGTTGAATGCAAGTCATAATTCTGGGAAAGATCAAAGTTGGAGATATTTTCGTCATAATCTTCTAAAACCTGAAGACCTTCTGCTTCTGCACAATCTTCTGAATCATCTTCCTCTTCATCTTCTTCTACGACCTCTTCATCGTCGCCTGCTTCTACCATCAGAACATCGTCAGAATTTCCGTGAACATCTTCATTCTCAATGCTGTTTGGACGCTTTTTATACAGAACATCTACTACTGCTAACTGGATACCATGTGCAAAACACAGCTGTTGATTTGGGCTTATGAGTTTTCCAACTTTAATCATGGTGCTTGCCCCATCTGTAGTAACACTTACTATATCATCTGATAACGAAAGTTTGTGTTCTTCAAGTCGTGTTTTGAGACTTTCTAACAAAGTAGTTGCAGTCATTGAATTTTTGATTCTTATTAACCCAATGTTCCAAAAGACATTTTGTTCATGCACATTGATATTCATAAAATGTTTGTTTGATGTAGAGGACCATTCATCAAATGTTAAACTCAATCCCAGTTTTCTTTTTTGATGTTGCAATATTTCTTTGGTAACTTCCAAACGAATTCTTTTGCTGTAGTCTAAAACAATACGTCTTAGCGTATTTTCAGAGGATGGTATCTTGAATCCCCTAGCTACCAGGCACTCCCGTAAGTCTTTAGACTTTATGAAAGTCCAAAATGGAAGACCATCTAATGTTGTCATCCTTGCCAGAACTGCCTCAAAAGTATTATCATTCTTGGATACACTAAAATCTGTAATTTTTTTTTGTCTTTTATTTGGATTGACATCGGTGTCGGCATCGGTATTGCTTAAAGTGCTAGTGCTGGGAGAACGTGCTACTAAATCTAAATCTGCTGTTGCTGTTTCTGAGGTGGCCCGTTTAGCTTTTAAATCAATTTTATGTATTTTAAGCAAATGCGTTAGCAACCCGCTAGTCGAACCACCTTTAGTTTGCAAAATCGCCGGACATTTTTTACATTTTGCCGTGTTTCCTTTATTTGTTTCTTCTGTTAAAAAATAAAACCAAACAGAAGTTTTGTCGTTGCCTTTTTTGCGATGATCTGCGTATTTTATTGACTTAGACATTTTTTCTTAAAACTCTGCTATAATCTGTGACAGTAAAAAAACTTTCTCAATAGAGTTTGTGTTAGGATGAAACAAATTACTTACTGGTAATTCCACAAAACAATTAAAAATTTAGAATACACATAAACCATATAATGAAATAATATTAATTTATAAAGCAATTATTATTAAGCAAGTAGCAGTTTAGGAGTCGACAGGCACAAGAAAGTTTACACAACAAACAGCTCCTGAACTCTGATGTATTTATGGTATAAAAAAGCAGTTTAGAGAATTCGGAGAAGTTTAATTCAGCAGTTCTGAATGAATGAAACAACGATAACGCCTAAATGAATGCGAGTGCGCTGCATGCACTTATTGAAGGCCAATCTCGAAAATACCGGGAACCAAATTACCGCGATCCCGGTATTTTCGGTATTGAAAAATCGACGGGATCCCGGTAATTCCGATTTCGAGATTTCGGGATTGCGAACCCTAGTACCAACCATACAAAACGGAATCTTAATTTAAAATTATTACATAAGAGTTCTTTCGTACGTCCATTTATATATTCAGTTCCATTGTCCACACGAATCCTTTTTATATTTCTATTGAATTTATTATTACACATTTTAATAAAGTCACGAAAACAAACGTAAACATCACTTTTGTGTTTAATAAATTTTACTTCGAGGTATCCACTGCTGTCATCTTTAAATAACACAAAATACCTTGATTTATTAACAGATTCGACGCTCATTAGTCCACGGACATCGCTGTACAATAATTCACCGGGTCTTGTTACTTGTCGTTGAATTGGCGGGAATTTTAACTTGTGTTGTTTTCCATACACACAACCTTCACAAAAGAATTCTTCATTGTCTGTCAACTTGACATCATTAATTAGCTCTTTTGAAAACAATTCTTTCAATGACCTGACATTTATGTGGCCCAACCGTAACCTCCGAGAAAAGAGAGGCCACGAACAAGGCTTGTGTCACGTGATCTGACGTCACGAATGCCGGCTATTGCAGTTTAGATTTGCCGTGATCGTAGTCGTGTCAACTAGACTCTTTTTCTGAAGTTTTTCTTTCAAAAACTCTCATAAATAAGTTCAAATAAGTTAAAGTGTTAAATTAAAGGTGTAGAATTTCAGATTTACCTGATTTATGTGAAGACAATTTATAAAATCAGTGAAAAGAGACTGTTTCTCAATAGCCGTATCGAGTGTGGGTGTTGGCAGAAATGGCCGCTAAAATAACTTTCGGTTGGTGTCGTTCATAATATGATTGTGTATTGTGTCGTTTACCTATATAAAATACAATTTCATAAATAGTTTGATTAGTTAATCAAAAAAGCCAACAGTTTGACGAGATACTTGGGTGAGTCTTGTTTATTTCATTAAAAATGCCTGATAAATGTTGCGAAGAATGAAGATATTGTGGCTCTATTTCCTGTAAAAAAAACTTCTGCCGTTGATTTAAAAGAAATGATTTTAGAAGTAATTAAGATTCTAACCAAAATTGGTTTTCGGGTAATTTCTTTAATTTGTGATAATTACAGAATGAATCGAACTTGTTATCGACTTTTAAGTAGTACAAGCATTAAGGAAGAGTTACCTTGCTTTATCCAAAATGTTTCTGATCCGCAACAACAAATTTATTTACTTTTTGATACTGTTCATTTATTAAAATCTATTCGAAATAATTGGTTAAATCAAAAAAATAAAGAACGATCACTTGTTTTTTGCCATTTCGATAATTATAATTTAATTCTATTTGCAAATTTGTCTGACCTGGAAAAAATACATTCTATCGAATGTAATAGCATCATTAAATTAAATTGTTTAACATCCATTACTACCAATTCAGATTTTGTTATAAATTTTACCAACTGTGGTGAAAATGACTCTGCAGATATTAGCAAAGATTTAAAAAATTTAACAAGAGGTGCTCTAAAACAACCATCTGAATTATTCTTTGAAGTGTCTATTCAGGCGTATCAGATATTCAGTGAGCTTATTTCAGATAAATATGATACTGAATTTCTAAAGACAGGTAAACAAAGGATTATTTTACGGGAATTGACAATGTTAAAATTGGAAAAATATGTACACGAAATCAATGAGAAATGTATTTTATGTAGCAAAACGTTGAAGTCGATATTGTTAAAAATTTGTCATATTCTTGCCAATATATTTCTCAATAACTATTCAAAAATAATCAACGACAAAATTAACACCCAAAACATGGATCTATCAAAGAGAAAACTGATTAAATTTAATGGTTAAGAAGTTATAAAACATATTAACGCATGGAGATAGGGCTATTGGCGAGGCCTCCATAAGACGGTTTTCGTGACGTCACGATTGCTTGGTCGCGGCCTCTTGACTATCTCGGAGGTTACGGCCCAACCTTTCATGCCATTCTTTTAAAGAACCTGATGCTGTTGTATTTGCTTCTACTGTTACAGTTTTAGCTCTAATAAGCATTTTATATAAATTATTGCCATCACGAATTGCACTACCAACTAGTTTATTATTTTCAAATATTTCAGCTTTTGTGTTACCTTTTATAATGGTAAAACCTTTCTTGGTTATAGCAACTTAGGAAAACAAGTTCCTTTTTAATCCTGGGACGTACCATACCTCCTCTATGATTCCATCGCACCATTTTCCATTGATCCATTTCTTTATGTAGACAATTCCTTCAACTGGAAGTTTCTTCTCCAAGTTTAATAGTTAAATCTTTTGTTTCACGAAAAGCTGTAAAATAGTTTCGATTGGGGCTCATGTGACGAGATGCTCCACTATCCATCAGCCAAGATGAATCGTAGTTTGCTATTAAGGCTTCTGTTTCTTCATTAAGTTCAGTTGCAAATGCACTACCTTGGACACTGTCTTTTTGGTTTCCATTATGTTTAACTTTTTTATTTGTTAAATATTTCTTTGGCAATCTGCATTCTCTTGAAAAATGGCCTCGCTTATTACAATTGAAACATTTGAATTTCGACTTGTTATTCTTTGCGACGACACCTTTTGAATTGTTTGCTACAAAAGCATTTTCAGTTTCGGCGTTGCTATTTAAGTTGGCTTCTTCATCTAGTAGTCGAGCTGTAAGATTCGCTATTGTTTGTTTCGGTTCTTCCATTGACAACCATTCGTGATTATTGCTGTACTACTGATTGTATCACCTGATTCTTTTATTTGGCGAGCCAAGCTTTCTACCATCGATATATGTTGGGCAACAGACTGTATGTTCCATTTTATATTGATAAAATCTTTCGTGTACCAGCATCTTATTGGTTTCTGTTTTCTGCTCATATATCGAGTTCAATTTATCTAAAATTTCTTTAGATGTATTACAATCTTCAACTAAACATACCTGGTCCAGTTCTAACGCTGATGTCAATATGCACATTGCCATTGCATCATTTTTATTCCATTTACTAATTTGATTTACATTAGTTGGTGTGTGCGCTGGTTTCTTTTCCGTTCCATCAACTATACTGTAAACTCCTTTGGCACGTAAAGCACATTTCATCTGAAATTTCCACTGCTGATAGTTTTTACCATTAAACTTGCTTATCCGCATGAAATTTCTAACATTCCCGCTCGCTTCGTCACTCATTTTGCTACTTGTTCAATAACTTTCTCGGAGCTGAAATGAAGAAGGGTCACACACACTTAGTCCCTTTTCTTCCTTTTCTCCAGGTCCATCAAACAGTTGCACTTCGAGAGCAGCAAGACACAAAAAACGAACTCGTAAACAAATGATAATAGTCATAAAAGTCACGTCCTGGGCCCGTAACCTGCTGGAGTACGCAGTAAAACACTCGATACTTATTAAACGTCGTATAATGAACTTTGGTTTACATTCGTTTATTGTAATTATAATAATAAATGGATGTTTTGTAAACATACAATACAACACCGTCTAATAGCGGCCATTTGTAAACATACAACTCTATCAACACATAGTACCAACCATACAAAACGGAATCTTAATTTAAAATACCAACATAAAATAATAAAATTGTAAATAATACAAACCCTTGAGAAAATACTGCATTTGTAGTTCGTTGTACTTTGAAATAATAATTTGTCTATAACGTAATTCGCAACTTGCTGTTTATTTAATACCAGTTTTTAATTATTTTATAAGAGAATATCTTTTAAAGAGAAGATTTATCTAATTTAAATTAGGTAATTAGGTTAAGGGATTTTGTTGACACCTTGTTTTGGCTACCTTAAAAAATCTTTAATTTTATGGTAATTAGGTGCCTTAATCAAATTTTTTTACATAAGATAGTATTCTTTAATAAAAAAACAAATACGTCAAGACATTTTGAAACTATTCCGGAAATTAATAAATATAAAATGTAGGTCAGTTATTGTTTTATTTCTACAGTTGGTTTGTTATGAATCAGCGTGTTTTTAACGTCCTACAGCGTACAAATTTTGTTTACGGAAACAGTTTGGATTGCAATTTTCATAGAACTAGTCCCCGACTAATCTGCGTTGGATGTTATTTTTAAATGACGACTGTCATCATCAGTTTATATTTGAGCAAGGTTGCCAGATATGGCAACGGTTTTTTCTAAATTACTCGAAAGCTTATTAACATAGAAAAAAGATTATGCAGACTTTTTTGTTCCTTTTGATGTCTTCTATCACCCCTTAAAATTAATGCGTTCTATCTCATGACACCCTGTATATAATATTCCTATTCCTTATCGCATCGTTTCACTATTTTTATGAACGCTTTTATGTCTCTATACCAATCCCATGCGTTTTCATCCGATACAGATAATACATACATTTGCAATAAGTCAGTTATTTTGCAAAATGTTAAGTTTTCTTGATTGTGTTCCTTTTTTTGCTGCAACATTATTTTTTCTAGTTGTAGCATATATTTTAACTCGTATTCAAATTGCATTGCTTCTTCACGATGCTGCTAACAATTTGAATTGCATTTCAACCATTCAGGTTAAGTATTACGCGTAACGTTAACGCAGTGTTTAAAGAGATCATCAGATAAAGTTTTAGATGTCCAAGACTCCTTCCATTGTTTAATAAATTCTGTTAATTGCAAACCCACAATCGTGGCAAAGTGATCAGTAGGTCGTATTAGTTAGGTTATATTATTAGGTACAATAGCTTTAACTATGAGCAAGACTAAAATATGTTTACATTAAGTAAACTGTATTCTCATTATTTAGTTTCCATATGAGTAAATAGTAACCTTACGTTGCTGCTATTAATATATTCAAAAGTAACTTAACACTGAAATAAAATGGACATTAGTACTGAGCTTATTTCAAAGATACAGTATAATTTTCCCAAGTATATACAAATACAATATTACCAATACAGTATGTTGAATTATGCTCTTATGAGTGAATTACATTAAGATTAGGCTTATTTTCAGATTGAACATATGTTTTGATTCGAACCAAAATTACTGCATTTAGACTAGATTTGTAACGACAATATACAGTGTATTTTTTGTAAACGATAATATAGGAAATCCAATGGAATTTTATCATTTTCCTCATAAGTTTCTACTCTTGCAAATGTAAGTAGAAATTTTGGTATCAATCGAAAGAAGAATTCATTTTACGTCAAAAAAATATTAAACTTTATGAAGAAAACCAAAATCGATTTAGAAAAAGACTTAAAAAGCTTATGGATTTATTGCTTTTGGTAATAAGTTATTAAAAAAAGCTGGAAGCTGAACGCCGATTGGTGTAGCGGTTAACGCTTCAGATTCCTAATCAAGAATCGCGAGTTCAAACCCCATCATCTTATACTTTTTTTTTAATTGTATTGCTTACTAGTTATTATTTTTAGAACTTTATTACAACGATCATTAATTTTTTTTATTGTTAGATATTTTGCTACGGGGGTTTACCGTTATTTTTACAATCTTAACAATCCATCAAAAAGCAAATGAAAAAAGGGCATAAAACTAATAATCGTTGTAATAAAGTACTAAGAATAATAATTAGTAAGCAATACAATTAAAAAAAGGAGTATACGATGATGGGGTTTGAACTCGCGATTTTTGATTAGAAATCTGAAGCGTTAACCGCTACACTAATCGGCGTTCAGCTTCCAGCTGTTTTTAATAGCTTATTACAAAAAGCAATAAATCCATAAGCTTTTTAAGTCTTTTTCTAAATCGATTTTGGTTTTCTTCATAAAGTTTAATATTTTTTTGACGTAAAATGAATTCTTCTTTCGATTGATACCAAAATTTCTACTTATATTTGCAAGGGTACAAACTTACTAGGAAAATGATAAAATTCCATTGGATTTCCTATATTATCGTTTACAAAAAACACACTGTATAAGCATCATTTTAAAATCTTTGAGAAGTCTTCTAGTAACAACTAAATTTTTATAATAAAAATTGTATATGGTGAAATGAAATATTATTTAGAATTGATTTGGTTTCCTATTGAGGTGCATATAAATAATTAAAGCCCTTAAAAATTTAAATACCTTTATTTTTAGCAAATTATTAACTTAATAAATTATTTACATAAACAAATGAATGATTTTTTACATTATGTACTCTTAATATACATGTAGTTCGTATGTTACACTATCATGCATCGAAAGATGGTTTTCTAAAATGGAAGAAAAATACAAGTAAAAATACTTAAGATATATAAGATACCAATATTAACACAAAAATATAACACTATTCTGGTGAAACATACAGTTCATTATTAAGAATATGAAGTGTGGTAGGAAATTTTGAATGTAATTCAGATATTTTTATACCAATAACCTTTGGTTCGCAAGTTACTTTGTATGCCCTAATGTGTTCATGATATTCTAAAATTTTAAGTAAATTACACATGAGATAAAAACATTACTGTGATCTGCTTTGTTTAAACATATACGAGGGTCATTTTTTAAGTAAGAACCATTTTATAATGGAGTAAAAGAAACTTTATTTAATAACACAAATTATATCAAAAACTAAAATATGAACATTTTTTCACTTTTCAACATATTCGCCATCAACATTCAAGCATTTGTCAAGCCATGGCATCAGCTTTTGGATCCCTTCATCAAAGAACTCTGCCGCCTGACTATTAGACCAGTTCGTAACTGTTTCTTTAAACATGTCATCATTGTCCAAACACTTCCACTTGAAACTTGAAGGAATTTCTGATGAAGCTCGTCAATTGTGAAGCGCCTGTTTCGGCGGATTTCCTCATCAACGTTTTGTGTCAATTCTTCATTCATGACAGTTGGCCTTCCAGCTCGTTCTTCATCATGAACATTTGTCCTCCCTTCATTGAAACGCCTACACCATTTACGCACATTACCATCATTCATTACACCTTCACCATAAGCTTCAACAAGCTGCCGGTGAATTTCAGCAGGACGAACGTTTTTGGCATTCAAAAACCGAATAACGGCACGCACTTCACAATCGGCGGAATTACTGATAGACATGGCGACAAACTACGCAGGATAACCACACAACCAGCACTGGCAGAGACGTGAAACGTAATGGCGGTGTAGTGGAGGACCCGCCAAGAGTTGCTGACCTTGCTGGCGTCACCTGACTGAATGTGCAGACACTTTCTCACTTCAGACACTCGGTTCTTACTTAAAAAATGACCCTCGTACATTTAATTTTACACATAAATGGTTCTTCATTAACATAGTTATAAACTAAAACTGCATTTACAACATATTTAATACCATTTAATTCATACCAAGAAGAACGACAATAATCAGAGAGATTCACATATTTACTCAGTTCATTAATGTTTACATTACCGAAGTCATCATCTAACATACCACATTCAGTTTTATCATTCAACCCTCTCCTACCTACAAATCGCTGAAAAGATTTTTCTTGTATTCTAACAGCTAACGAATACGGTAGATTTCTCCTACTTCTTACATTATGAGCATTAGTTTTGAAATCTTTATGTTTTGCCTCTTTTCATTCACATGACAAAAACACGGGTGGACCAATCTTTTCAATAATTCTAGGATTATGCAAGTATGTTAATAGCAAGTGACATGTGCAGTAATGTGCAATAGCAAGTGATGTTTTGGTTTTAAGGTATTACCAAACAACTCCAGGTACATTCTATGATGATTTTCAATTACCGACTTTAGTAACTGTAACATATTAGCTGAGCTGTGTGAACTAATAATATAAAATTTCCATATTTTATTATCGTATGGTACAAAATCATACACTAAAAATCTAAAATTTTTTACAAAGCATAACATTTCGGAAGATGATAGTATAAGACATTTTTGTTTAAGCTGTTCTATTCTTATACCAGGAGGAATATTTTTTAGTATAATCAAAAGAGAAATATTTAATTCTAGAATTTAGAGCATCAATGCTGAAAAAACCACTATCAATAAGAATATCAATAATTAATTTCATATCATATCGATGAATACCTTCAAAGAGATCATGCATGAGATCACAAACTAAATTCTCATATACATGAAAATTGCTTAGATTATTCCAAATTGACTTTTCCTTTACGCCAACTTAGTTAGTTATATGATCATCATAGTGTTCTAATGTTCTTAGCAATCTAACATCTTCTTGACATTGGGTAAGAGAGTCTTGTTTAGATACTATACAAAATCTACAAAAATTGGTGCTAGAAAAGCTTTATGTGAAACCTGATTCTGAGTAATCCTAAATTATCACCTGTAATTGAAACCAGTGAGAAATAAATCTGAAATGTTTTTCCGTTCACTGTAATTGTGATACCTTCAATTTCCAGTCTTTGTAAATCATTAACGATTTTGTTAAATGTAGTTGTATTTCCGAAAGTAGGTATTGGGACAGTTGGCCAGCCCCCCTCTACTTTTATGCAAATGACCCGCGATCTAATTAATATTCAAATGAGGCGTGGTCTAATTAAATGCGCGAATTAAATTAATTGATCTAATTAAATTAATTCACGGTATCATTTACATATCTCCTCTCTCATTTACATATATGATTTCTCATATGCATGCGCGAATTAAATTAATTCACTGTATCATTTACATATCTCCTCTCTCATTTCTCATATGCATGCGTGAATTAAATTAATTCACGGTATCATTTACATATCTCCTCTCTCATTCCTCATATGCATGTGCGAATTAAATTAATTCACGGTATCATTTACATATCTCCTCTCTCATTTACATATATGATTTCTCATATGCATGCGCTAATTAAATTAATTCACGGTATCATTAGCGTATCTCATCTCTCATTTACATATATGATTTCTCATTCTGTACATCTCATTTTTATATATTATTTGTCATCTCTCATCTCTCTCTCATAAATTTATTTTAAAATAAATCAGTCCTATTTGATATTTATCTATAGGTCGTCATGTAATTCTGCGAAAACAATTTAACATGTAGAAACGTAACAATAAAAATTTATTTTCAACTATACAAAGTAACTCTAAAAGCTACTGTCAATCACTTGTCGGATTATCTCTGTTACAGTTTTAAAAAGTTAATGAAGCGTACATCAAATCTGTCTACATTGACAAAACAAGTGACTCAGATTCCTTGAAGTTTCTACATCATCTCCCATCTCTCTCTCATAAATTTATTTCAAAATAAATCTTATGTTGTCATTCCTGTTTGATATTTAAATATAGATCTACACGTCATCAAGTAATTATGCGAAAACAATTTAACATGTAGAAACTTGTCCTTTCTCGATATTGTTTTTACCTCAGTTCCCAGAATCTGTTTTACAGGGATTAACTCTGAGTCATAGGATTGTTCGTTATGATTCAACTTGATTGAAGATGTGTATTCATGCGCATGTGTAGAAATCGCTATAAAATGTATTTCGGTGAAATGCTATTAGTCATTAGAGTGCAACAGTTGATCGTGTAACAATACCATGATGAGTTTAGGCAGTCCTGATTATTATTATCATCGCTATGGAGACACGTTTACAAGTAGTGCTGAAATGGGTAAGAAAGAAAACGGTTTGTTTATGTATGCATTCGAATAATTTATTTCATTTTAGATCAACAGCATGATGAACCGGATCAATCTGCAAACTTATCAATTCCGGAACCAAGCAGTTATTTCCTGGGTCAAGACTACGAAGTGATGCACGAAGAAATAGGTATGTTTTAAAAGAACGAAATCCTTTGAATGTTACTGAATAATTATTTCTTGTTTAGGTCCGAACGAACCATATTATGCAGATGATGCATCAAGCTTACAGGTACAAAGTACAGATAATGTAGCAACACCAGCATCGTCGTTGATTACCGTCTATCCTGGTGAACACATGCAGTTGTTAGGATCTGTACAATACCCTCTATTTGTCATGAGACCAAGAGAAGACTCTATTCATTTACATGATATCCTAGTAGGAATTATCCCGCCTGAACAACCTAATGAATTTGACGTGACTGTTAAATTGGAATGTATCAACAACATATGTGAGCACGGTGAAATTATGTTAACGGAAAGTATATGGTCCGAATTGTATAATGTCCGAGTCGAAGCAATGTTCAAAGACTTCTTTTCCACGAAAATATGGAACGATAAAAAGCTGAAATTCCATCTATGTACGAATCTTTACGTTGAGTTTAATCATAGTGTTTTTTATGGCAACACGGTGATGATATGTTATGGCCAGCTGAAGATAACGGTAAAAGACCACGAATTTCAAAGGATCATGCATTTAGCACCGCTTATTAACCAACATGCTCGTGTATTACGTCACCTTAATTTCTCTTACTTCTACTACGCAAGTGTAGAGAACACAGCTGAAGGAGTAAGACGTCAGAAGAACGTGTCAAACGAATCGATTTTATTCTCAGCTGAATTGTCGTGCGGTAACTACTCGACGTTAAATTTAAAAGATCGTGGTGGATTGAACTCGCTCATTTTATTAGAGATAATAAAACTTTATCCATCAAAATTTATCAATGTCGTACACAGTCAGCTGCAAACCAATCAGCAAGCACCGGCAGCGTCATGTCCAGCAATTCACGAGACATCAAGAATTCCATAAGAAGTTGAGGATAACTGAATATAGAAATAGGTTAGAAAATTATATAAACGCTTTATATGTATTACGAAATGAAATAAAATCGTATTGTGTATTGAATAAGTTATATAAGAAATTTTCACGATTGTCTATTACAAATGTATTTAATAAAGAATAAACGTATAAAAAAATTATTTATGTTTTACTACCACTAGCAATAGTATGAGACAGTAAGTTTTCGCAGAGTATAAATAGAGATGCATCTGATCTCTTATCTCAGTACGTGATGTTGACTCACCAGGATAACAGTGTTGTTAACAAACTCATTGACAGGCTCCCTATCGAACTACACCTGCCTTCTTACCAATATTGCGGACCAGGAACTAAATTATCTAAGAAATTAGAAAGGGGAGATAAAGGTATAAACCCCTTGGATCAGGCGTGTATGCAGCACGATATTTCGTACGCTCAAAGTTCAGACTTGGATAGTAGACATAAGGCAGATCGTGTTTTAGAAGAAGCTGCCTGGAGACGTGTTAAAGCTAAAGACTCTAAGCTAGGGGAAAAGGCTTCAGCTCTTGTAACCGGTATAATGAAGGTTAAACGAAAGTTAGGAATGGGTGTGAATAGGAAGACTAGTAGGAGAAAGACAAAGAAGATTGCATATACAAAGAAAATTGTCACTTTTAAAGGAAGTATTTTAAAGAAGCTTGTAAGTACGGTAAATCGAGCAAGTAAGACCCTCACGGGAAAGGATTTAATACACCATGCGTTGAACGCAGCTAGAAGAATCATTAAAAACGTAGGAGGTAGGAAAAACGTTAAAGTACCTCGAATTATTCCGGTACCTACAGCTACAGGGGGTATTTTACCTCTCATACCAATTTTTGCTGGCCTCTCGGCTCTCGGTGCAATTATAGGAGGCGCTTCGGGCGTAGCAAAAGCTGTTAACACTGCTAATAGTAATAAGAGACAGCTAGAAGAAACTAAACGACATAATAAAAGTATGGAGGCTATCGCAATAGATAGAAAGAGCGGAAACGCTCTTTACCTGAAACCTTATAAAGCAGGCGGTAGAGCACTGTATCTGAAACCGTACAGGTCAAAAAACTGAATAACCTGCCTCGGAGACCACTTACAAACCTAGATTTAATAAAACATGCTAAAGACATACCCTTTTTCAGAGGTGTCTATATGAGAACAAGTCTACCAAATAAACCTTTACGATTTGAAAGAGCTATTGTTAATCTCGATGATGCTGGAGGACCCGGTACGCATTGGGTAGCTTATAGAAAGGATCGAAATGTTGTTTTGTATTTTGACCCCTTCGGAGACCTAAGACCACCGGCTGAACTCGTGAAATATTTCGGTCCTCGTTGCAATGTATACTATAATGTTGCTCAAGAACAAAAGTTCAATACATACAACTATGGACACTTGTGCCTGAGATTTTTGTATAAAAGAGAAGTGTATGTATAACTCGAACAAGTATGGCTAGAACCATCACTGTGTACGGTAATGGAAATGTCCTCTCTACCGGTAGTATTTATCCGAATATACAACTAGATCGTGAGCAATACAGATATTCCATAGGATTAGTTGGCCTATATACAAGTCATACGATACGGAATATATTTCCAGGGAAAAATAAATTTTATTACGGAGATCAAGAGATAACTATCACAACCGGTAGTTACGAATTGTCAGAAATCGCTAACTATATAAAGAATCAAATTAATACGAGCGATCCTGAAGAAGGAGATTTACTACTACAAATCAAGGCTAACACTAATACGGGAAAGTGTGAGATTAAATCTGCCTCAACCGTTATAGATTTTAGCAAACCTAACAGTATAGGCTCTCTATTAGGATTTAACAATCGTATATTACTACCCGGCATCAGGCACGTATCAGATCGAATTGTCGATATACTCTCTACCCCGAACATCTTTGTAGACACGAATATTACAGGGGGCGCGTATAGAAATAATCAACCGTGTCATACAATCTTTGAATTTGGTCTCTGCGTACCACCTGGATACCTGATTGAGAAGGAACCAACACACGTGATTTACTTTCCTGTCACAGTCAGTGAAATTGATAATATTACCATCCGATTAGTAGACTCGAGTGGACAACTAGTAAATTTTTCTGAAGATACCTTCACAAGTATAAGACTAGAACTTAAACGTGAAAAATGGGAATAAACTTTAACTATAAAAACTATACCTCGCATCATTCGAGGGTTATTCGTCTTCGTACACCGACTAGTGCGGACCTCTTACGTATAAAGTTATCTAAAGAGAATCGGCTGTTTCTTGAATCTCTAGGTTTTAAAGTACAACATCAACATGTCGAAAAGAAGTAAATTGCATATTAACACAGAAAGCATCTTTGCTACTGATAAATTAAATATATTTCAAAAACCTCGTGTCGATACAGATATAATAAAAGAGGACTTCTATACCTATTTGCCGTTTACGTTAAATGTAAATCATTCAGACATCATTAGAATCACCATACAAAATTCGGATAATGTATTAGCTTTGTACGATAGCTACATTTTTGTTAAAGGTACTATGACTCGAAAAGTCAACGTAGAATTCCTACCGGTAAACAATTTTGCTTACTTTCTGTTTGACGAAATTCAACTAATATTAGGTACGAATCAAATCATCGATGTGTGTAAACATCCGGGTATTACAAGTACTATAAAAGGTCTCGTTTCACACGGTGCCGAGGATCGGGCTTTATCCAGTAGTGCATGGGGAATCGAACTCGAAAACGGAAATGGCCTGTTACATAATGCGGGGAATAACGTGTTCAATTTCACGTGTAGAATACCATTAAAAGATATCTTTGGGTTTGCAGACGATTATAAAAAAGTTATTCCTCATATGAGCTGTCAGTTAGTTTTGATACGTTCTAAGAATGATTTTAATTGCTATAAAAGCGCTGCTGGAGATGCAGGTACTGATATAGAAATCAAGATTGATAGACTGTCTTGGGAGGTTCCTCATATACTATTATCGGACGAAAGCAAGTTGAACTTAGTTGAAAGTTTGAGAGATAATTCTTCTATTATCATTCCATTTAGGTGTTGGGAATTACACGAACTACCCTCGCTGGGAACTACTAAAAATCAGGTTTGGCGTATAAAGAATTCAAATGAATTGGAAAAACCGCGTTGGGTTCTTGTAGTTCTACAAGACGAGCGTCAGCTGGGTATAAGAACCGGTAACCCTACTACATTTACTCATTCGAACCTAGTCGATATTAAGCTGTATTTAAATTCGCAAGTGTTTCCGCAGCAACGGTTAAATCTCGATTTCAGTAGTAAGGATTACATTCCAGCATATTTAAATTATACACGCTTTCGCGAGAGTTACTATGATATAGGTAGAGGATCGACTGATAGCTGTTTAATCGATTATTCAAAATTTGAAACGTACCCTGTTTTTGTAATTGATTGTTCAAGACAGGTAGAAAGTTTTAAGGATTCCACGGTCGATATTAGATTAGAACTGGAATCTTCCGCTGCATTTACCAATACAACAAAGGCATATTGTTTGATCCTACACGACTCCTTGATAGAATATAACCCGTTCACTGAAACCGTGACTAAACACGTACGCATACCATAATGAAAACTGTTAAACAAAAGAAAACGCTAAACATATTTAATTTAGACAATGATGTATCTCTACAATCTGACGATGATAGAAAACACGGTGACTTGTTACCTACGTCTTGTCGAGCAATTCTGAGCGGTCCTTCTTCCTGCGGTAAAGCTAATGTTATGCTAGGTCTACTGATTAGTGAAAACGGATTAAAATTTGAAAATATCTACCTGTTTGCCAAATCCTTATTTCAACCGAAATACGAATTCTTAAGGGAAGTTATGAAACCTATTAAAAACATTGGTTATCAAGAGTTTAGTGAAAACGATGACATAATCAATCCTAGCAACATCAAACCTAATTCAGTATTCATTTTCGACGATATTATTTGCGATAAGCAGGAAAAAATTAGAGAATATTTTAGTATGGGTAGACATAAAGGTGTTGACTCGTTTTATTTAGGCCAGACATATGCAAAGATACCGAAACATTTGATAAGGGATAACGCAAACTTGATTATTCTTTTCAAACAGGACGAATTAAATTTAAAGCATGTGTATAGGGATCATGTTGTAGGAGATGTTAGCTATGAGGACTTCAAAAACATTTGTCGTATGTGTTGGAAGGATCCGTATGATTTCCTAGTTATTAATAAAAATTGTTCCCTAAACAGCGGTAGATATCGGAAAGGTTTTGATACATATATAAGTTTATAATTAGATTCAATTCGCTTAGTCGTCTTTTAGAGTTATCAGCATGTCGAGCTCCTATGATTTAAGTTTAAAACGTAAAATAATAAACGCACGCAAGGCTATACGTAGAAAATTTGCTTACTTTCGTTGCACTCTTACACTACTTGCACGCTTACTGTTGCATCATCATCATCGGAAGCAGATGACGAAGAAGAATCTAATAAAACTCATGATCTCCCTACTCATTACGGTATGCTAATAGCTAGGGGTGGTAGCAACATAGACAGAACTAGATTCGGTATTAGATATAAAATTGATCGAGACGCGTGGACATTTGCATCTTCCCCTGTGACTATACGTGATACAAACATCATAATTAAAAACAACGCTTTCGAAGCAACATCCGGTCTGTTTGACTTAATCACGTTTAGAGAATTAGAGTCTACACCATCGCAAGCTGATATCAATAATTATATGCAGATAATAGCCCTTACTAATGCGCATAAAAAATCCTATAGACCACAGGGTAAACTAACAGCTGTTAAACATTGGAAGTATGATTATATAATTAAACCGAACTTATCCAGAATCAAAGGTTTAGGCATTAGACTATCATCATCATTGTCAAATTTTAAAAAATTAAGCGATTGCAAAGTCGAATACGTCTACTGGAATAAAGCTAACGAACTTGTCGACCGACTTCGTTTGTTATTTGCTGTAAAATAAGCCGGTAACAGTAGTCCTCTGAATGAAAACGAAATAATTTCAATTATTTCCGAGTTAAAAGAAGAAGGTATTATAGAATAAAAGATTTCATCACGGTTGTAAGTAGTCAGTTCGTTACCATTAGCAGTATGAATGCTACTATAATTTGTTTGGGCGTTCAATAGTTGGAGGTGCTGTAACAGTTCCAGGTCCACCCGGGGTAGGATTTAAGCTAACAGAAGATCAGAATTTCGATTTAGAAAATAAAAGAATTACAAACGCAGGCCACGCTATTAATGATTCAGATCTGGTAACAAAGAAACATGCTTTAATACTAGAAAATAAAACTATTGACTGTAAGAAACGAAAATTAATCAATTTAGCGGACCCCGTAGATGCAGAGGATGCAGTTACAAAATGGTATATGGATAGCGAGATATCTAACAACAGTCACGACGCGCTACGCGATAGTATTAAAACTCTGACCACGCTTTGTATAGAACTATCTAAGGCAACTTTATGGCTTCTAGCTAAAGCAGATTCTAGATCTATAAATTTTGATAGATCACTGCTCGTAGACCTACAAAATTTGTTAATTACTCAAAGAACCCCGCAATAGTCGTAGGATATATTACTTTACATTCTATTTAATAGTTCAGTCTTACATAACTTATAATTTGAGTATCTGCAGTTATTAACAGAGATGAACGCAAAACAAACCGTTGTCGATGAAATACATAGATCTGCTAGAAAAAAATTTCAAAGACGTAGTACTATAATAAAGGGTTATAATGATTTGTTTCAAATAGATTTAGCGGAGTTTATTCCCTACGCTAAAGTAAATAAGGGTTATCGTTACATACTGATGATGATAAACTGTTATTCGAAATACTTGTATGTACGTCCATTGAAAACTAAGACCGGAGAAGAGGTGACAAAGCAGGTCTGTAGTATCTTTAAGGATTCAGTCATACCTAAAAATTTACAGTCTGATCTCGGGAAAGAGTTTTATAATAAACATTTTAAAAAGTTAATGAATAAATACAACATAAATCATTACTCTACGTATTCCGTGATTAAGGCTTCAATAGTCGAACGAGTTATTCGTACAATTAAGCAAAGGCTGTATAAGGAGTTTAGCTACAGAGGGAAATTTAAATGGGTAGATATATTACGAGTAGTTGATAGCTATAATAATACTAAACATAGAACAATAGGGGTGCCTCCTGCATCTGTTAAACCTACGACACAGCTGTCTGTGTATAATGCTAATGTAAAAACTATCAGTAAACGTAGGTTGGATTTGAATGACATCGTACGTATAAGCAAATTCAAAGGAGTCTTTTCTAAGGGATATACACCTAACTGGTCAACAGAATTATTCAAAGTAGTTAAAGTTCAATTTACAAATTCAAAGTAGTTAAAGTTCAATTTACAAAACCTATCACATACTTGTTGGAAGATCTACACGGAGTTCCCGTCCGAGGTGCTTTCTACGAGTTCGAGCTGCAGAAAACCAATCAACCTGATGATACCTAGTTGAAAAAATACTTAAACGCCGCAACAATGGTGACATTTACGTGAAATGGCTCGGTTTAAATGAAAAGTCCTGGATAAAGAAGGAAGATCTACTCACTCACTAGCTCCTTTATAGTATTATTATTATTATTAGTATACTTATGTATTATTTTAGATATAATTTAGTATTATATATCAGCATGAAATGTATTTTCTTCTAGATATAATTTAGTATTATATATCAATATGAACTGTATTTTCTTCTTTCAATAAAAGTTTTTGTATAAAATATTTGTTTTTATTTTTACCTTAAATTACAGAAATAAAAAAGACAAGAAATAAATCATATTACATCTATTATTCACGAATAATATAATACATGTTATAACAATACAAAATAATTGATAACATAATACATGAAAAAAGACAATTTAAAATATCAATTCTATAATTCTATAAAACATCTGAATTTCATGTACAGAAAAATACAAGATTGAAACATATTTAGTTGTAAAAGATATGACGTTAAAGAACTGTCAAAAATTCTTAACAGATATAATTATATACAATACAAAACTAATATACAAAGTGATAATAAATATATACACATTACAGACTACAATCGTAAAATATACATAGATGACCGTGAAAATAAAATATATACACATTACAAACTACAATAGTAAAATTTCCTAAATATATATACAATAGGTTTAAAATGTTTATACACGTGGTCGCTTGCTGTTATAGCCGAACGGAACTGAATCAAAATCTTCTATGCGTCGTCTCTTCGTGAACGTTATTCTATAGGCCTTTGATTCAGCTCGCGTTACAAGATGATGGTCAGCGGTACGCCGGATGTTGTTGGACTCTACAATAATCTTCTCGTCCGTGCCCTCCAACAGTCTCAGCATGGACTCAAAGTTTATTTTTTGAGTCGCGGCGTGATTTAGGGTGATGCCCTTGACCTTGACGACCACGTGTATCTGGCCTGTGGTCGGGGAATACACTTTGTAGGCGTAGTTCTTTGGCCCGCCTGACACAAACTCTATAATATACGATCCAGGGCCGTACTCTTCCAGCTCGTCGGTGAGGTCACCTAGGAAGCTTCCTGTTGGTAGATCGAAGTCACCCGGCTTCGAAACGTATATTACAGAATCCGAAACAAGGAAGAAAAATTAACTCTAATATAGTAGATGTTGATGTTGATAGTACGACTTACCTGTGTCATAGTATAAGACTCTCTCGCCTAACTGATCCAGATAGCTATACAGCTTAAGACGGGCCTGTGCAGTGACAAATGCCGCGATGACCACGTTGACTGACGATAGAAGATCTGCTGCTTCCTCCTTATGTTGCCAGTTAACCGCAATCACCTCGTCATTTATCTCCTGCACATTGTTGACTTCTACGCCAGGGTTGGACAACAGGTCGAAGAACTCCTTGGGCTCGTTGATAATCGACGTTTTTGGCTGGTTCTCGCGCTGACCAAATTTCCCTAGAATACAAAAATATTAAGTAAAGAAAACTACATAAGGTTAGTGTACTTACCCCAGAAGGAATTCAGCATCAGTTTGGCCAACGATCTCAAACCAGGGTTCTTGACGATCTTCAACGAATCCAAGGAGACTCCCTCGTTCTCGAAGTAGTCATCAACGTACTGTTTCCGGGCTCCATTGATACCATCCTCGTTGTTGTCGTCGTTGGTAGTTATTGAAGATGGCCAACCGCTGGCTTCCTGCTTCATCTTCAGGAACTTGTCGATGAAGCCCGAAAACAAGCCCCCTGACTTGTACGATTTATTATACTGGGTTACATCGTACGACCAGATCTCTTGTATGTCCTGCACTATGTAACCCTTACGTATGGCCATTAACAGCTCGTCCAAGGCCCAGGTTCCGTTGATGACTCGATCCTCTACGCCATGCTGACAGTCGGTTTGGCTTAAGTCTTCAGTGCAAGTGCGGCATAACGGGAACAACAGTTTGTTATGCATCTTGACGGGTAAGACCGGATGGTATAGATCTTGCGGAGGTAACACGGTGCATTTTATTACACCGTTGATCTGTTCTATGCCCCCTTTATCCTGAATAAACTGCTGACATGCTTCATTGCCTACGTAAACTTCCGGATGGCCAACTGGGAATTTGGCGTACTTGCATACCCAGGGGTAAAGGGAGCATACGTCGACATACCTGATCTTTTCCCCATCTTTTGCAACATGCTTTAATTTTGCTGCCCCTGTACGTCCGCCGTAAAAAGCATCACGCGGATTGAGAGGTGTGTTTAAGAGTATTGGATGCTTCTCTAGCTGTTTCATCTCAGGTGTTAACTTTTTCCTGAAGTCGCACTCCCATTGTTCAGTAACCTCATAACCCATGGATTTGAATTTTTTTGTTGTAGCCTGAGTTTTCTCGAACCGCATATTCATGGTATCAGCAGGGTCGTTATGTAGAGGTTCATCACGCCTAGTGATGTAGCAAGTAGGGCAGCCGTGGTAGAAGCAACCATGGAATTGGAATATTTGTCTTTCATACAACCCGTCTACCTTTTGACCGCCCACGATAACTTCTCGCTGTCTGCCTGCATGTTGAATTTGTACACCACGCTGTTGTTCCTCCCACAGCAACCATTGCAGAGCTATTCCGGAGTGACTGTCTGCTCGGCGGTAACCACCTCTCGGAATGATCCCTATGGTACTTTCTTTAAGGAATTTCCTCCGGTACATAAGGTTGCAGGCAGAGGCTATGGTGATGGCTTCCGTGAACGGGTCAACATCACATTCTTTAATAAAGAGATTCCTAAAGTGGATACAGGCTCTCTTTAAAATATCAACGTCGGTTCTGCAATACTCGACTAGGTCACGTTGCATATCAAACTCTGTGTCCCTGTTTGCATCGTACCACTTTAGGAACTCTTCACGAGCTTTTGGCTTCATAGTATCCGGGCTGTAGAATTTGACGTCGGGTAACGGGCCGACATAGTTGGCGTTGGCTTCGGTGTTGAATAGGTGCGGGAAGTATCCTTTGGGAGCCGGTAGATCGAAGGCTTTAGGCAACTCTGCCAGAGCCATAGGAAAAAAGTTCAGCGAATCTATGAATTTTAGATTATCTAATTCAAGTAGGAGAATTTTTGTACCACGCATGATGAGTTCTGGTTTTATTGAGGTGTTTGTAATAACATGGTTTAAAATAAATTGGGTGTCAAAAGCTTGCCCGTTATGAGCAATTGCTATGACTTTCTTAAGCTTCTTCCTTACCTCTAACAGATACGTCATAAAACCCTCTATACATTTTTCTTTTAGGATTTGTTCCCGCACACCGCATCTTTTACATATCAGCATACCCGGAGAATCATAGCATTCAGGGCAAACCTGCTGGAAAACGCATAAATTTGCTTCGTGTAGTTTCACATCGGGTGCAATTTCCTTTTCTTGACGAGTCTCCAAGTCAAAGAACACGAAGAGAACGTCTTGCTTCTCTGCCATTTTACCTGATGGTCGTATGTAGCAAAAATGATTCTCCGGCTTATGGCTTTGGCACATCTTACAGTAGATTTCTCCGCATACATGAGCTTCTGTTCTGGTTTTGAGGTTTATGATCCTAAAACAGTCTTCACACTTTTTAAAGCTCTGACACATTTTACCTCTGTGTTTGTCAAAACATTGCTGACTTTTGAAATCACGTCTGCAGTCCTGACATCTGATCAACATGGCTTGCCTTACACATGGCGGAGAACTACCGCAGCCTATACAGGACTTCACACACCTGTGGTGATTCCTAACGTTATAAGGGACGTGACAATGCTCGCAAAAGTAACCGCAGGCAAAGGCTGAGGTCAACGATGTTATGACGTTATAATGGCCTTCATGGTACAAGAGATTGATCTTCTTCTCAGCATCAACAGCACCTTCAAAGATCACATCACGACCTTTTGTACCGTAGCTGTACACAGTAATCTTATAGTTGGTAAGGTACTGCTGGAAGAGTCTTAACTCGTTGACCCCGGCTCCCTCCGGTGGAATGAAGGCTACTCTGGCCTCCCGCATCATTTCCTCGGTTTTTATTTTTTGCGTACCCTGATTATCCCTTACCTTCTTGTAATCGGTGCTGTTATCTATCTGAGCTTTAGCTACAGCCAGAGCTCGAGGTAGACAGAGGTTGTCGTTGTTTTTAATACTGACAATCCCTCTACGTTTGCTACACTCTTCAGTGAAGGAGCTATAAAGCCCGACACGACTGCGTGCTCGTCCTCGCCCTGCAGGTGGTGTTACAATAGTAGCTATCAACCGGAAGGTGTCCGAACTCAGGGCTTCGGGGTCGCTCTGTAAAATCGATTCTAGAATGCCCCAGACATCGTTGAAGGTGATTTCATCGGCTCTTTTGAAGCTCATGTAGCCTGGCAGTTTTTGTTTGAAACTACTGAATTCAAATACGGCCCCAATCTTATCTGTAGACTGTGCTCGGCTTAACAAATTCCGTAAAATTTCGTTGATGGCCGATTTAAAAAAGTCCAAATGGTCTTCACCGTCTGGCGCGTCATTTACTTTAAACACCACTCGATGTTTCTGGGTGCCGAATTTCTTTATGGTGGACACACTTTCGTTGATTACTTTGTAGAGAGAAGACATTTTGGATAAGATGTATGTATATAGGAACTGTAGTCAATCTGAAACAAATTTCAAAAATAATAAATGCAGTCTCATTAGGGAGGCTTACAGAACATTAGGTATAGAAGGGAAACAGGAATGAACACAGGGTGTGCGGTCTCACACACCGTATTTTAGACCTGGTCAGCTGTGTTCGGATAGGTAAGTACTCCTTGAGCACCAGGTATAGAGGTAGAAATATAGTTAAAACATAAAACCACTTACTTAATGAATTTTAAATAAAATAAATTATAATTCTTAATGTAAACGTTCAAAATAGTTATTTTTTCATAACATAGTTAAAATATAAAAATCACTTACTTAATGAATTTCAAAGAAGCAGGAAATTATACTTTAATAATCGACCTCGAACACAGGATAATGAGATGTAATCTAAAAGTTCAAATGATTAGTTTACATAAACAAATGTAGAACATTTACATATTATAGATATAGTAGGTAAACAGTAGTGGAAAGATCGTTAAACATAAAATCATAATAACTTACCTGATTAAATTAAATATACACTGTTAAACTCTGGATAGCTGTTTAATGAAATTCAAAGAAGCAGGAAATTATACTTTGATGATCGACCTCGAACACCGGATAATGAGATGTAATCTAAAAGTTCAAATGATTAGTTTACATAAATAAATGTAGAACATTTACATATTATAGATATAGCAGGTAAACAGTAGTGGAAAGATCGTTAAACATAAAATCATAATAACTTACCTGATTAAATTAAATATACACTGTTAAACTCTGGATAGCTGTGTTGATAATAGTTGTTTTCTCTATGGAAACACTTTCGTACTGATTTGAGATATAAAAATTTCTAAGCTTTATACTAATTTAAGTAACCAAGTGACTGACTTTACAGTGTTCTATATTCTTAAGAAGATTCACTTGAATAAAATTTTATGAAATCATAACGACCCTAATTGTTTTCTTTCAAACTAAATGTTTATGTCGTATATTTAAACAGGTCTAATGCACCAGAGCTAATCCGACAGTTGATTGATAGTAGCTTTAGAGTTACTTTTGTATAGTTGAAAATAAATTTTTATTATTACGTTTCTACATATTAAATTATTTTCGCAGAATTACATGATGACCTGTAGATAAATATCAAATAGGACTGATTTATTTTAAAATAAATTTATGAGAGAGAGATGACAAATAATATATAAAAATGAGATGTACAATTAATTTAATTCGCGCATGCATATGAGGAATGAGAGAGGAGATATGTAAGTGATACACTGAATTAATTTAATTCACGCATGCATATGAGGAATGAGAGAGGAGATATGTAAATGATACAGTGAATTAATTTAATTCGCGCATGCATATGAGAAATCATATATGTAAATGAGAGAGGAGATATGTAAATGATACCGTGAATTAATTTAATTAGATCAATTAATTTAATTCGCGCATTTAATTAGACCACGCCCCATTTGAATATTAATTAGATCGCGGGTCATTTGCATAAAAGTAGAGGGGGGCTGGCCAACTGTCCCAATACCTACTTCCGAACATTATTCTATCTGCACTATAAAATATTAAAGCCAAAAAAATATTTTCCAAACGAGATGCAAATTGTGGAGGTATAGTAGCAATACTAAAATAGACGATACCTATTTGTAACATCCTGCATGGCTACCAAGAGGATTTCCCACCTCAAAATCATCAAAATATAGTGTGATTGGAAAAACAATTTTGCCTTTATATGATGCAGAAATTTTCTGCCAAAGTTTTTCGTTAACAATATTCATCATATTGAATACACAAGTTGAAGCACAATTTGTTAGTTTCTGTTGGTAATCATTAATTGTGTCAAAAACACCCGGTGTAATAATTTAAATGTATCAGTTATTGGCACATAGTATGCATTTATATGTTTAAGAATCATGGTGGTTTCACCATCTTTATGTTGAACTTCCGAAGCAACACCAAGTTGATGTTCAACAGGTTTTATAAGTGTCTTAGATGATTCAAAAAATTTTAGCCGCTTATATTCCGTATCTAATTGATTAAAAGGATTTTTCATTAAACTGAACATTGGAACAAATAAAGCTTTAATATCAAAAGTATATTTATCATTATCAATTTTATTAATAACTGAATTACAAATAATTAAGTCAAAACATTCATCAAGACACTCAATAATTCCAGACGAGTAGATAGGCAACAAGAGTTCTAGCACAAAATCCCATGTTATTTCTTATGAAGGTCCGATTTAGCAAAAAGATCACAAATCCAAGATGGCGTCGGCTCGCGACTCGAGGTCATCCGCGACTCGGTCCGGCGCGCGACAGCGCACATCTGTGTAAGATCTTGATATCTACACGATTTCATGTTAAGACAAGCTTGTAGAGCTATTATAAATACATATTATTTTAAACTTCAAACGTGTTTAAATTGTGTTGAAATTGTTTATATTATTAACAAAAGTGTATATATTCTTTCTAAGTTTTAACAACAAATCAAGGTAACGTTTATCATTAGTTTTATAACTTTCTTTTAAATACCGTTGCATAACTATAATAAATATTATAGACATTATTAGAAACATAGATCCGAAATATCAAACTAGAGAATTATATTAGTTGAAGCTTCCATAATATCACGTTTTCAATAAATACTAGATATAATTAATCAGCTTCATTATAAATTTAATAGAAAACATTATATTTTTTCAAGTCAATTCTTTTTATGAAAAACAGTTCGTAATAGAGTTTACTTTAAGGATACCTTATACCTACGCTTATCGAAAACAAATAATAATAGGCAAACAGATAACATTTTAATAATTTTGATCTAATAAGGTACTAAACTGATTAGGACCCCTTTGCAAATTTATCAGGCTGAATGTAATTAGAAAATATACTCTGTCGTTTACTAATTAGATTATTATATAGGATGTTAACATATAATAAAGACACTAAAGTACTTTTAATAGTAGGTATTTGCCTATCAGAACAAGATATCATTAGGTAGGTCATTAACGCATTTGTGTATCTAGCAGCTTATCATTATAAATTGTATACCTCCTGTTCCGACACAGCCGACAAAAAAATAATCAAGATTGAACTTGTATGTATTACGTCATTAACGTCTAGACCCAGTAAGATCTATCCTGTTTATCGCGGTTTTGTCTAGAAAAGACATTAGCCTCATATCATATAATCCAACGAAATCATCAAACATGAAAAATAATAATGGAACAATTCATACTATACATATATTATAGTTTTAAAACGAAACGCATTTTTCATATTTCTATGAAATATTAACCCGTATATCATAATCTGTTTATCTCAACTGTTAAAAACAACTAAATACCATCCCTTAAGAAGTTGACTTTTTTAGTTTTACCGTGACCCTACCTACGCAGAAATGGAGTTTTCTAATAACTGTAATAAAAATCTAACGAAGCTGAAAGCATCATAACAAACAGCATGATTGAAACCTTATAATTTCGAATAAAATTAATCGCTCCCTCTCTATATGTACATCTTATTAAGTATTTAGTTTATATGTCAATCCGACCGTACTTACTCCAACATTAAAAATTTTTAAATTCAGCTTTAAACACGTCTTATATCTTCGTTTTATCAATCAAACCTCACCCTCGTCTGCAAACGCAGGTAGAAGAACCCACTTTGAAAGAAGGAATCTCTTTTTAATCATTTCTTCCTGCACCTTTCGTATTTTAAAAATATAAGTTAAAAATAAAATAATTACCTAATGTTCTGCCAATAATAATAATTTAAGATAATCGAAATAATTTTTATTAATAACGAATTAAAAATTCATGAAAACATTCGAACATAATTCAATGTTAATATACCTATAACGGTCAACAGTTAGAAGGGTTCGCATTTTTCCCATATATTGCCATTAAAACGTAACATTTTATTTTAATTACATAAATCTAATTAATTATATAATACCCATAAATAACATTCTATTAATAATGAATTGAAAATATACGTTTCACGACTGACCAATGATACGATATATGAATACTACGTTTGACAATCAAGCATCGACACGATCGGAGGGCGACCTTCAAACTTTTTATCTACACAATAATCTAGACGATATTTAATTAAAATACTTCAGAATAGTTAGCTACCCTCTTCTATCCCCAGGAGTTTAATAATAATAATATTAACAGATATCTTTCATCATAACACCTCCTCGGTATATACATCGTACACAAACTCGATCTTGCATCTTATCAAAACTAACAAGATATACTAAAGTTTCTCAGTAGATATGTATCAGGTAGAAAAAAAAGGGTCACATTTGTAGGCAGATAATCGCTACGGTAATCTTAAAACGCACCAGTCTATCAAATACTATTAAATAATTGCAATATTACATATATCATTTCCACATATCTTTCGTAAAATTCAGTTTATTCACAAAGAAAATTAATTAGTTTGACAACTCTTCACGTTAATAAAGGATAATTTATTATATACTATTATACATTCAACACCAGGTGATCAGTTTGTATCAACGATTTAAAAAGATTTATTAATTTCTAGTTCGAATACGAAAACAAAACGTATTATTGTATGTGATATGAGGACCTACAACGGGTCTATTAACAAGATATTATTAACGAGATAAATAATAATGATAATTAATTTGTAACGCCTAATAAATATGATCGTTTTTAAAGGATAAACTATTTAATAAAGCTATAAACGATAAAAATTATCGAAACAATTCTCAGATAGATTAGCATTTTTGTCTGTCTGAACAAGATATTAGATAGGTCATTAACGCAGATGTTTACCTCACAGGTAGGCGGATATCATAATATTATATCAACCTTTTTACCTCAATACAACAAAGGATGCATACAGATAACCTCTGGACATCACGGTCGCGGGGAAAAGGGTCTGAAAGCGATCTATTTTTAAGTAAGTTATTTCTAAGAAAGCAATTCATTTATCCAAATCACACTTTAAGGGTCGTTAATACTCTCGTCTCTATAATACTAGATCTTAAAAATGTAATTTATGCCGGTATTGGTTATTTACATCTTCCTATTATTACAGAGCTTGAAAATAGCTTTTTCTTAAAAAATGGATTACTAATTAATATCCCATTTATATTACCGTAGAAACCGCACGTAATATCCATTAAATTTTAACAATATATAGTCGCAGTTTAATAAAACAAAAAAAGAATTATATATAATTTTATCAGCTTTATTAAATCGAGGCGTTGAAAGGTTCAAAAATTTCTATTTACGTAACATTAGATCGATATGAACATTTGAAGGTATATACGTGTATTTTGAAATATACTAATAACAGATTCTAAACTATTAATATTTACAACAGTAAAATCTCAAACGCAGGAATTTCTCCAAGAAAAGCAAGTAGAGATCTTAATATTTGCAACAGTAAAACTCAGATGCTGGAAATGTCTACAAGAAAAGCAAAAAATAGAAGATATTTTACACTTTTCAGACAAGTTAACGTATTTTTTTATTCTAATAATAATATACATTCCCTGCGATCTAAAATGATATTACCTATATTATAATCAACAATAATTGGAGATTTAATTCTATAGAGCGAGATAATTGAACATTTCTTAACATTAAGAGGCAATTTATTCATATCAACCCTTGATACGGCGTTCTGCAAACAGCTTAACCGCTGAGTTTATAAAAGCGCATCCCAGAATTCCTTGTAAACGACCCAAATTTAAGATCAATTCGTTCAATAATTCCTGCCCTACCGGTGTGTTTTAAATGTCTACGTTCTAGATAATTATCATTTGTATAACAATTAAATTTATCAAATGTTCATATAAAAAAGAAGGTCAGGCAAGCAGGCAGGCAGGTAATAATTACTAGCTTAGAGGGCTTATATTTTAGAGATCGGATACAGTCACATATATGCCTGTATATTACCTCTAAATTTTACTTATTCTACATACTTCAACAATACATGCAGTCAGGTTTAGCGTAAATAACAATTAGGGATATCAAGGCCATACTAACTGAACGTTAACATATGTTCTAAAGGTCAACCTTAATTAATTAACCCCCGGGTCTATACATCCTTAGGCTAAAAACAGTCTTGAAACAAAAATGGCAGAATCCGCCCTGTTAGATGGTCAGACAAGAAAGCAAGTTATGTTATTAGCTGACAAACATCTTTGAAGAACGCTCTGCTTCCACCATCTGTTATCCCGACGACGTTATAGGGTAACATTATGAAGTACTCTATACAAAACGCCTCTATACAAAATTAGAGATGAAAATTAATCCTATATGGTGAAAACGCAAATATTCATGGAATTATGGGGTACATGATCCTAATCAATTATAATTTATATTATACAAACGGAGAGACAGGAGTAGGTACAATCGGTTTATGTTATGCTCCCTCGTCGTCTTAACAGAGTAATTATATTATGCAGGGGTAAGCAATATCTTTTTCCTTGAGGTTATGTTTTAGTTCGAGTTTAAGCTTAAATAACTTTACTATTGATGGGATAGACCCTTTATTTTCATATAGTAGCGACAACGATTGATCTCGCCGCTAGCTCAAAAGCACCAGAACGATGTTGGCAACATTGACGATAACTATCTCTGTAGCCGGAATAGAAGCTTCTGCAGGTCTCGGAAAAGTCCTGCTGCTGCTGCCTCTGGTAATGCTATGAAATAAAAACGTATCAAGATGATGCAGGAACTCAAAAGGATCATCTACCGGAACGTTTACTGTGAGAGGTAAAGAAATAGGAAACATATATAGAATGTATATCGTTTATTTTATCATCAGTGTTAAAATATCATATTACATATAATTAGCAGTACAAAAAGATCATCTTACATAGTACAAATGAAATATTTACTTATTCTATGATTTTTCTCGTTTTAAGCTATGTGATGACTGAGATTATTTCGTTTTCGTTTTCGGGACTGCTGCTATGAGCTTTCTTTGCGGCATACAACAATTGGAGTCGATCCACTAGTTGATCAGGCGTACTCTGACGTATCCAATCCGGTTTCATCTTGTTTAACTTTTTGGGAAGACTAATCCCAAAGTCTGTTATTGTATATAAATTTGGCCTGATTACATTTTCATATTTCCAATGTTTAACGCTTATTAGTCGACCGTTGCGACTATAGTCTTTCTTATGAGCATTAGTAAGTGAGATTATTTTCATATAGTCGTCGATATCTTCCTCTGTTGGACTAGGAGAGCTTATTCGTTTAAGCGTTAGTAAATTAAACAGGCCGGATGTTCCATTGAAAAGTTTGTTTTTAATTAAAATATCTTTTCCCTGAAACTGTACTCGCGAACAACCAAATCGCCACTCATCGATGTCGTTATATAGACCGTACCTAGTTTTGTCTACGTTTTTGTTTTCTCCGCTAGCTAATAATGCTCTATAATAGTTAGAGAATTCGTGATAATCTTTTAAGCTAGAATCGCATTCTTCTTCTTCATCATCGGCAGATGTAGCGGGAGATGATTGTTCAAGCTCTGGTGAGAGATTGATAGCAACGGTCTCCGATCGCGGTATAACACGATTATCATGAGGTTCTGCTTTAACACAGTGAAAGTAGGCTAATTTCTTACGTATAGCATTACGAGCGTTTATTATTCCATCATCATTATCATCGTCGTCGTATCTTATAGCACAGGATTCATTGGTATGCATACGTTTCAGATTCATGTCTTTAAATATTTCATTATTTCTAGGTGATGACTTATTATCAACAACTATGGTATTATGAACTGTGTTCAAATGACTTCTAAAGTTATCAAGGCGTGTAAAATACTTTAAACAAATAGAACACTGAACTTTATACCCCTGGAGTATCTTTAAATGGCGAGCAAGCCCTGAGCGTAAAACACTCGCACAACATACGTCACACTTGCGTCGCTGGTTCATATCGACCAATAATTGATCATGAACTCCTATTTATATAACATGTTCTTCAGGTCACTCTTAATTAACCCTAGCACTACGTCTATCATCACCCTGTCGATCTTCCTTCATCATCACTAATTAACACTAATTAACACCCTGGCTAGACGTCCTTAAGCATGAATTCACCCTTGGCACGGTTCAATGCTTCGATAAATAGCTGAGAAACCCTGGTTATGAGTAATAATAATAATAATAATAATGTTTATGCGTCTGTTTCTCTAATCTACTAACTTTATCAATAGATCTCTTCGATAGAGCTATGGAGAGCATGACGTCATCAGATGACAGTTACAAGCATTCAGGGATACATAGTTTAGAACCAGCGCATGATTCTCGTACACGAGAATTTGCAGACATTCGGGGTAGACATAATAGCGCCACATACAAATTTCTTTTTATACCCCAAATAGGAGGGTGAAGACACTAGCATGACTAAGGGTGAAGAGACTAGCATGACTAAGGATGAAGGGTGACGAGACTAGCATGACTAAGGGTGAAGGGTGAAGAGACTAGCATGACTAGATCGCAGGGGATGTATATTATTATTAGAATAAAAAAATACGTTAACTTGTCTGAAAAGTGTAAAATATCTTCTATTTTTTGCTTTTCTTGTAGACATTTCCAGCATCTGAGTTTTACTGTTGCAAATATTAAGATCTCTACTCGCTTTTCTGGGAGAAATTCCTGCGTTTGAGATTTTACTGTTGTAAATATTAATAGTTTAGAATCTGTTATTAGTATATTTCAAAATACACGTATATACCTTCAAATGTTCATATCGATCTAATGTTACGTAAACAGAAGTTTTTGAACCTTTCAACGCCTCGATTTAATAAAGCTGATAAAATTATATATAATTCTTTTTTTGTTTTATTAAACTGCGACTATATATTGTTAAAATTTAATGGATATTACGTGCGGTTCCTACGGTAATATAAATGGGATATTAATTAGTAATCCATTTTTTAAGAAAAAGCTATTTTCTAGCTCTGTAATAATAGGAAGATGTAAATAACCAATACCGGCATAAATTACATTTTTAAGATCTAGTATTATAGAGACGAGAGTATTAACGACCCTTAAAGTGTGATTTGGATAAATGAATTGCTTTCTTAGAAATAACTTACTTAAAAATAGATCGCTTTCAGACCCTTTTCCCCGCGACCGTGATGTCCAGAGGTTATCTGTATGCATCCTTTGTTGTATTGAGGTAAAAAGGTTGATATAATATTATGATATCCGCCTACCTGTGAGGTAAACATCTGCGTTAATGACCTATCTAATATCTTGTTCAGACAGACAAAAATGCTAATCTATCTGAGAATTGTTTCGATAATTTTTATCGTTTATAGCTTTATTAAATAGTTTATCCTTTAAAAACGATCATATTTATTAGGCGTTACAAATTAATTATCATTATTATTTATCTCGTTAATAATATCTTGTTAATAGACCCGTTGTAGGTCCTCATATCACATACAATAATACGTTTTGTTTTCGTATTCGAACTAGAAATTAATAAATCTTTTTAAATCGTTGATACAAACTGATCACCTGGTGTTGAATGTATAATAGTATATAATAAATTATCCTTTATTAACGTGAAGAGTTGTCAAACTAATTAATTTTCTTTGTGAATAAACTGAATTTTACGAAAGATATGTGGAAATGATATATGTAATATTGCAATTATTTAATAGTATTTGATAGACTGGTGCGTTTTAAGATTACCGTAGCGATTATCTGCCTACAAATGTGACCCTTTTTTTTCTACCTGATACATATCTACTGAGAAACTTTAGTATATCTTGTTAGTTTTGATAAGATGCAAGATCGAGTTTGTGTACGATGTATATACCGAGGAGGTGTTATGATGAAAGATATCTGTTAATATTATTATTATTAAACTCCTGGGGATAGAAGAGGGTAGCTAACTATTCTGAAGTATTTTAATTAAATATCGTCTAGATTATTGTGTAGATAAAAAGTTTGAAGGTCGCCCTCCGATCGTGTCGATGCTTGATTGTCAAACGTAGTATTCATATATCGTATCATTGGTCAGTCGTGAAACGTATATTTTCAATTCATTATTAATAGAATGTTATTTATGGGTATTATATAATTAATTAGATTTATGTAATTAAAATAAAATGTTACGTTTTAATGGCAATATATGGGAAAAATGCGAACCCTTCTAACTGTTGACCGTTATAGGTATATTAACATTGAATTATGTTCGAATGTTTTCATGAATTTTTAATTCGTTATTAATAAAAATTATTTCGATTATCTTAAATTATTATTATTGGCAGAACATTAGGTAATTATTTTATTTTTAACTTATATTTTTAAAATACGAAAGGTGCAGGAAGAAATAATTAAAAAGAGATTCCTTCTTTCAAAGTGGGTTCTTCTACCTGCGTTTGCAGACGAGGGTGAGGTTTGATTGATAAAACGAAGATATAAGACGTGTTTAAAGCTGAATTTAAAAATTTTTAATGTTGGAGTAAGTACGGTCGGATTGACATATAAACTAAATACTTAATAAGATGTACATATAGAGAGGGAGCGATTAATTTTATTCGAAATTATAAGGTTTCAATCATGCTGTTTGTTATGATGCTTTCAGCTTCGTTAGATTTTTATTACAGTTATTAGAAAACTCCATTTCTGCGTAGGTAGGGTCACGGTAAAACTAAAAAAGTCAACTTCTTAAGGGATGGTATTTAGTTGTTTTTAACAGTTGAGATAAACAGATTATGATATACGGGTTAATATTTCATAGAAATATGAAAAATGCGTTTCGTTTTAAAACTATAAAATATGTATAGTATGAATTGTTCCATTATGATTTTTCATGTTTGATGATTTCGTTGGATTATATGATATGAGGCTAATGTCTTTTCTAGACAAAACCGCGATAAACAGGATAGATCTTACTGGGTCTAGACGTTAATGACGTAATACATACAAGTTCAATCTTGATTATTTTTTTGTCGGCTGTGTCGGAACAGGAGGTATACAATTTATAATGATAAGCTGCTAGATACACAAATGCGTTAATGACCTACCTAATGATATCTTGTTCTGATAGGCAAATACCTACTATTAAAAGTACTTTAGTGTCTTTATTATATGTTAACATCCTATATAATAATCTAATTAGTAAACGACAGAGTATATTTTCTAATTACATTCAGCCTGATAAATTTGCAAAGGGGTCCTAATCAGTTTAGTACCTTATTAGATCAAAATTATTAAAATGTTATCTGTTTGCCTATTATTATTTGTTTTCGATAAGCGTAGGTATAAGGTATCCTTAAAGTAAACTCTATTACGAACTGTTTTTCATAAAAAGAATTGACTTGAAAAAATATAATGTTTTCTATTAAATTTATAATGAAGCTGATTAATTATATCTAGTATTTATTGAAAACGTGATATTATGGAGGCTTCAACTAATATAATTCTCTAGTTTGATATTTCGGATCTGTTTCTAATAATGTCTATAATATTTATAATAGTTATGCAACGGTATTTAAAAGAAAGTTATAAAACTAATGATAAAGGTTACCTTGATTTGTTGTTAAAACTTAGAAAGAATATATACACTTTTGTTAATAATATAAACAATTTCAACACAATTTAAACACGTTTGAAGTTTAAAATAATATGTATTTATAATAGCTCTACAAGCTTGTCTTAACATGAAATCGTGTAGATATCAAGATCTTACACAGATGTGCGCTGTCGCGCGCCGGACCGAGTCGCGGATGACCTCGAGTCGCGAGCCGACGCCATCTTGGATTTGTGATCTTTTTGCTAAATCGGACCTTCATAAGAAATAACATGGGATTTTGTGCTAGAACTCTTGTTGCCTATCTACTCAGATGAAAAAAATGATCTAATACCATCAATGATAACTTGAATTGCACTTCTTGTAAGACTCAAATTATCATACAAGATTGATATTAATACCAATAACGCATTTTTAAATGTTTACTGAAATACCTTAACTTTTCCTTCTAGCGTTTTCAAAATATCATTAACTGAAGTTTCACATATTTTACTGTTATTAACATTATTCTCTATGATGACAGGTGCAGAATCAGATAGAATATTATTTAATGTTTGGGAAAAATGGGGTTTGTCTTTTTTTGATGATTCGATCTTTTTAGCATGAGTATGTTCCCTATCGATGTGTTTTTTAAATCACCTTTTCTATGATACAACCTGCTACATTCAAAGGGGCATGCAAAGTTCTTGTATTTTCGATGAAAGTATTCAAGATTAAACAAAAAATTTTTTGTGTTAGTATAATCCTTACCACACTCGACACACTTCATTTTAATTCAAAATAGAAAATAAAAGAGATTAAAAACCTATAGGAATAACAGAAAGTATAATAAAGCAAACAAAACATGAACGAATAGGCACCAATGTATGGTTTTCAAATAATGAACTAATTATTAACCTTATCCTGCTGCAGTCGGGATAATATCTGGATTAAGTGTGGTGGAATTTTATCAAACTTAGGGCCGGTATTTGTGTTTTCTCTAATCTTCAGTTAAAGTAAAATAATCTTAGATCATAGTTAAACTCGAAAAATAGTGTGCTTTTGTAGAAGATTTTAAATAATTATAGTTTTACTAGAACCTTAATCTAGATTCATTTAATCTAGCATACGACATCCAATTAAATGGTAATCTTGGGTAATTGATGAATGACAGAATAATTGAAAGTTGAAAGTAACTTTTTCATTTAGTGTTTTTTTAGGTTTTCTAAAAGTTCATCATTTCAAAACAGTGTATGTTCGTGTTTTTATAATGAATCTACAAGAGTTGGATGAGTTTTTAGAAGCTAATGAATTGAATGAAATTGATGAGCTTTTTCAATGTTTTCATATTTTATATTTTATGAGCTTACATCTCTGAAAACTCCCTTTGTGTTTGCATTAAAATATTTTCCCACCTCTTTTCAAACGAAAAGGTTGTCTTTTATGGAAACAACAGTTTTTTATTTTTGATGACATTCGATTTAGGTCCCATGAAGGTACTATAAATACCATCAGTACTATACTGCATGAGTTAGGACCACTTCCTCTACTGTAAAATTAACTCCACACTTTTTCTTCTGGCCAGGGATTCTAAACTTCATCGGGATTTTAGCCTCGAAACCAATCGAAATACGATTTGATCGTCACTTTGGCATTCTTATATAAATTGAAATAACTATCGTGAAACGCCGGAAAATTGATTTGATATAAATTTTTTCCTTTGTCAAAAAATGACAAATACATGTTTTATTGTTTACTGTCTCCAGCCTTACTTTGTGGAACTCCATAATCATGAAATATAATATAAATACAAAGATTAGTTAAAGTTTCACAAGTTTTATTAATATCTTAATCTGACAATATTGTTTCGACACTTTGTGTCATTATTAAAGGTAGATAAGATTGATTAATAAACACATTGTTAAGGATAAATACATACAGAAAATAGGTAACTAGATACAATACATAACAAAAACTAAATATCTAACACTTCTAATAAAGGAGAATTACTAAGCTCAGTTTGTTCATTCATTAAAGGTCCTGTGCGTTTATGTCTGTATATTTCAAAAGCTTCTAAAATGTCTAATTTGTGTTTGTTGTTGCAAAAATGTAAGAATTTAATGTTGTTTTGAGGTGTCATTGGGTGGTTCTGTTCCAAAATGTGTTTGGCATAATTCGAAATTTCTAAGTGTTTGCCCAATATAAACCGAGTTACAAAAAGAACAATTCAAACGGTAAATGCCGGATTTCATGATATCTTGTATTTCAGAACAAAATAGAGCTATTAATTTTTTGGATTTAACTATTACAATTAATACAAACAATGAATTTGATTCTTGCATATACAGAAAACCCACAAGCACAGACGTCACTATACCTAACGATTCATGTCATCATAAAATGCATAAACTAGCGGCTTATAGATCTTTAGTACACCGAGTTTTAACTACTCCAATGAAACGATCACATTTTGATAAAGAAATTTCAATCATCAAACAATTAGCATATGGAAACCATTATAACCATAACATGATTGACACTTTAATTCAACAAAAAGATTATAGGTTAGCTATCAAAAGAATATTTCCAATTGACACTCAAATACAAGACACAAACTACATATCAATACCATACTTTGGCAAGATATCAGAACAAATTGCAACTATACTAAGAAAAACCACCAGTTACAAAATAACCTATAAAACTAACACCAACACCTTTTCATTTTTATTCAATGCTAAAGACAAAATACAAGATATCATGAAATCCGGCATTTACCGTTTGAATTGTTCTTTTTGTAACTCGGTTTATATTGGGCAAACACTTAGAAATTTCGACATAAGATACAAAGAACACGTACGCTCTTATAGACTTAAACATCCAGAAAAATCGAATTATGCCAAACACATTTTGGAACAGAACCACCCAATGACACCTCAAAACAACATTAAATTCTTACATTTTTGCAACAACAAACACAAATTAGACATTTTAGAAGCTTTTGAAATATACAGACATAAACGCACAGTACCTTTAATGAATGAACAAACTGAGCTTAGTAATTATCCTTTATTAGAAGTGTTAGATATTTAGTTTTTGTTATGTATTGTATCTAGTTACCTATTTTCTGTATGTATTTATCCTTAGCAACGTGTTTGTTTATCAATCTTATCTACCTTTGATAATGACACAAAGTGTCGAAACAATATTGTCAGGTTAAGATATTAATAAAACTTGTGAAACTTTAGCTAATCTTTGTATTTATATTATATTACATGTTTTATTACTTTTTTACCCATAGAACAACTCAATCCTTGCCGAAGACGCTAATTAAAAACTACTGTAACTTTTAAGTGTCAAATACCCAAGATACGTATAATTTTTAAATTCAACATTTCGACCCATTAAACAATTCAGTTCCAACGTTTCATCTATGATCGAAATATTTACGATGTGAAACAAGTGCAAATTTATATGTAACGCCATTTTAATTACGACAAAATCGCCGAACTTTCCGATAATAAATAGAATTCCACTGCTCAGAGTTCCATTTCCATAATTTTATATGCAAAAAAATTCAATCAAAGACATGACAGCACAATATTTGAAATTAAGGTTAGAATAATTGGAACGAATTAACTATTCACATAAAAGTAGTTCACAAACACTGTTTTCAGCATTACCAACCCCACTTAATCCAGTTTAGTTAACTAATTGTTTATAAGGTATAAAAAATACACATTTATAAATAATCGGTGATTATAACCTCGAGTTACTTTTACCAATGATTTAGAAATCGCAGATTAAAAATGGAACAAAAGTACCGGCCCTTAGTCTCGATTTTATAAACTCCTCTTTGAATTAAGGTCCATATATACTCCGACTGCACAGGGTATTTAACATAAAACACTTGGAATAGTTTGAAAAGACAATCAAGCTTTAATAGCAGAAGTAAACTGGTATCTGATGGTGTCAACTACTAGAAAGGAAGACCTAGGTTTCTTTAGACAATCACCCTCAAGCAAAAGGTACGGCTGTACAGTTTGGTTGTGGCTAAAGGCTCTATCCTGAACCTTCTTAACAGTGTCTTCGATATTGGCAGGTCCCTGAAATATATATTATTATTTATGATTCATTATTGTTTATATAGGTGTCTTATTATGTACAAGTTAATAAATAGATTTTATATAATACCTATACAATCTCGTAAATAAAGTTAATACCTGCACATAAACTATCAATCCCTCCAAAGTTTCTAATGTAGGAAACTTCCACACAGTCTTATTTTTTCTTATTGTTCGACCTTGAGGTGGAATTATAAATGGAAGAAGAGAAAGTTGAAGGCAGAATTTTCCATCTAAAAATTAAACATTAAAATCAGTGTGAAGCTCATCTTAAAATGACAATAAGTTCGCTAAAGTACAATTGTTTTGTTACTTGAATTGGATTTTATAAAAATTATGTTAGGAAGTAAATACACGACACCAATAAATAGGTTAATATAAAATTGCTATATGAGCATGATCATGAAAAACCAATCGATGATGTAACTATGAACTAACCTTCATCGTCAAGTAATTCTAATGAATTTATATTTTCTTGGGCAGCTTGATCCTTAACATTATCTTTTTTCATAGACAGTACAGTATTAAAAAAATCATCCCATCTTAAAAATAATGATAATACTGATTGTGGATGTAATTTTCCAAAATCGGATTCAATCTGTAAACCAACATACATAATTTAGAATTCAACACATACATAAATGTTTTTTATTTTCTATGTATACTAGATTTTGATTTCATATGCTAGATGTAACTATGTTTAGTATTATTTCAATCTTAACATATTTGTTTCTGCAAACGGTGATTAATGCAATTGTAATAATTAACCAAAACAAACCAGATATTATAAAAATGCCAAATATATTGCGGTGATATTAGATCACCTCATTGAAAATTTTATTAACGATAGATCGGAAACGTGAAAACAAATATTTCACATATCAGATTTAAATTAAAAGAGGGACATGCTAAGTGATAGGCATAATTAATATAAAGGCTACACATAGGGTCACAGTTAGGCTCATTAATATTTAAAATAGAAATCAAGAATAAGAATTTCATGCAAACATAACCTAAATTTTATATGCATATAAAGGTTTCATTTTTATAAAAAAGGATATCAATCATTTAGATTGCTTTATCATAATACATGTTTATACAACCCAAGTTACATATTGGAATAGGTTTTTTTCACTTGTAGAGAAGAAGTAATCTTCTTGTTTAAATTTAGAGGCTACGATCTTTAACGTAGGGTGAATTTTTCTATTTTCCAAGAGACCAAGTTAGTTTCGTGCTGTCAGTTTACTGAAAATAGATAATTTGGGTCAATTTGATTATGACTTATATAGTACAATTAGTTTTTTTTAACTTTGTTATACAAATTCTCATTATTGAAGGTTTAAATCTTGTCGTTATGCTTCATTTTGACGATTATTAATTCTTATACTGTTATTTCCCACCGTTGCTTTTATGTATACACTTGGAGGACTGTATGCTGGACAATTTGATCGTAAAGTGACTGTATTTGAATCAATATTAAAGCTGGAACTTGCAAATGCATCAATTGGTTGATTCGATATCGAATCGGACTGTAAAATTATGTTTTTTGTAAATTGTAAAGATGTTCCTGTGGAAAATCTATATGTATTAGTTGTATTGTGTGATCAGCATCTATTTTGTAAAGGATAAATCTGTTTTATTTTAATTTTGTATGTAATTAAGCTATAACGAGATTTGTACATTGTCAATCGTTTTCGTCTTATATCTTTGTTACGATGCATTTTAGGACACAAGCATTGTTTTAATCCTTGTTTTAAGTACTACAATCCTGTGTTTATAGAATTAAGATTCGTGATAATTAAGAACAGCTGTGCGGGTCAGTGACGTCATAAACTTTACGTGTTTCGATTTTGTTTTGGAAAAATGTCAGTGCAGGCTTTTGTTTCAACAAAAATCTATATAAGTTGGAGCCAAATTTAACAAAGTCGGTCGACAAAAAGCTTTGGGCAAATCTATGCTTGACTCCGGATAATACATCTGTAATTTAAAGTGAGGTTAGTTATTTTAACCATATGATTGACGTAAATGTTATGTATAAACAAAGTTTGAATTAAATTAAAGTGTTACCTGAATATTTTTTAAAAAGTTTAAAGAAGATTTTATTGTTGTTTTACAACTATTGGAAGTTGAACGAGATTATTAAATAAATTCTGGGAGAATTTATTTTTCTTCATCGATTTACGTATCGATGTTTTAAAAACAAGAAATCAGCTGATATACATTGATACAGTGTTACCAATAGTGGATTAATATTTAAAAGGAAACTATCTTTATAATATACCAGGTTGGTCGTAATAAAAAGGGTTCTTAAATTTGATTGACAATATTAAATTTATAAAGTTTATCCTTAATATTTCAAATTTATTTTGTTTAATCTTAAAGGTTCTTTTAAGAACTTATTTTCTTTCAAAAATAAAACAATTCAATTTCTTTTATTTCAATTTATTCTTCATTAAGATAAACATTTTTATTTGTAAACATTTTTGATTTGTGTTGGTTTGTTTAAGTGAATGACTGTAATAGCCCTATGTCAGGCTATTACGACTTTTAACTACATTTGAGCAAGCTTGGGAATCAAATTTTTCCCAAAGGTTATAACGTTGAAATTCACAACCCATTGATTGTTTGACGGTCACTGTTTAAAACCAAGCTTCTCCGTTAGTTTGGTTGTCACTGGGTTTCCCTTTCTTTCTGTTTATCGTAAAGTCATACCTGCGCGGTTAAGCACCTTCTCAATAGCAGAGTTGAGTAACAAATGGCTGTCTGGCATTAGAAGTTGAATGTGCGAGATATATTAGGAAATTGGTTTTGGATATAATTCGCTTCAGCGGAGAAAATCTCGCATTCAACAGAATGATCGCTTGATTATTTATATGCGATCAATCGTCAAATTAGACGGATTACGTTCTGGTGCTAACCATTTAGGTAAATTATTTTCATTCTTTTTCCATGGGCTAAAGCCACACAAAATGTCTTTCTATTTTAGGTAATATTTCCCTCGCAGTCACCTTGAGGGAATTGTATTGTAAAAGACCTTTCAGTTTATAGAAAGGTAAAATTCTGTTTTAAATAGTTAACATCAATACCATATACAGGGTGTCTTATTTGTAGGTCTTTTTCTCTTCGTATTTTTCGTTTGGGTGTTGCTGCTCAGTGTCTTTTTGTCTGCTTGCCGTTGACTGGGTTTAATTAGAAGGTCCTTGTCTTTGAATCCGTACCTGCATATATATATATATATATATATATATATATATATATATATATATGTGTGTGTGTACCGGGTCGTAACAAAACAACAAAATATCGAAGGGTGAAGCGAAAACCCCTAAGCAAGGCTTTAAATTATACTAAAACAGCAGTGGGTCTTCGAATGGTGGGATGTTTGTCTAAAATTGTATGTATTCTGTGTCATTCTATTTATGTTTATATATATTTATTAAACGTGTATACAATTTATTCATGTGTATTAATTTTAAGAACTAGTTAACACGAGATCTCGAGTAGTGAAATTGTCCTAGGGTAGTTTTTAAATTTACAACCTGCTGTGATACAAATCACCATTCATTCACCTTTTTCTTATTAGACATTAAAATTTTTGATCAGCATAATAATTACAATTTCAATAAAGCCCTACTTAGAAAGTTTACATTTCACTACGTGTGTTTTATTTATTTATTATTTATTTATTTGTGTGATTTTAATATTGCTTTCCAGCTCGTCAATTGTAAGTATATATGCACTGTACGACCAAAATTGTGTAAGTTGCCCATATTTTAGTAGATCTATTTCTTCGTTTATCTGATAAGCTTGAAGCTTTAGTAATAAGCATTGTTTTTAAACGAAGTGGCGCTTGTTTTTTTTATCTTTTATATCTTGTATTACCCCGCCCCTCTCTGACTTATTGGGGTTAGCCGGCGAAAACTAAAGCAGTGTTATTTAGATCAAGCTGATACTTCCAGCACAGATATATTTTGGTAGGTTAGGTATTTATTTATATAAAAATAGCCTTTGTGCTTATGTAGGTTATAAGGTCTTATTGTACAAACTTGAACGATTTTTCTTCTTATTTCTTTCATTTTTAACAATTCTGTTCATTTCGACTTTGAACTAAATAAAGTTTATGTGTTTTTAAAATTACTTATGTGTTTAATTGATGCACATACAAGCATCCAGTTTTCTTTCTTTTTGAATTTAGAGTTTAGCAGTGGTTGTGAAGTTTGCAGGAGCCCTAGTGTTTGCAACATAAGTTTTTCTCCTTTTTCAGGCATAAGAGTTAATAAGAGTCTCATAATTCAAACAATTTATGCTCTATAGAATAACCCTGAGCTGGCTGATTGGAACAAAGAAAAATATTTGGGGTGTATTTTTAATTTAATCCACCGTATATAATTTATGTTTTATTTCGAACGGTGGGCATTTTATATCTATTATATCATTTATTTAAAATATTTAAATAACACCGCAATATACTGACTAATATATTACTTCTTAAGTCCTTCAAAACAGGCCACCCTTCGAGGAATTCTTGTAGAGTATTAGTTGAAGATTGGACGGATTTTCGTAAATAAAACGTTTGGTCCCATTTTTCTAGTACCGTTGACCAAGGCTCATTATTTAGCTTAAGCCATAATGCATTTTCATCATTTTTTAAATCTGAAAATGGTACAAATAATATATGTTCTATAATAATAAACATAAATAATTTAATATACCGTTTTCGATTACTAGAGCAGGTTTTAATAATCTGGGGTGACTGGATTCTCCCTCTTCTAAATTTAATTTTCTTTTTCTTACAGGGGTAGCTTCTTCGCATTTCTTTATGGTGTTTCTGACTCTATTTACTAATTTACCCTGAGCAAAACGTGAACGTCCTATTGCTGGACTATCTTTTTTTATTCCAGGAACGTAATAGGTTCCTGCAACTTCCTTGGGAAATAGTTCTATTATTTTTCCAGTTAATATCCCATACTCTTCTGAAGACAGTCTGCTGCAAATAAGTTTTACTTTAAATACAAGGAAAAAAACTTTTGAAAATACTTACTGCTTAATTATATGGGAGTTAAGATGGCGTACTATAATCTCTACCAATCTATTGCTGTGTTTATCGTCAAGGTATTTATGTTTCGAATAAAAACTTAGAACACTATTGCCTAATGGCAATGTTTCTAAAACAGTTTTCAAATTAAAGTCATTAAATGTTTCCTTTTTCCAAAGTGAATCGAATGTGATATCTGAAATATCAACAAGATCGATGCTGCTGTTTGATGTATATGTTACCGTGAAAGACCGAAATCTGGTGAATGTCGAGATACACCGGTGAATGTCAACATTCTCAACGTTGCTTGACGTATGTCCGAAATATTGGTGAAATTTCATTATTTCTAACTTACACCGACGATTGTCGACATTCAGCATGCGCTCATGGTGTATGTTAAAAAGAATTTTTTTTGAAATAAAAACAAAAAAAACTCCATAGATCTTTATTTAATAAAATAATAGGGGAAAAGGACTTTGTTGAACTCAAAACAAACAGTAGAACATAAAAATATAAAATGAAATATAAAAAATAATAACAATATTTTATTTATTGCAACAACTTAAACTACCATGACACTTCGAATTGCACAAAAGTTCCTTGCTTTTACAGCTGCATTTAGTCGTGGAACACTTCTTTTTGCAGTTACAACGTGTATAGCCTTGCCCTCCACTTTTTGAATTAGCAGAAGCTGCTTCTCTTAGCGACATTTCTTTTGTTGAAACTTCGTCCATGGAAAGTAACTTCTCTTTACAAATTACGAACTGATTACGGGTGAAAAGCTGCTTCAAGGTACCATTTTTGTTAGCTAATCTATAAAAATCTGAATCCTCTATTCCAACAACAACCGCTAACACATTTCGAGGGTCTGTACGACCATGGTCGACATCAGGGACTTGAATTCTTACGGTATCACCAATTTGGGCAGGGGGAAACTTTTTTTTTGAGGTTCGCAACATTTTTGTTGCTTGAAGTAGAAGATTCTCTTTTGCAGCTACTCTTTTTGAAGAAATTAGCTCGTGTTGTTCAGTCAGTGCTTGAGATGAAGACGTGCTAGGTGACGGATCAGTCAGTGCTTGAAATGAAGACGTGCCAGGTTGCGGATCAACTCCAATGGTATTTTCATTATCCATGTCTCTTTCAATATGGTCACTACCCAAATTTTCTTCAACATAGGCTTCTAGCTGTTCTTCGGTCTCAATGTTTGCAATTTGCCCGCGAGGGAGTGATGACGATGTTATACCCCTTTTTGGTTTAACCCCAAACAGGGCTTCATAAGGACTCTGGCGTATTCCTTCGTGATAAGTTGTGTTTTTGGCGAATTGGACAAACGGCAAACCTTCTGACCACTGGTTTGAATCATTGTCTTGCATCCATGCAGTTAACATATTTTGTATGTCCTGATTGGCTCTTTCAACTGAGCCTTATGTTTGACTGTGACGAGGCTTTCCGTGCACTATTTTAACATCTTTCCATATAGCGCATAGTTCAGATATGACTCGATTACTGAACTCTCTACCATTATCCAAATGCAATATAGCGGGAGCACCAAATGTTAAAAAAATTTGGAGAAGGTGATGTGCTACTTCTTCCGCTCTCTTGCTTTTTAAAGGTCGTAACTGGACAAATTTGGTTAAATGATCTTGATATACCATTATAAACTTGTAATCGCCATCCCTATGTGATTGCAAGTCTATCAAGTCGACTTGACATCTAGAGTTCAATTCGGAACTGACCATTGGTTTCACAACAATACCTTTTTTAGGCGCACTGTGTTTCATTTGACATTGTTTACACAAATTTAAATACAACATTACAACTTCATAAGTAATATTTTTGTATCTAACTTGCAATTCTTTAAGCATTCGTGTTCTTCCTCCATGGCCTGTTCTTATGTGAGTTTCAGAAAGTATTGTAAACAACTCATCATTAGTAACATAATACTGGATATTCGTTTCTCCTGGTTTTAATGGCACAATTAACTTTTCTTCATCACTAACTTTTAAAATGTCAAAACGTTTTAAACGTCTGTAGTCCAAAGGTGTACTACACTTACTTTTAGCAGAAATTACTTCAGAAACGATTTTAGAGTACTTTTCTTGTGAAAAATAAAAACAATTGTCTTCTCGTTTACTTCCAATTAAGGCATGTAGCTTCTCAAAAAACTTATCACGATTCACTGTAGTAGCCATTGAATACAAATTATAATTTCTAATAGGAAAATTAAATTAGGTTAGGGAGCTTGCCCGCAGGCTGTCAAACGTTGCGTTAGACTGACGAAGACAAAGCTAACTGAAACAAGGTGCTACAACCGTCTAAAAACTTGCCGTTTCCGACATTCACCGGACCTCATGTGTGTTTGTCGACATATACCGGTGAAAGTCCGAATGTATAATAGAATTAAGAATTGTTCGCACTTTCACCAAGGCATTTGGTATTTGTCGACATCCACCGGCGGATGTTGACATTCACTACTTTCGGTCTTTCACGGTAACATATATGTTGTTATGCTAATTGCATCACTAAAATCACTGCCATCAGTAATAGTACTACACGATGAACTACCACGACGTTCAAAGATTAACAGGTTTTGATTGTTTTCTAATACTGGTTCATCCAGAATGACAGATTTATTCTGAAAACATTATTGAAGCAGTATTGAATTACATGAAATTCTTATTATAGAGTCAAAATTTCTCAAACGGATCACCAAAATTCGTTTGAAAAATGTTTATAAAAGTTTATACATTTTTTCAATAGTATTCAACATGCTCAACATTAATCCAGATGCAATTTGCGAAAATATTTTTTTTGTAAATAATATTCGTTATTAAAGTTTATAGTCAGTTTTTTGAAAAAAATATGCTACAGACGTTCTAATGAACAAAAATTTCTCATTTCATCGTTATTTCAATCATCATTAAACACATATTTGAGTAGGTATTAGGTCGCTTGAGCGTGGGAAAATTTTGATGACCGTGGGAACCTAATTAGCATAATTAATTGCTCTAATTAAATTGATTGATATGCAAATGAGCCGCGATTGCTCTAATTAATATGCAAATGAGGCGCGAATTAAATTTATTGCTCTAATTAATATGCAAATGAGGCGCGAATTAAATTTTTGCTCTAATTAATATTCAAATGAGGCGCGAATTAAATTTATTGCTCTAATTAATATGCAAATGAGGCGCGAATTAAATTTATTGCTCTAATTAATATGCAAATGAGGCGTGAATTAAATTGATTGATCTAATTAATATGCAGGCGTGAATTTATTGCTCTAATTAAATGATCGAATTATTTGATCTAATTGCAGGTAATAATTTATTGCTCTAATTAATATGTAGGGACGGCCATTTTGGAACTTTATCATTCGCAGTCTCCTCTCTCTCTCTCTCTCCGGTTAGAGGACGCATGAAAGAGCCCTCTCTCTCTCTCCTATTAGAGGACGCATTAAAGAGCTCTCTCTCTCTCCTATTAGAGGACGCATTAAAGAGCCCTCTCTCTTATTAGAGAATGCTTTCTCTCTCCAGCGCACACACACACCCTGTACTCTTTCTACTACCTTTTCTAGAAGAAATAATAATAAAGCCACATAGGAATTAAAAATTATTTTTATTAATATATACTGTTAAGGCTACATTTAATTTATAATAAAAATGTTGATAGAATGCTGGTGCTTGAGGGCTTCAGGACTGACCTCTGTTTTCTATTTGCGGTTCCAGGGGCTGTAACAACAATAACAATAGAACATTAAAAAGGGGTTTATTGTATAAACTTGATGTTTACTCGTACCTTTCAGCAACAATAATCACACTTTGACGCTTATCACGGCAAACGACTCTTTTGAATTGTAGTATCTCTGCAATTTCTTTTATTTTGTAATCACATAACTTCTTGATAGGCTTCTGGCTAACGGGAGATTTGTTCAATTGTTGTATTAGCAAATCCATTTTTTTCTATGTAAAAAAAATAGACAAAAACTTAACACTCACAAGAATAATAAATGATTATTTTAACATACCTAGTTCAAGCAAACAATAACAATATTACTATCACCGTAACCGATGTCAAGAACCAACTAAAACGGAAGGGGGTTTGACTGAGCTTTTATAAACTTCGAATCTGCGCGAATGAACATGATTTTAGATAAAATCTTAATTTATTACCAGAACAAAAAAGGGTATTGTTAAAAAAAAAACCTGCACTGTCAATTAATTACTTGAGACCAAAAAAGGTCGACACCTGTGCTGTCAATTGAGCAGCTGTTTTAGATAAAAAAGCTAATTTATTACCCTCAGAGCAAAGGGATATCATTAAAAAGGGTAGAGCCGTCAATCAGACAGTTGTTTTTAGATAAAATCTTAATTTATTACACCCCTCGGAAAAAGGGTGTCGTTAGCTTTTATATTTATTACCCTCAGAGCATCTTTATTTAGAAGGTATTTTTCACCTATTTTTCAATTATCTGTAAATTTAGACATTTTTTTTATTAAAATATACCTATTTAAAGAAATGGTTTTTTCGATTTATCATACTTCTAAACAAAGGGTTGACAGTGTTAGAGAATTAAAAGTACAGAATAGGAAAACTAACAAGTATTTAATAAAGAATTTAAAAGTAAGGTATTAAAATTTAAAAACGTTATATGTATACAAATTACTTATGACTAAATTACGTTTCTCTAAAAGAAATGTAAAAAAGGTTACACACTACTGCGTAATTATATATAATATTGAAATAAATAAAGATTATTAAAAGTTTCACAGTTTTATTAAAATATAACCTGACAATATTGTTTCGACAGCTATAATATATAATATTGCTAGTACGAGTTCTATCATATTTACCATTCTTGTTATTATTTAATCTACCTGAGCTCGCTTGTTTATGACATCCGACTGATTTATGACCTAGTAAAAATACTTAATTAACAAAGTCTTGAACCAGGCGCATTCATATCTATTTCGTAATATTACGCAATATCATGCATTACGTAAACGATGTTTTAATGACAACCAGAGGACGCTACGATTGTTTTTTAGAACGTATAAAAACAAAATCCTTAAAAAGCAACCTCATAATAGGGCATAAACGTTTGAAGGTTTTTATTTAATTAGAGCAAATTCCATCGTATTTTAGTTATTTGAACACGATGTCGAACTAAAGAAATATTATAGAGAATGGATTTATCTATCGATATTTGTTTTAAAGCGAAGCCTAATCCTTCAATAATGTTTTTAAAATGATAAACACACACACACCTTTAAACAGGGGTTGTATCGAATGCTAAAAATGCAGGTAAATTCTTTTAAAATTTTAAATCATTATGACAACAGAACGAGTTATAACCCTGTTCAGAGAAAGAAAGCTTATCTTTTACTCAGATCTGAGTGTAATCATTACCGATACGACAGACGATGCTATGCTGACAAACAAGATGAAACAAGCATAAGAGGGCTCGCTTGTTTATGACATCCGACTGATTTATAACCTAGTAAAAATACTTAATTAACAAAGCCTTGAACAGACGCATTCTTATCTATTTCGTAATATTGCGCAATATCATGTAATACGTAAACGATGTTTTAATGACAACCAGAGGGCGCTACGATTGTTTTTTAGAACGTATAAAAACAAAATCCTGGGTGAATATTTCACCATTTACAACATAATCATGAATAAAGTGGTTGGTGTATTTTTGCATACGAAACAATGGAACATTTATTTACCCCTCTCTCTCTCTCTCTCTCTCTCTCGCTCTCTCCTTCTCACTCTCTCCTTATCATCTATTAGAGAGGACGCATTAAAGAACCTTCTCTCACTCTCTCTCCCTTCATCCTAATGCTAGTAAATGAAACAGTATTGGATAGAGGTAACCGTTAGGTCTACTGTTCTGGGATTGGTTCGGACGGCTTTGTTATTTCATACGTGAAAATAAAAAAAAAATTGATAAATGTTTTACTGTTTTTATTATTTTTCGTATAGTTACACAATATTACTAATATTCTATTGTAAATCAGCTTAAACTAGGTGATTATAGTTTTATATAGTATATTACTTTATTACTCAATATAAACTAGATATGTTATATCAGAATGTTACAAATTAATTTTCTAACAAAATAACTTAGATCGGCTTATAAATATATATATATATATATTCTAACACTTAACATTTACTTAATAGAATATTAACTATATATTAAACTTAAACCTCAACAACAACATACTTTATTTAATCTAGTAATATAAACTTTATATAGGTAAGAACTGTCATTTAACAACATCTTCCGCCTTTATCCAGGACTTTTCATTCAAGCCGAGCCATTTGACGTACATGTCACCATTGCTGCGGCGTTTAAGTACTTTTTCAACTAAGTAAACGTCTGGCTGATTGGTTTTCTGCAGCTCGAACTCGTAGAAAGCTCCTCGAACAGCAACCCCATGAAGATCTTCCAGCAGATATGTGACAGGTTTTGTAAATTGAACTTTAACTATTTTGAATAATTCAGTTGACCAGCTGGGCGTGTATCCCTTAGAAAAGACCCCCTTGAACTTACTAATACGTACGAGGTCATTCAAGTCTAGTTTACGTTTACTTCCTGCAGCGACATCTGCTTTTACATTAGTGTCATAAACGGTTAGTTTGGTGGTAGGTGTAACAGTAGCAGGAGCTCGACCTATCGTTCTATGTCTGGTGTTGTTATAGCTGTCAACTACCCTCTGTAATATATCTATCCATTTAAATGATCCTCGGTAGCTAAACTCTTTATACAACTTTTGCTTAATTGTACGGATAACGCGTTCAACTATCGAAGCCTTAATTACGGAATATGTAGAGTAATGATTTATAGTGTGCTCTTTCATTAATCGTTTAAAATGTTTATTGTAAAACTCTTTCCCGAGATCCGTCTGAAGATTCTTGGGTATGACTGAACTCTTAAAGATGCTGCGGACCTGCTTTGTCACCTCTTCTCCGGATTTAGTTTTCAACGGTCGTGCATACAGATATTTCGAATAACAGTTTATCATCAGCAGTATGTAACGATACCCCTTATTTACTTTAGCATAGGGCATAAACTCGGCTAAGTCAGCCTGGAACAAGTCCTGGAAATCTTTTATTATAGTGCGACGTCTTTGAAAGTTTTTTCTAGCAGCCCTGTGTATTTCATCAACAACGGTTTGTTTAGCACTAGTCATTATCATACAATTAATCTCAACGACACCGAGAGAGCAACGTCTCAAATAATTATATTGGCAGCAGCCGTGTTTGATGAATACTGAACAATGTTAAAGCAATATATCATTATATACCCCCGAAATATTCTATTCTATGATGCCTTCCTCCTTAAGTTCGCTTATAATTGATATTATTTCGTTTTCATTCTGTGGACTAGTGTTGCCGGCACTCTTTACAGCATATAATAAACGAAGCCGGTCGACTAGCTCGTTAGCCTTATTCCAGTAGACGTATTCGACTTTGCAATCGCTTAATTTTTTAAAATTTGACGACGATGATGATGATAGTCTAATGCCTAAACCTTTGATTCTGGGTAAGTTCGGTTTAATTATATAATCATACTTCCAATGTTTAACAGCTGTTAGTTTACCCTGTGGTCTATATGATTTCTTATGCGCATTAGTAAGGGCTATTATCTGCATATAATTATTGATATCAGCTTGCGTTGGTATAGACTCTAATTCACTAAACGTGAGTAAGTCAAACAGACCGGGTGTAGCTTTGAAAACGTTGTTTTTAATTATGATGTTTGTATCACGCATAGTCACAGGGGAAGATGCAAATGTCCACGCGTCTCGATCAATTTTATATCTAATACCGAATCTAGTTCTATCTATATTTTTGTTTCCGACAGCGTTAGCTATCAGCATACCGTAATGAGTAGGGAGATCAAGAGTTTTATTAGATTCTTCTTCTTCTTCTTCTTCGTCTGCTTCCGATGATGATGATGTAGCAGGTTGTTTTTTAACTTTCAACTGGGGAATGTAACTAGCAGTAGTAGTAGTAGTAGCAGCAGATGGTTGTGTTTTAACTTTCAATAGGGGTACGTTAGAGGTGTTAACTGATTTAGCAATGGTTTCCAGTGGTGATATAACTGGATTGTGCGTGACGCGATACATACGTTCTGCTTCTGCTCTATCACGACGAAAGTATGCAAACTTCTTACGTATAGCATTACGAGCATGTATTATTTTACGCTTTAAACTCAGATCATACGTGTTGGACATGTCGGCTATGCAGAGACTACTAAACGATTCGACTCTAATTATAAACTTATATATGAATCAAAACCCTTCCGATATCTGCCACGGTCTAGAGAGCTGTCTTTATTAATTACCAGGAAATCATGTGGCTCCTTCCAACACAGAGAGCAAATGTTTTTGAACTGATCATAACTAATACCGTCTCCTACAACATGATCGCTAAACACGTGTTTTAAGTTCAACTCATCTTGTCTAAAGAGAATAATTAGGTTTGCATTGTCCCTAATCAGATGTTTCGGAATCTTGGCGTACGTTTGACCTAGATAAAAACAGTCGACACCCTTATGCCTACCCATGCTAAAGTATTCTCTAATCTTATCCTGTTTGCTGCAAATTATATCATCAAAAATGAACACAGAATTAGGTTTAACATCACCGGGGCTGATTACGTCATCGTTTTCGCTAAATTCATGATATCCCATACCCGTAAGTGGTTTCATAACACGTCTTAAGAATTCATATTTAGGCTGAAATAAAGACTTGGCGTATAGGTAGATATTTTCAAATTTTAATCCGTTTTCGCTAATAAGTAAACCTAACATAGCATTAGTTTTACCGCAGGAAGATGGACCGCTCAATATTGCTCTACATGATACAGGTAACAGTTCGCCATGTTTCCTAACATCCTCGCCTGATCGTCGTTGTAAAGATGTATCTTCGCAGTCGTCTAGGTTACATATGTTTAGTGACTTATTTTGTTTAACAACCTTCATCATTACGGTATGCGTACGTGTCTAGTCACGGTCTCGTTAAACGGATTATACTCGATTAATGCGTCGTGAAGGATCAAACAATACGCCTTAGTTGTATTCGTAAATGCGGCAGAAGACTCGAGCTCTAGTCTAATATCGACAGTGGAATCCTTAAAACTCTCCACCTGTCTTGAACAGTCAATAACAAAAACGGGATACGTTTCAAACGATTTGTAGCTGAGTAAACAGCTCTCAGCCGCACCTCTACCTATACCGTCATAGTAGTTCTCACGAAAACGAATATAATTCAGATACGCAGGAATGTAGTCCTTACGGTCGAAATCGAGATTTAAACGCTGATGCGGGAACACTTGCGAATTTAAATACAACTTAACGTCGACCAAGTTCGAATGAGTAAATGTAGTCGGGTTACCCGTTCTTATACCCAGCTGACGCTCGTCTTGTAAAACTACAAAGACCCAGCGCGGTTTCTCTAGATCATTGGAGTTCTTTACGCGCCAAACCTGGTTTTTAGTAGTTCCCAACGAGGGTAACTCGTGTAATTCCCAACGTCTGAACGGAGCGATAATAGAAGAATTATCTCTTAAACTCTCCACCAGGTTCACTTTGCTTTCATCTGATAACAGTATATGCGGAACTTCCCACGAAAGCTTATCAATCTTGATATCTACGTCGGTACCTGCATCACCTGCGTCGCTTTTATAGCAATTAAAATCGTTCTTGGCGCGAATTAAAACTAGCTGACAACTCATATGAGGTATTACTTTTTTATAATCGTCTGCAAATCCAAAGATATCTTTTAATGGTATTCTACACGTGAAATGAAAGACGTTATTCCCCTGGTTATGTAACAAATCATTATCGTTAGTAATCCCTAAGTTCCATGCATTGCAGGTTAAAGCTCTATCCTCGGCGCCATGTGAAACGAGACCTTTTATAGTGCTTGTAATGCCGGGCTGTTTACAGACATCTATGAGCTGGTTTGTGCCTAATATTAGTTGAATTTCATCAAACAGAAAGTGGGCAAAATTGTTTACCAGAAGGAATTGCTTGTTTTCTGCACGCGTTATGCTACCTTTAACAAGTACATAGCTGTCATACAAAGCTAAAACGTTATCGGAATTTTGTATGCTGATTCTAATGGTGTCGGAATGATTGGCATTTAGCGTAAACGGCAGATAGGTATAAAAATCCTCTTTTATTATATCTGTATCGACGCGAGGCTTCCCAAATATGTTTAATTTATCAATGGTAAAGGTGTCGGTGTTAATATGCATTTTACTTCGTTTTGACATGCTGCTGCTGCTGCTGCTGTTATCGTACTTTAAAGCCTAAAGATTCAAGAAAAAGGCGACGAGCTTTAGTTAGTTTTAATCGAAGGTCTGCACGTGCCGACGTTCGACGGTGAATGACCTTTGATGGACATATGCTGATGTTTTTATAGCTAAAGTTTATTCCCATTTTTCACGTTTAAGTTCTAGCCTGATGCTCGTGAAAGTGTCTTCAGACAAATTTATCAACTCTCCTCTCGCGTCTACCAGTCTAATGGTAATGTTGTCGATCTCGGTGACAGTGATGGGAAAGTAAATCACATGCGATGGCTCCTTTTCAATCAGATAACCGGGTGGTACGCAAACACCAAATTCGAAGATTGTATGACCTGCTTGATTGTTTCTATATGAGCCGCCTGTAATATTCGTGTCTACAAAGATGTTTGGAGTTGAAAGTATATCGACAACTCGATCTGATACGTGTCTACTACCGGGTTCTAGCACGCGCTTCTTAAATCCTAGTAGTGATCCTATGTTATCGGGTTTGGTAAAATCAATCAACTCGGTAGCTGATTCAATCTCACACTTTCCCGTATTAGTGTTAGCTTTGATTTGTAGTAGTAGATCTCCCTCTTCGGGGTCGCCACTAATTTGATTGTTTATATAGTTAACGATTTCAGACAACTCGTAGCTACCCGGTTCAATAGTTATCGCCTTTTCTCCGTAATAAAATTTATTTTTGCCTGGGTATATATTCCGTATCGTGTGACTTGTATATAAGCCGACTAAACCTAGTGAGTATTCGTAACGCACGTGATCTAATGTTATAGGTGGATAAATACGATCCGTAGAAAGCCTGTTTCCTGTACCGTACACCGTGATGGTCCTAGCCATACTTAACCGATTTACACTTTCACCTCTCTTTTATACAAAAATCGTAGACACAGATGTCCGCAGTTGTATGTATTGAACTTTTGTTCTTGGGCTACGTTGTAGTATACGGAGCAGCGAGGTCCTAAATATTTCACAAGTTCAGATGGTGGTCTCAGGTCTCCGAAGGGGTCATAGTACAAAACCACGTTTCGATCCTTTCTATAGGCAACCCAATGAGTACCCGGTCCTCCAGCGTCGTCAAGATTAACAATAGCTCTTTCGAATTGCAAAGGTTTCGTTGCAGGTAGACTTGTTCTCATATAGACACCTCTAAAATAGGGAATGTCTTTAGCATGTTTTATTATATCTAGGTCTGTAAGTGGTCTCCGAGGCAAGTTATTCAGTTTTTTGACCGCCTGACATATGGTTTTAAGTACAATGCAGCTCCGCCAGCTCTATACGGCTTCAGGTAAAGGGCGTTCCCGTTCTTACCGCCTAAAGCGATAGCTTCCATACTTTTATTATGCCGTGTAGTTTCTTCTAGCTGTCTCTTATTACTATTAGCAGTGTTAACAGCTTTTGCTACCCCTGAGGCGCCTCCTATAATTGCACCGAGAGCCGAGAGGCCAGCAAAAATTGGTATGAGTGGTAAAATACCCCCTGTAGCTGTAGGCACAGGAATTATTCGGGGTACTTTAACGTTTTTTCGACCGCCTACGTTTTGAATGATTCTTCTGGCAGCGCTCAGGGCATGATGTATTAAATCTTTACCCGTGAGTCTCTTGCTTGCACGGTTCACTACACCAACAAGCTTCTTTAAAACGCCACCTTTGAAAGTGACAGTTTTCTTCATCATCTTTTTAGCGATACCCTGTTTCGCCGACGGTTTGTTTGTCTTTACGCCCATTCCCAACTTTCTTTTAGCCTTCGTTATACCGGTTACAAACAGAGCTGATGCTTTTTCCCCTAATTTAGAGTCTTTAGCCTTAACACGCTTCCAAGCGGCTTCTTCTAATACACGATCTGCCTGGTGTCTACTGTTCAAATCGGAGCTTTGAGCGTACGAGATGTCGTGCTGCATACACGCCTGGTCCAAAGGATTTATACCTTTATCGCCACGTTGTAATCTTTTAGATAATTTAGTACCAGGTCCACAGTACTGATAGGAAGGAAGATGTAGTTCAATAGGCAGCTTGTCTATGAGCTTGTTAACAAAGCCGTTACCTTCGTGAACTAACATCTGGTACTGAGAGAAGAGACTGCTTGTACCTGTATTTATACTCGGTCACCACTGCAGCCGGACTAATCTGTGTTCTGAAATCTCTGCGTATAGATAAAGTCTCTATGATCAGCTTGTAGAATTTCACACAGATGCTTTTCAACATTATGTATTCTTGTTTGAAAACGGTATCTGTCCAGAGCTAATGTTTGCCAGTCTCCCTTTCTCGCCTGTCTGTATGCATACTCCCATACTATCATATGATGTATATTATTCATGCTTGCGTCGGCGAAACTTACTTTCTTTACCATATCGATGTGTTGCTGCTGCTGCTGTTGCTACAAATCGCTATGTTTGGAGAGTTATTGACATTAGTAAAACTAAAAACTTTGTTTAAATACATTTTTTATTTCTTCAACGATACATTTAGGCTAAGATAGAAAAAAATAACTGATTAGCCTAGATATAAGCAAACTAAGCATTTGCGCAGCATTCCCGTAAGGCTCACCACGTTTCCTATCTGCGCTAATCAGGCATTTGATATAATACACTTAAAACTAGAATAAAAAATGGTGTAAATATGATTAGGTCTACCGATAGTAGTAGTAAATTCCGTTATTAGTCGGTATTGTACACTCTCTTTATGTTGTAAGAGTTCGTACGTGTTGCAGATTCGGCTATTAGGGCATCAAACGATGATCGCATAACTTTTTGAGTATCCTCGAGCACTTGTACTTTATCTAATAATTTTTTATAATTACTATCTAGGGTATTATTCGTTTCTTCTATCTTTGTCAACACACTCGAATGATTAGTTTCCATCTCATCATTCGCTATTAGGTGATTTCTCTTTGTTTCTTTTTCCAACGTTGTTAGCAAACTGTTAAGTTTACTAGTTTCAATGTCAACCTTTGTTACCTTTTGCTTTAGATCTTTAATAGTGTTCTGAGTGTCGGTAGTCATTGTAATGAAGGTTTGTACAGCAGAGTCGAATTGAGCATCTACATAAGCTTTAGAAGTGACATCCGTGCCATCTATAGGGTAACTTACTGAAACAATACGTTTACCATCTGCATTAAACTGCATTTGATCGTTTGTATGCATAGCCCGATGGTTAAAATACTGCCTAGAGATTACATCTTTATCCTCTAGAGGCTCCCCTATATTACAAATTCTTCCATCTTTAGCATCATAGTACGACCCCTGTCCTTTATCCTCTCGTCGTCGTCTCAAACAATTAGAGAGTAATTTTCTTTCAACATCGTCCACCAGCTCGTCGGTATACTTTTTCGTACAAACATCGTGGTTGTCAAGCGGTTCTTTAACGTGTACTAACCTTCTTTTCTTAACATCAATTACACCTTCATCGTTATCTGTTAACATTAGTACAGAACGCTTCGTGACAAGATCGTTATCGTTGATAGGAGCGCCTACATTAGTTATACGTCGATTCTCAACATCGAAATTACCCTCTGGTGTTAATTTGAAACCATAACCTCTCGGTCCACGTTTTGTTGCAGCCATTGCTTCATCTGTCATACTCATCATAGCTCTACCGAAGAGGTCTATTGTGTTCATGATGACGTATGACAAATAACTGTCACGCATGAACAGAATACACAGTATTTATAGCTGAGATCTTCATAGCGCAATGATGTACATATTTCAATACGTCATGAGATTTATACAGTTCGTCGGTTGTTCTCGGACATAATCGTAGACGGTACTGAGACTTCTCGTAATCAGCCCGCATTTAATTTAGTAAACATCGTATGCTTTTACGCTTTTTTGAATAATTATCGTCCGAACCAATCCCTGAACAGTAGACCTAACGGTTACCTCTATCCAATACTGTTTCATTTACTAGCATTAGGATGAAGGGAGAGAGAGTGAGAGAGCGTGAGAGTGAGAGAGGGAGAGAAGGTTCTTTAATGCGTCCTCTCTAATAGATGATAAGGAGAGAGTGAGAAGGAGAGAGCGAGAGAGAGAGAGAGAGAGAGAGAGGAGATTGCGAATGACAAAGTTCAAAAATGGCCGTCCCTGCATATTAATTAGAGCAATAAATTAATGCTTGAAATTAGATCAAATAATTTAATTCGATCATTTAATTAGAGCAATAAATTTGCGTCTGCATATTAATTAGATCAATCAATTTAATTCACGTTCTTCTAGAAAAGGTAGTGGAAAGAGTACAGGGTGTGTGTGTGCGCTGGAGAGAGAAAGCATTCTCTAATAGGAGAGAGGGTTCTTTAATGCGTCCTCTAATAGGAGAGCGAGAGAGAGAGAGAGCTCTTTAATGCGTCCTCTAATAGGAGAGAGAGAGAGAGAGAGCTCTTTAATGCGTCCTCTAATAGGAGAGAGAGAGGGCTCTTTCATGCGTCCTCTAACCGGAGAGAGAGAGAGAGAGAGGAGACTGCGAATGATAAAGTTCCAAAATGGCCGTCCCTGCATATTAATTAGAGCAATAAATTATTGCTTGCAATTAGATCAAATAATTTAATTCGATCATTTAATTAGAGCAATAAATTCGCGTCTGCATATTAATTAGATCAATCAATTTAATTCACGTTCTTCTAGAAAAGGTAGTGGAAAGAGTACAGGGTGTGTGTGTGCGCTGGAGAGAGAAAGCATTCTCTAATAGGAGAGAGGGCTCTTTAATGCGTCCTCTAATAGGAGAGCGAGAGAGAGAGAGAGAGAGCTCTTTAATGCGTCCTCTAATAGGAGAGAGAGAGAGCTCTTTAATGCGTCCTCTAATAGGAGAGAGAGAGAGGGCTCTTTCATGCGTCCTCTAACCGGAGAGAGAGAGAGAGAGGAGACTGCGAATGATAAAGTTCCAAAATGGCCGTCCTTACATATTAATTAGAGCAATAAATTAATGCCTGCAATTAGATCAAATAATTCGATCATTTAATTAGAGCAATAAATTCACGCCTGCATATTAATTAGATCAATCAATTTAATTCACGCCTCATTTGCATATTAATTAGAGCAATAAATTTAATTCGCGCCTCATTTGCATATTAATTAGAGCAATAAATTTAATTCGCGCCTCATTTGAATATTAATTAGAGCAAAAATTTAATTCGCGCCTCATTTGCATATTAATTAGAGCAATAAATTTAATTCGCGCCTCATTTGCATATTAATTAGAGCAATCGCGGCTCATTTGCATATCAATCAATTTAATTAGAGCAATTAATTATGCTAATTAGGTTCCCACGGTCATCAAAATTTTCCCACGCTCAAGCGACCTAATACCTACTTATTTGTAGTGATTTTTCCTGATTTGAAAAGTTGCATTTTAGTCAATTATTTATAAGTTTGTTTATAACAAATTCAAGTAAAACTATGTTCTGCGCCTTATTTCGACTCGAAAAAAAAACTACAAATACTTCTTTCGTTTCTTAAAAATATGCCGTTGAGAAAAAAAATGGCCCGAAGTTAAAAAAAAAGTTATTTGAGTTTTTTCATCGTCGCGCAAGGCTTGCGAGTAAGCTGCGACTTGTCATGCTCGCGTCTAAACTATCCTTCTACCAAAAACATAATTATGCAAAGTCCTCGCTGTAATCTAAATGATAAAATAAATAATAAATGAGCTAGAAAGATTTAGTAGCGGAACAACAAAAATATTTAAGCATTTACCTGCAAATTTTCCTTTATGTTTTCGGCGATTTTTATTCTCTGTCCTACCGAAGGAATTAATTCTTTCAAAGCATTGTAATCTACTTTATCAACTAAATCTTCGGTAATATCATTTTCTAAAAACACGCAGTTATTATTCCACTAGTTATCATGATAAGAAATAGCTTTAATTAGTAATCATCATGCAGAGTTTATTTTGGAAAAAATAACTACAGGGATACCCGAAAACGTATTATGTATAAATACTAGAAATATGAAAAAAGTTGAAAAGTATAGCATAATAAAAAACACAGCATTTTATTCAAGTTAGTTTTGGTTATTAAATTACTTTTAAAAGTCACAACCTACACCCTAGAGGCCTAGATATTAAATAGACCAACTGATTTTAAAAGAAGATAATTTATTACTTTTATTTTTCCAATTTTATTTACCAACTAGCAAATTGGTAAATAACTAAGTAATGCCTAGTAGACTAAGTTTTAAATATATAACCAATATATTAAATTAAACATCTAATCAATAAATTCGAACGGAACTTACCTTTAAATGTTTGTTATACAAATAACACCAATAAACAGCTAAATATCCAATAATTCTTCAAAATTATAGAACTCACCATTGTTAATTCTATTACCATTCTTGCGTCAAACACCCGCATGTGTGAACCGCACAATATACAACAAGGTATCTTGAGCCCGTACTTGCGGCTGCGTCAACCTTGCGGGGCTGTAGGGATCTGCGTCAAGAAACGCCCGCAAGATGCTCGCTGCGAGCTCGCAAGGATGACGCACTATGTGTGAACTGCACCATTTAACTTATAGTATCGTAGACCGCATTTGCGGGCCCGCAGCGAGCGGGCAACGGGAATTTCCGCATGTGAACACCGGCGCTTAGAAGGAACTCACATTATAATACCAATTAGTACATGGAACAATCATACTCTAACTTCTATATTAAAATAAAGTATATACATTTGTAAAATAGCTAAGCTTCATTTGACAATATTTTACAATACTACGGTTTATTCTGATCAACTATATTATTTATTTAGAGTAAAGCTAGTTATGGTCAATTAAAACATATTCTCTTAAAACTAAATTTTGGTTCAATTTAACAATAGATTTTTGTGTGTGTAGGGGGATGTGTCAGTGTTGATGTTATCTGTAACATTCATGTCATTAACTAGGTTTGCGCCAAATTTCAAACCTTCTTCTTTGTCTTCGTCTTGTAATGTTATTTCACCTGATGATAATTCATCTGCTTGGTGAAATTGTTTAGAAATCATATATTGCGATTGTAATAAAGATACTGCATTCTCACATTGAACGTTTGTCTTATCACTAGCTTGTACATATCCCGTTGATAAAATATGTCTTAGAGACAATCGTACCATTCTTGCTGTAGGGTTTGGATTATGTCCTCCGCATTGACGCAGTTTTGAAAACAGATGTTCAACAGAATCTTGATTACATAATCCACAAGCTAATTCAAAATTTGGAATTATCTTCTTCATATCTTCATACGTTTTCAACAGAACTTGTACTGTTAATGAGAATCCTTGAAAACAAAAACGGGTCGTACCCGTTGTCTATTCTTTCCAATTGTGTGCCATTGTGAAGACCATTCCACAAAGTCTCTTAGCGTTTTTTCTATTTCGGGGTTCCTGGAAGATAGAGGTCTTTTCTGAGGATTGGAGCTCATTAAAGAATAGCTGTTACATGCATCAATTACATGATTTAATTTTTCTGCAAAGGTAGCTCTTTGTTTCCAAGATATGCTACGAAGTCCTTTTGGGTCAGCTCCTGCTCATTTTATTGCTGCAGCGAAACATTTACTCTAAATTTGAAATGCTCTTTTTACATTCATGACCTGGAATGCTGTTGGAAACATATGAGCTGAAGTTATATGGTTTAGTAGATTCGAAGTATTGCTACATTTGTCGTAGTCCCAAGTTTTTAAAAAATCGTCAAAAGACGCAACAATCTCCCCATTTACATACATATATATTTTTATGTGTTCTTAATTTTGATCTTTTTATGAGGTGGGCAAGATCAAGTGAGCAATACAATGAATTCTCAAAAACGGCTGGATTCCAAGCTGTAATACCCAAAATATTATATGTACCTTGAATGGCACCTTGATCACATGAATTATATTAAATCTTCGGTGAGGTTTGTTTTTAAAAACTTTTATTCACAAGATTACAATATTAAGAGAATACAAAAGAGAACTATAATGTATAAAAGCGAGTTTACAACTAACTAAAAAGGGCCAAGTGTCCTCTTTATATGAATGTTAACGTTAAAACGTTCTGAGAAGAAACACATTAAGATTAGGCACTTTTAACTCGAACAAACAAACAAGAGCACTATTCAGCCATTATCAGGTACATATCGCCTCCCTTCCTAAATCGGAAAATAAGGGTTCACTTATTTTTTGAGGTAATGGGTCCATTTCCTGTGTTCGGTGTCGGGGTCGAATGATTTTGAAATAGTATGTACCAATTATTGCTCCAACAATTGCGAGCAAGATTAGGGTCGTGTTGATCCATTTGTGCTCCGTTTCGGGGACAGGTTGTAAATCACTGATGTGCATATTTCTAGCCAGTGTTTTCACTTGTTTGAGGCTGTCGCTATCGATTTGTTTTAGGTGTACAGGCTGCATTTTAGTTTTCTTATCGCTGTTGGGAATTTCTATTAGGTAAGTCGAAAACAAGTTCTTCATGTAATGTTTCTTCGGTATGAAACGTTTTTCCATCTACGCTTATCTTACAGCTATCCAGGGCGACGGTACAAGGTTTCTTAATTTCGTATATCCCTTCTGATTCGCACTGAGATATCTGTGTCGTTGTAGCTGGTATTATTAATACTTCTTTTGCATTAATTTGTGTTGCACTAGTTGCTGACAAATGAACAGCGGTTCAGTCTAGCGTTAAGTCAACAGTTAGCGTTAAGTCTGCGCTCAGTTAAGTGTCATGGAAAATAAAATTTGATTGAACGAAATGTCAATCTGACAAAAAATACATTAATTTTGGTAGGTATAAGGTAAAAACTTGTTACTATGTGCAGACAACGCTAACATACTGAAAAATTAAAAATGCGAATTTTGTCAGGAAACTTGCTACGATGTTAATGCTATTCGATGTTAACAGTCTTTAATTAATAATAAAAGAATAAAAAATAATAATTTCAATATTGTGCCATTGTATTCAATAATTAACATTGTTTAGCGAACTATATACGTGGCTCCGCAGTTTACATGCGCGCGTGCCACTCTCCGCGGTATATCTCGAGAACGGTTGATCATACGACAAAATTCATAAAATAAAAATTGTAGATAATTTTATGATCTACAAGTTTTATACTAACCTTAAATAACATATGATGCATAGAAAACGAGATACTTGCGAAAAACCGATCTTCGTGATTTTGACCTCTAATATCTTTTGAAGCGGACACGGGATTATAGGAGACTTTTCAGCCAGTCTTCAGAACGTCAAAACAAAGGTTCATGCAAAGATTCAGCTTTCTTACTTTCATTCCGAGGTTGAATTCTTATTTTACTGGAGTAAATTTAGTTTTCCGCGAACGATTTGAAAAGGGGTGTAGTCTGTTGCATTATGAGTTATTATATGCGAGTATGGCATAGTTCATCAAGGTTTCGATCGTTTCTTTAGGTTTGGTATTTTTTAGTGTTAGCAAGATTTCCGCAAGAGTAGAGTGAAATCGTTCAACTGGGCTATTGTTGTTGGAGTTGTACAATGTTGTATAATGAATTTCGATCCCGTGAGTTCTACATAAACTTTTTTCCACTAATCATCCATAAATCATTTCATCCATAAATCATTTTTCCACTCATGACCATCGTCGGTTGTAATTTTTTTAGGGATGCCAAAATAGTTGAAGTAGTTGATTAGTTTGTTAGCAATTTCGATGCCCTTGGGGAATTTATAGGATAAGCTTGTCCGAATTTTGACAAACTGTCCATTAGGGTTACAAAATATTGTCCGTGGGTTTTATAGGTGTCTGTATAAAGATGGTCAAATGGTTCGAATCCTATTTGGGTTGGTTTGAAAACGGGTTTAGTAGGGTGCCTTTCGTATTTTGACTGTTGGCAGATTTCGCAAGTGTTAATGTAGTCTTTAACTTCTTGATCGATCTTGGACCAATAAAGCAATATTTTGATGGCTTTCAGATTTTATTGAATTCCACGATGGTTAGTCTTTGTCTCATGATAGTATTTAAATTTTAATTTTTGTTCGTCTTCATCTATAACGTCAGTTAAGAAGGATATTTGAAATATAAAGAGAAAATGAATTAATCTTGAAAAATTGTTGAATTATCCTAATAAATGCTAGTTTGAGGTTCTTATTTGAGAAATACAGCCAGTATGATTGTTTTGGGATCATGTTTTCTTTTATGAATTTTACGAATGCTTCTTCAGTCTTTTTTTCGGGGATAAATACTCTTATTCTATTTTTGTCAAATATTTTTTCTCTAACGAGTATCTGATTTTTAAATATGTTCACACATTTTTCTGTGTAGGGAATATTGAGAATGGGATTCTCATGGTTTGAATGTACCGTTTCGTTGACGGTGTTTTCGGATATTTTAGTTATTTGCTGGGCGAATGATGATATTTTCATGTACGATTATTTTTGGTTCTGTTTTCTTTGTGGTTTGTCTTCGTGATGAACATGGATTAGGATTGCTGGGATCGAAGAATTCGTCAACTTATTCTGCGCTCAGTAAATCGCTAGGGTCTCTAGAGTTGGCAATAATGGAAATATTGTCTGTTTCAATGGGATTTATTTCTACTCGTGATAGCGCGTCTGCGTTGGTGTTTAGTTTCCTTTTTTATATATTATTTGGTAATCATACTCTTCTAGTTTTAATCTCCAACGAACCAGTTTGAAATTTGGTTCCTTCAGCGAGAATAGCCATTGAAGAGGTTTGTGGTCACTAATAATTTTGAGTTTTTCTCCGAACAGGCACGGTCGGAAGTATTTAACAGCCCAAACTATTGCCAAAAGTTCCTTTTCTATTGTACTGTAGTTTATCTCTGCAGGGTTAGAGTGCGCGAAACATACGCAATCGGGAGATCTTTTCCTATAGGGCCTTGTGAAAGAACAGCGCCTATCGCGAAATTCGACGCGTCTGTGGTTAGATTAAATGGCTTTGAGAAGTCGGGATATTGGAGGATGAGGTCGTTCATGATAATTTTCTTACCGGTATCGAAGCAATTCACGAATTCAGCTGTGTTTGATCTTATAATTTTTCTTGAGACATTGTGTCATTGATTTTGTGAGTTTTTCAAAGTTTTTTTATAAATTTCCGGTAGTAATCTACGAGGCCTAGGAATGATTTAATTTCCTTAGCTGTTTTTGGAATTGGAAAATTTTCTATTGCCTTTATGTTTTTTGGGATTGGTTTAATTCCTTCGTGAGTAATCACGTGTTGTATGAATTCGACTGATTTGCACAGAAACTCGGATTTATCTAATTGGATCTTCAGTCCTGCATCTCTTAGTTTCTCGAACACTTGTCTTAGATTACGCATGTGTTCTTGCAACGATGTGGAAAAAATAATGACGTCATCCGTGTATATAAGACCAATTTTATTTTGAAGTTCTTTCAGGACATCATCCATGACGCGTTGGAAAGTCGCGGGGGCATTTCTTAGTCCGAACGGCAAACGAACATATTCGTAATGGCCATGATCAACACTGAAAACTGTTTTTGGAACTGAATTTGAATGCATTTCTACCTGATGAAATACTGATGCCAGGTCGAGGGTCGTAGAATATTGGCATCGCACTAACTTTTCTAAAATGTCGCTGATGTTAGGTAGAGGATACCGGTCGTCGATAGTTTTATCTCTGATTTTCTGATATTCTACTACAATACGCCACTTCTGTTTTCCAATGGCGTCTAATTTTTTTGGGATGATCCAGATGGGAGAGGGCCAAGGGGATTTCGATGGTTTAATTATCCCATCGTTCAACATCTTTTCAATTTGACTTTGGCCTTCGGCTTTATGGACATGAGGATATCTGTAAGATTTTGTGTATACGGGAATCTCATCTGAAGTCTTTATTTCGTGTTTTATTTTATTCGTAAACGTCAATTTTTCGTCGGGTTTATGCAGGATTTGTTTATATTTGATCAACAGGGATTTTAGAACGGATTTTTTTGCGTTATTCAAGTGATCGGTCCGTATTAATGAAAAGTCAAAGTCTGGGTTTTCTAAATTTTGAATGGATGTTATTTGTTCGATGTTAAAGCACTCCAACTCTGTCTCTGAATACTTCTTTGCAAATGGTCGTAAGAAATCTTCATCGAGTTCGATTATTTTTGTTTGATTGGTGGAATTTGAAAATTGTAGCACAGTGAAACCATCTTGTATTTTCAGTAAGCTACCAGGAATGTCGACGGATTGATGAGATAATTCGGGAATAAAAATTTCACTATTAGGTAAGTTTCTTTTGATTTGTTTTAAGATTACCGTGAAAGGGGGTATTTCAATTTTTTGAGAATTAAATTCTTGTCTATAGTGAAGCGATATCGTGACGAGTTTGTTAAACAAAATTTTGTTTTGTGCATCTATACTAAGTCCAAGTTTGCGTAAATCTCTGATGCCTATTATGCCGTCAAAATAATTGTGAAAATTAAAAAGGACAAATTTTACTTCGCCAATAAGAGGGATAAATTCTCTAAACAGAGGTATGTTGGCTTTCAAATTAGTTTCTCTTTGCCCTGCGCAAGTAGTTATTGGAGTATCAAACTTAAAGATATTTTTCGGATAATATTTTTTTGCTATAAGGGCCGGATTAGTGAAGGGTGACAACCGGTGTCTTTGTATATACGGTAGTGAATTAGGGACTAAATCATTCAGATCTATGATTCGTCTATTGGAGGCTCGGTTTCCTGAAAATTTTGATTTTTTATTTATTTGCATGCTTTCAAATGGTAAAATTCGTTTTTTCATTATAGTTGTAAGTGGGATGGTTACTTTCGTAGTTATGGCAATTTATATCGTTTTGGAAAACGCGTTGTCTGCATCATCGTAACAAGTGACATCTTCATATTGGTAAGGTGAATTGTCAGCGCAATAATATTGCGTGTCGTGATTTAAAGTTTCCACATTTGTTAGTTCCTCGGATATGAAATTCCGCGGTCCAGTATTTTGAAAATGGTTCGTCTTGTAATTTTGTGCATACACTCTTGTAAGAAGATAAGCGAGATGTGGTGGACATAGGTTCAGGGCATATTTTGTGGTTTATAAGAATTTCTTGGAGAAAATACGTTGTTGGGTTTACCAAAAACTTGAGCATTGGCGAAGAATTTCTGATGGACGGGGCGAGTTTTAATATGTATAGGTTGACTTGGAAATGGTCGTTTATAAGAAGGGTTAAATTGAGGAGGTATATGTTGATTAACAGCGTATGCTGGGGTTGGAATTGTATTCTGGTTGTATGGTTGTTTAAATGGTGTGGGAGAATACGTAAAATTATGGAGGATTGGATAATATTGTGGTCGATTAAAATGATTATTAGATGAATTTGGATTGTTTCTAACATTAAGAGGGGGTTTTTGCATTCGATTGACATGTCTGAGATTGATTTGTTGCTCCATGCGAATGTTAATAACTAACGAAGTTGCTTCGTCGATCGTTTTGTGGTCTTTTATCATAAGTAGCGTACGTAATTCGGCGTGACATTAGTCATTAGCACTGTAACGGCGGTGGTTTCGTTCTGTTTTGTTAAAGAAAGTTTTGTAGCCGCGGCTAAACTGGAATCGGAGTTTTAAGCGGATTTTCGAAATTTTTAATCTTTCTAGAAAATCTGCAGTATTTTCGTTCTTTCCTCGAGTCAGAAAATTGCCTATCTAATTTATCCCCAAATTTATTTCTCAACGCATCCTTAATTTCGTCCCACGTATTTAAATCAGACCTACATAAAAGGAAATCACCTGCTTCATTTACAATCTTTGGACTAATTGCAGCAAAAACAAACTCACTAAGGCTATTGTCTGCAGTTCTACCATAACGTGAATGAAATTTATCAACTGAGTTAATAAAATATTCGAGGTGTTCGCTACGCCCTGAAAAGTGACGTAGTGTATTTGCAATTTCTTTTGCTGCTTGAATTGTAGGTGCATTTGTTGTTGGAGAGTTAGTTAATGACATATTGGTTAAGGAATTAGCCAAGTCGTCTACACTAGTAAATTGCATATGATTCTATTAATCGTTAATTACACACTAAGCAAGTTTCCTAATTGTTTTTGAACAGTTAAATAACATTTTTAAAGATATTCAACTTTGAAATAAATATACTATATATAGAATTTCAACTATATTATTTAATTTATATATACAGTGCTATTCTAAAGTATGGAATAAATTCGATAAAAGGGAAAGTATTGATTTTTGGAAAAATTACAAAAACACGTCAATTTTGTTTTTAAAGTCCACACTTTTTGACATTAATATTCGAATATACAGGGTGATGCGATTAAGTGTGGTGACATCATCGGCATTTTTTAAAATGGCAACTTGCATTTTTTAATCCATATTCTGACGCTTCATCCAATTGCCAAAATGGTAATGTAATAAGTTTGTTACCTTACATAAGGAAATTTTTGAAAAAAATAATCATGAAGACGGGAAAGTGCTATAGTCACCACACTTAAATGCAAAGCGAGACGCAAAGTATTGATTTTTGGAAAAATTCCAAAAACATGTCAATTTTGTTTTTAAAGTCCGCACTTTTTGACATATCGGATATACAGGGTGCTGCGTTTAAGTCTGGTGACTATAGCACTTTCCCCGTCTTATTATTTTTTTTATGTAAGGTAACAAACTTATTACATTACCATGTTGGTAATTGGATGAAGTGTCAGAATATGGAATAAAAAATAAAAGTTGCTATTTAAAAAAAATTCCGATGACGTCACCACACTTAAACGCATCGCCCTGTATATTCGAATATTATGTCAAAAAATGCGGACTTTAAAAACAAAATTGACGTTGTTTTTGGAATTTTTCCAAAAATCAAGACTTTCCCTTTTATCAAATTTATTCCATACTTTAGAATCGCACTGTATATAAGTAATTCAATTTCTATTAAGTAAGTAAAATTGTGGAATCAAAAGAGTTTTATACATTAATTAAATATTTAAACTTTAGATTTATACAACGTCAGCAAAATTAACTTTTTGTCTAATTTCGAAGAAGAATGTTGCATAATGTTTAAATCTTTTAAAATAAGGTAGGGTTAAGAGAATAGAGAAACTCAACACACTTACTACTTAAGATGCCTTCAGAGTTTCTCTTCGTTCCCAGGAATGAATTGAATTCCAGATGAATGGTTGAAACCAAAGGCGATTTTTTTCTTCAGATTTTGCGAATTTTCGCCTTCTGGAATCCTACCGACTGTGCCAATTATATTAACCCGTAACGGCTACCACTCAAAATACGCAACGTAAATACTACTAGAGGGTCCCAGGGACCCAATAATTAAAAAATTCATGAGAATAATGTTTTTTGTCAAAAACTTTGTTTCTTACATTTATTTAACCAAGCTATGCTTCTATTATAACATAATAATAAAAAATAATTAAATGCATTTTGGGCACATTGTGGCCGCACATTTTAAACATATGGGAATTTTACACCTAGCGCAGTAATTAGTTGTTTTTCGGTCTTTTCCTGGCGGGCAAACGCGGCATCTGGGTCTTTTCGACCTGCAAGGGTTTTCCGAAGGTACAGGTGGTTCCTCCATGACAATTCCTAGAATATCAACGGCCATCGAACGAAGTTTGCGAGGTACATGCATGTTGTATATTCTAGCCGTCATGTACGGAGTATACAATTCACGTCCTAGCTCTTTGAGGAAATTGTACCTGGAAATTTCTTTTCCTTGTTGGGCGAACTGGTATATGATCCTGCTATTTACTCCAGCAATATTTATTATGGCGTGGAATAATGACATTGGCCATCTGCGAGTTCTTCTTGACGTCGAATAATTAGCACATTTTTCGTCAAATGCGTCAATACCTGCTTTAGTGCCATTGTAGTATAAATTTATTTCGGGTTTTAAATTTATTTCGGGTGCTAAAATCATCTACGGAATTATCGTGATGCATACTAGAGACTAGGATAACTGCTTTTCTTCGTTTTGGTACATGAGAAACAATAGTGGTTTGCGCTGAAAACCCAAATAATGAAGATTGTACATCTCGGTTTCGATTTGGTTGGAGCTCTGGAGGGATCTGTCTCTTATTTTTTCGCATTGTGCCCACATATGTTAGACCACTTTTTTTTAGTTCATCAATCAACTCAATAGAAGAATACCAGTTGTCTCCCGTAATGTTACGATTACTATTTGCAACGGGTGCAATCAAACGTAACACTACTTGCGTGGGATGCGACAATTTACTTTTTACACTCGTAGGTTTTGGATCTTTACCAGTATAAACTTCGGCATTTACCATATAGTGGGTTTTACTGTCAGCTAATACTTGCACTTTTATCCCGTATTTAGCGGGTTTGTTGGGGATGTACATGCGAAATGAACATCTCCTCCTAAACGGAACTAGCATCTCGTCTATGGTGAGATTAGATCCAGAAGCATAATTTTCTTTGGAATTGGTTACGAACTGTTCAAATAGATCGGAGATTGCAGCTAACGTGTTGTTTTTTACCCTTTCAGCTCTAGTTGTAGCATCATCAAAACGAAGAAAGGCCAATAAAAATGAAATCCGTGCCAACGACATAGTGGATCGAAATAGTGGCCTGCCGGTTAAATCAGTAGCCCACATAGATTTCAGATCTTCGTGACCTGACTTGAACAGTCCTTGCATGTATAGAAGCCCTATAAAAGCTCTTATTTCCAATTCGTCTGTGTTTTGTACAAACGTAGGCAAAAATGTATTTCTGCTGTTTCTGCATGTTTTAAATTTACTGTAATGAGCTTTCATTTCGTCGATTTTTAAATTAGTGTTTTCAACAATAATTTGAATCATATTGTCGGTTAAAGAGTAACTTCCAAGCTTCCAACGGAGTTGTCAAACGATTTGCACGAGCTGGGCCTTTCAGACCAGGTAACACATTTTTTATAATATTGTGCTGTAAAGTTTTTTTACGAGAAGGAGCTTCTTTGGACCATTTAGTTCTATCCTTTCCGTACCACGCTTTTTGAGGTGGTAAAGCGTTTGAAGTCGAAGCGGTGTTACTATCAGTGGGAGAATCTGTTAGATGTTCTTCTTGGTTATCATCTTCACTTGAATCAGCCTCAACTTCGCTTTCTGAATCATGGTCACTAAAAATTTCGTAATCTTCTTCTTCCTTATCACTTTCGTCGCCGCCACTCAATATTTGACCAAAAGCCCTGCCTTTTTCTTCTTCCGGTATAGGTACGTCTTCAACGTTCTGCGCATTGTTATCATTGTCCATCTCTGTCCAAAAAGCGTCATCGTCTAATAATTCCGCCAACTGGCGATCCGAAAGTAGCTCATTGGTTAAGGCGTTCATAACTATAAAAATTAGCAAGTATGAGTATTTTACAATATAATATTGTTTCATTATAACCATACTCAAGAAACTAGTTAGCAATGTACATAAATTTACATGCCCACTTACCTAAATTATCCAAGTTTACAAACTAACACTTATGCTACTATCGGGTCCCACGGACCAAATTATCGTATTGCTTTGAAAGTAAACAATATGGACAACTACTCACGACAGCATTCGACAAAGAACTACTTGACTGGAGAATAACTGGAAGCACGATTTCCCCACTATAATATGTCTGGGCTATTTTCAAGAATTTAGATGTCGCTGGGTCCTTAGGACCCGATAGTAGTAGTTAAGGGTTAAATCTTCAGTGAGGTTTGTTTTTAACAACTTTTATTCACAAGATTACATTATTAAGAGAATACAAAAGAGAACTATAATGTATAAAAGCGAGTTTACAACTAACTAAAATGGGCCAAGTGCCCTTTTTATATGAATGTTAGCGTTAAAAGGTTCTGAGAAGAAACACATTAAGATTAGGCACTTTTAACTTGAACAAACAAACAAGAGCACTATTAGGCATTATCAGGTACATATCTCATGTTGTGATTCTTACATCAACATTACATTCCTGCAATTTGCCTAAACATATTTTTAACAACTTAATAATATGCACGCTGTCTACTTTATCGATGAAAAAGTATGTTAATGTTTGCCGCCATGGATTCTTAGCATTTATACTGTCAACGCAGAACACGAGGACATTTTTTGCTTGTTTATTTATGGATTATAACTAATCCTTCAATCATATTTAATGATGCTGAAAACTCTTCATATGATTTAATATGCATTTCATCCCATTTCAATGCACAAATTCTTTCTTCTCGTGATACTCCTCGTACTACTTCCGAAGTACATTAATGAAAATTCAAAAATTCGTCGACGTTTGCCTTACACTTTTCGTTATCAATTTGTTTAATTTCATTTTTACTTTTATTCAGTTTCGATTTTAATAATTTAATTTCTTTTCTTAAAAGTAAATTTTCTTTATGTAAAATTTTGTTTTGTTTTATTGCATTTGTGTTTTGAGTATGAACCAATCTTGTTTTGTTCTTAATTGTATTATTCGAGTTAGAATTTAAGTTAATCGTTTTAGTAGATAAATCATTTTTAAGAAGAATATCTTCTTGTTTAGATGATGTCAGATTAAAATCATGTAGCCAGCCAATGTCATCATCAGTTAAACTGAAAACCATTGTTCTCGCTGGGTATTGTCTAACAACTTTTCTTGATTCTACAAGAGCAGGAGTTTCTCTTTGCAAGACACAATTTTTTGATCCACAGCTAACAGTGGTATCAATTAAAGGCACTTTATCAAAACTATGATGTTATGTTTTTGAAATACGAGGTCTGGCTATTAAATAACGAGACTGCGCGCACAGAAGACGTCCTAGAGGGATAGGGTGGAAAACGAATGCAGCGTTGGATAGCTGGTGTCTACCTGTGTCTACTATGCCAGTACAAAAACACGTTTGTGTCGCTGTAGTAGTATTTTTTCTATAGAGGTTAGAAACGAACGTGTTTTCTTCTCGTGCCGATAAAAATGTGTGACGAAAAACACGAGCAACGGATCAATGTTAAATTTCTCGTTAAAAAAAAAACTCCGACTGAGTGCTATAGGTTGTTGAAAGAGGCCTATGGTGAGAGTTCTCTATCTCGTGCGCGTGTTTTCGAATAGCATAAACGGTTTTCTGAAGGCCGAGAGAGCACCGAAGATGACAAATGTCCAGGTCGACCTGTCTTTGTCCCAACTCCGTAAACAGTGACCAAAATCAATGAAATGGTCCGCGGAGATCGTCGTATGAGCATTCGGATGATTTCTGAGACTGTAAACGCCGATAAAGAAACTGTCAGAAAAATTTTACATGACGAGTTGAACATGAAGAAAGTTTGTGCGAAGTTGGTCCCAAGAAATTTGACCCCTGAACAAAAGCTCGTCCGTCAACAGATCTGCTCAGATTTTCTTGAGAGGTTAGATGAAGAGCCACTTGCGATGAAACATGGATATTCCAATACGATGTTGAAACTAAGCGGCAATCCATGCACTGGAAAACTCCTGCATCGCCAAGAATGAAAAAAGCAAGGATGTCGAAATCAAAATTCAAAGCCATGCTAATCGTTTTTTTCGACATCAACGGCATCGTGATGACTGAATGGGTGCCACAGGGTCAAACTGTAAACCAAACTTACTATTTGAAAGTTTTGGCAACACTGCGAGAGCGAGTTCGTAAGAAACGGGCCGGAGTTGTGGAAAAACAAGTCGTGGATCTTGCACCAGAACAACGCACCTGCCCATAACGCGCTGTCTGTGAAGCGTTATATAGCCGCTAGAGGCACTCCAGTGCTCGAATACGCGCCGCACTCGCCTGATTTAGCACCCTGTGATTTTTTCCTGTTTCCGAAAATCAAGTCTGCCTTAAAAGGCACCCGGTTCGAGTCCATCGCAGTGGTGAAGTGAAAATCGGCGGACCTCCTAAATGCCCTTACAAAAGAAGACTTCCAGCATTGCTTTGACCAATGGAAAAAACGAATGGAACGGTGTGTGGCGAGGGGAGGGGAGTACATTGAAGGGGAAGATTCGATTGCAGAATAATTTTTAAAATAAAACTTTTTCATAAGCAGTCTCGTTAGTTAATAGCCAGACCTCGTATACTGCCGAAAAATACCTTTTGGGGTGAAGTGTTCAGTTATTTCTGGAGTAGATTTTTCATGTTGTAATGCAGGTCCATAATCATTTGGTGTAGATGAAAGAAGGTTTGATTGACTGTTTAACAACGTTCATTATTTGTAATTACGTCAGCATGAATACAATTTGTCGAAGCGGTGGGAGAGGAAACGTATACTTTGGGAACAGCAAAACTTCGTAACTGCTGTCTTCCATTTTTATTAAAATTGTCGCTAATCATAGATCGGTCAAAATGTAATATACACAAACCTGCTTTTCGAATAGACGACTGAGATCAACTTCTTAAACGTGGATTTCCTGGCGAAACATTTACATACTATCCATTTTTTTTCTAGTCCTCTGTCTTTGAAAGCGTATTGCTCGGAAACTAACGAGCCAAATTAAATGTTTTAAAAACGGGCAAATAGCAAATTTATTTCTACATGTAATAGTAATATTGCATTTCTAAGTACTATAGTTCTGTTTTTATCGGGCGATATGCAATAAAAGGTACCGGTTTTTACGGACATTTCCTTAATGTGTTAATTAAACAATTTTTTTCTCAGAAAGTATATGCAATATATCTATGAAATTGCTGTAGGGGTTAGAAGAAAACTTTGTCTTTCATATGCTACTAATTTCCAGACAAAGAAACATTTTATTGGAGATTTATATGAAAAAATAGCGAACTATGTTTTCTTGTTTATTAATAGAGATAGCGTCAAGATTTTTTCGCTAAATGAACACTTTTCATATGTAGGCATTATTTTCCACAAAAGAGTTTTCCTAATTTTAACAATAAAAATGTATTAAGAAGAAAACGATTGTTAGTGAGATCCGATGCAAAAGCGTCAAGGGGGTCAAGACGCGCGGAGTGTCCTGTGAGCCTAACCATGCTAAGAATGTAGCGGCGTTTGTTTATTATTACATGCTTTCTTTATGATATATGTAACCTCCAAACTTTTGTATTAGTCACTTGCTGTTTTAAATTGCATTATATTGATAATCTTACTAATTAAGATGGAGTGAGTGCAATAACCTACATACAATCTGATAAATAGAAGTAATAAGTATTGATGAGAAAAATAAAATTATTCATGTAACCAGCCAGAGTTTTGCTAAGAAGCATGTTAATACATATCATATTATCATGTGTATGTAAACTAAAATGCTTTAAAATAAAGCAAGTCGGGTTTTTCTTTAAATAGAGATTTATTAAATATATCTCCCAACGTATTATTCTAAATAGTTTAAAATATAATTAGCATAAAATGTACATAGTAGTTATGATAATTCAACGAATCTTTACAAATCGTTTGATACATCATCCATATCACTGGGTGCATCAGAAAAATCAGATTCTCCGTCGCTGTCTTCACCGAGATTGATTATTAACGGTTCCACCGCAACATCAACGACATGATCTTTTTCTCGATATGTTTCCTCAAGTTTTTTAACATGGTCAATACAATTCTTCCACACTGATGTAGGAACATTTTGTATAGTTTCTTGACAAAGTCGCAAAACGTCTGCTATTTTAAATGTTGTGTTTAATTTAGCAACAATGTTTTTCACATACGCCCAAATTAGCTCTATGGCATTAAATTCGCAATGTGCCACTTGTTACGCGCCAAATAACAATTGGTCCTCACTATAAGGGAGGCTGCCGCTGCTCAATCGCAGATGGGATGGGTTCGTATAAAATATATGGGCGCCACACAAAGCCGACGTAATTTCCCTGACGATTTGTGGTCGACGATCAGACCAATAGCAATGTTTTAGCATTAAATAAAACACAATAAGTATTTGACACCCCAAGAAATATTTATTTAAAAGAATAATTAATCACCACGTTATGGTTGACAAAGAAAAAGACAAGCAATAGCTTGCAACTTATAACTTACAAAAGAAAACCAATATTTCTCATTCATGAAATATAAATAACCAAATGAAGCCTTCTCTAATCGACCTAACAAGGCTATCAAATCTAATATGATAAACAAAACAAAAAAAATATCGTTCCAATAGCGCAAGAACAAATTCATTAATTCAGGAACATATTCATAAGCTGCAGTGTTCAATTTATTAAACAAACTAAACTGAAAAATTATAATATTTATAATAAAAGAAAATCTAGTTGCACCTAATTTGGTTTAGGGTTGCTAAGTATTTGGATATAGCCCTACACCCTATTATATTATCATTAGCTGATATAAGAATAATCCACATAAATAATAGACGCATTAACGAACGATTGCGCAAACGCACGTAACACGACCGGTGGTTCTTCGAGACGCAAAAAAAAGTAATATTAAATATTTAAAACTGTACCAATATCGGGCGTAGTGCGTCCAATTACTACGCAAAACGCAGTATAAAGATTAAATAAGGCGAATAATGCGAATAATAAAATTGCATCAGATTAGAAAGTAATAAATTGTAAACAAATATGCAATATTAATCAATAATTAATCGAACACTTCCGCTGTACATCAAAATAGTTTTGCGCAAATTGCTTTAAAATACTTGATAGCATTATATGAATATTAACATACGATAAACAATACAATATTCCTTTTGAAATAAAAGGTTAGCTTCTAATACGATATTTCTACAAACATTTACAAGCGGTATAATATAAAAATAAATTGCAAACACATAAAATCAAAGTGAGAGCATTATCTAGACACAAAAAAAAAGAGATGAATACTAGTACATTTAAGCGTACACAACACCTGTCTGAATCTGGTTATCAACAATTTTCTTTTAACCATACAATTCGAATAAAGTATTTTAACTTTATTAGTATTAAATTTGATTATTAATATTTAAATGTTTTTCCAATTTCAAATTAACCTTTAATAATACAACGACGTAATTTATCAGCACTCGCACCACAATAAAGAAATTAATCACAAAAACACAGTACCTTGCGAAGTTGTTGAAAGATGGTACCTTGATAATGAATACTGGATCAGCTGGACTCCTAAGGGTTGCAAAACCCGGAAGATATGACGCCTTGACAGATATTTAAAATAGTCGGAAGGACTTCCTAGCTGTAGATGGGACTTCCTCTGAGATACATGAAATGTACTTCTCTGTGATGGCTGCGTCTTAATTTTTCTCCCCCCAACACCGGGGTAGTGGACAACCAACGACGACTCAAGCAATTGCCTACAACAAACTTTATCCAAAAGACTCCCCTACCTCATAGGGTAAATTACATTCCACAGAATTGAATAAAGTACGACACTATCACAGTTAAAGATTTTTCTCCTCAAAGAGGAAGATGTGACGTTTTCTCTTCTACCTGTCAAGAGCGAGAGCCCCCAAGAAAAACTCGAACAATACTCAAAGTACCAATTTTAACAGCGAGGGCAGCACCTCACGGAACAACAATTGTTAAATCGCGCCGCCATACGAGCAAATAAATAAAAATAGTGAAAACAAAGTTTAGAGCGTGACACACTGGTAACCATAAAAGCTTCACATCATCCCCTCGGAGCTCTTTGGTTATCGTTTCCAGTAGATATACTTTCTCAAAATGGTAGGCTCTACTTATTTCCAAAAGTCTTGGTTTCGTTAAATCTTCGAAACGATTGATTTCATCAGGCAATACGATATTCCTTTTTGCAATCCAATCAATAATTCTTTGCTTCCTCCATGCTGATGTTGGATTTCTAAAGTTGGGATCCAGCATTGTATGGTATGGAGCTTTATCAATTACAATTACTGATTTTTCTGGTATTACAGATAGTACAAAACGAAACCATTCCTCGTAATGTTCTTTGTTCATTTCGTTATGGTAATCTAAAGTAGCAGCTTTCTTATTCCCAACAAAGCACTTTAAGCACCCTTCCAAAAATCCATTTTCGTTTCCAATATGCAAAATTATAACTCTTTGTCCAGATCCAGACGGACGCTTTATTCCGCCCCTAAAATCATTGATTTCTTGTATGCCCCCACGATACTGGTCAAAATTTGCACGTACTTCCGGATTAATGCGTTCAACCCATCCAAACTTTTTTGAATGGTTTGCGCCACACCACGTCTCATCGGTGTGAAAGATATTCCAATCAGTCTGTCGATAGTTCTTAATAGCATTCAAAAACTCTGATCGCTTTGCAGCTACACTGTTTTGTTCCATTAGAATCGGCTTGCTGCTTAATTTTTTATAAGAGAAATTAATTTCTTTCATCCATTTATACAACGTTGATACGGAAAATTCTGGCAAATCTTCCACATCCCCTTTAAATCTCTGATAAACTTCTTTGATGGTTGGAAATTTGTGTTCCAAATAAAAATTCAAAATCGTTCTTTGCAAGACACCTTGCAGAACCTCATCGAGTTTAATTTTCTTTCTACACCCCCATGGGTTTTGGCGGAGCTAAAGTGCCGGTATTTAATTCTTCTGCTGTTACTTGTGTCACTGTACGTACGTTAATACCCAAACAATCAGCTGTTCTTTGCACCGCTTGATTAATATTAATCTTCTCCAGACCATTTCTTCTTTCTTCTTCAAAGTAATTTCTAGTTTTTAATATTATTTGCTTGAGTGACTCATCACAATGCGTAGGCATGTTGAACAACTGAATTAAGTATAATAGTTGACGCCGGTTTCTTTTTCACAATGATTGTAATTTTGGGTAGCATTCCTATTTATAATAACTAGTACATTGATTGGAGTTACAAAAACACATGACAACAAAAAATATTTTTGGCTTATTTGTATGTACATATTATTTATATAAAGTGGTGTTTCAACCTTTATCTAATTTCCTCAAAAATATTTTAGTAAAAACAAAACTTCATTACCTTGATTCCGAAATAAATATTTTCGGCAATATTATTTGCCGTACAATACGCAAGACAAGTACATACGTAAGATTATTTATGAAACATTTCCTTTTAACCTTTATCTCAGTTCCCCAGAAAATATTTTGCAGTAAACGCAGATTAAACAAAATAACAAAAACCACAACCGCAAAACTTACTATTATTATAAACGATATCGTTCTAATTTTATGTAGACATTATAATCATATGTGTATTGATTTGAAAAATAAATAGATGTCTAATTTACAATGCAAAAATTATCTTAATCTAATTAGGAATAAGTACTAAATGGAAAAAAGATTATTATAACCGTTGCAATTTATGTACGACAGAACGTAATAAAATAGCAGCGCTCCGTATAAATACTGGCAGGAGGAAATCTGCTATTATGGTATTTTATCTCACTCTTATTTGGTCGATTTGATATTTATTTTTTTTATATTTGTAATTAGATTTTTGAAATTATTTTTCAAGAAGGGCCATTTAGATATGAAAAATTTTCTATTAGTGAAAATTTTTTGACGCTATCTATTAATAAAAAAGAAAACATAGTTTGCTATTTTTTCGTATAAATCTCCAATAAAATGTTTCTTTGTCTGGAAATTAGTAGCATATGAAAGGCAAAGTTTTCTTCTAACCCCTATAAAAATTCCATAGATATATTGCATATACTTTCTGAGAAAAAAATTGTTTAATTAACACGTAAAGGAAATGGCCGTAAAAACGGGTACCTTTTATTACATATCGCCCGATAAAAACAAAAGTATAGTACTTAGAAATGTAATATTTTACTATTACATGTAGAAATAAATTTACTATTTGCTCGTTTTTAAAACATTTACTTTGGCTCTTTAGTTTCCGAGCAATACGCTTTCAAAGTCAGAAGACTCTAGAAAAAAAAATGGATAGTAGTTGTATAATTTATATTACTAAATACTACAATTAGAATTACTACGCAGTATGCTGATAAAGTATGGAATTTATTCAATAATGTCGAAAGCGGTTACTTTTCGAAAGCGGTTAGTAAGTTACTGCGACACTTACTAAATCCAAATACCTACTGTTTCACATATTTACTAAGTCTGTGGCGTCACTTATCAAAATACGACGTCGTCCATAAGAAAATTAGATTTTAAGGGGATCATGTGTTCGAAAGGTCTTTTATCTACGACGACTATAGAAAGTTACACATTCCGCACAATCTAGTAACCGTGAAAACGACCAGTTGCAAACAATCTCCAAACTGAACGGTAAAAACCGTGAGGAATGATTTCTCAACAATCAGTTCTATTAAAACGCCATAGAAGTCAGCACTTGCAATATGATAACATTATTAAATATTTGAAATATAAAATTTAGATAAAGTTTAATTTATTTTGTTTAATTAATGTTTTACATTAAATTATATTTTGAATGGAAATCCATCTAGAAAAAATATCATCGCCTGCTCCCCTTAATTCAAGTCTTGTTGTCTATTAAGTACATTTCAATTTAAAAATTAATATGAAGAAAAATGCTGATTATTATGACGCAGATACCAGCAATTGAAAAAGGTTTTAATCTTAGCAGTTTTAATTTTAAGAACATTTTATTATTTGTCTATTCATTATTAAAATCCCGAGGGATTTTCAAGAATTCGGAAGGTAATCATCTTTTTATTTAATTAAAGTTTCTACTTCTTTTATTGATGCAATCAATAAACTTGTTTCTACAAAATCAATAATTATTTATATGGATATTGATCCAGATTTACAATCAAGTTGGCGTTTTAAGAAAATCGACAGATTTAAAATCGATACAGATTTTAAAACCTGATTTGCTGTTTGACCTTCATGGTTGAAACCGCGAGTTTTCCTTTAGTTATGTTAAATCTTAAACAAGATCAGTTAATTGTATTGATTCGGAAATTTGATAGCTGCATTTGGTAAGCTGCAGTATTTTGAATTCCCACCAGTGAATAACTGGAAGTCTTCTCCAAAAACTCCTTAGTAACCTGGTGATCATCTTCAACGAGTCATTTGAAGTACCGCTTGAAAGCCAAATTAAGTTTATAGAAATAACCAGGTAGGTTCTTTATATCCTATATTTTATGTGGAAGTGTTATTAGTTCGTTTTATCAAAATTTTAGAGTGTATATGGTAGAATTTGTAAGTTGTAATTTAAAGAAAACTTTTGATACGATAATAATTAGATTTTTGAGATTCTGAATTAAAATTTTCAAGTAAAATTAACAAAACTTCAAACCTAATAACGATCATAGTACGAATTTAGTATTTTTTAAATTTAGTTTTAATATTATTATAATCCATGTGAAGATATTATTTAAATAACAACCGAAGGCCTTCTAGTTCTTTTTTAACTATCTAATGATTTTTATAGTGAAATAAATAAATGGTTTTACTTGTGTTTGTTGTTTTTTATTGGTTGATATTCTTGTGCCATAACGGACTGAAGGAAATTGGTTCTTGCAGGATTTAAAACTGATTCATGTTAAGATCTAAGACTCCGTTATTGGGAGCTTTAATGCTAATAGCTTGCTGTTTAAATTAATTGTGCTGGCGTTTATATCCACAGCTCAAATGAATGTTATGATGCTCCAATACACTTATAAGTTGCCTTAATCTCAAAAGAAGGAGAGTCCTCATGTATGGTGTTTAAGCTAAGCCGAGGGATAGATAAGTTGTGTAACGTAAGTACTTTTGTCAGTAAAAGAAAGGTTATAAATTGATACCCATTTGTGGGTCTGCTTTTTTGGTGGTTACAATCTTAATTCGGCTACCTTTTATATTTGACAGTAGGTATTAGGGCACCTGAGCCAGACGTTTTTGACAGGGATCCAGTCAGGTGGTTAAGTACGGAATCTGTATTACCGACATTCTGTATTACCGGCATTTGTTTCGTCACTCGGCTAAATGGCAACGCTGTTGCTAGGGGAAAACAGATGGCGCCAGTGTCGTTTTACGTCGAATCTGGGGACTTTTTATATCGATCTCTCTCTAATGTAGGGACTTTTTATGTCGATCTCTCTCTAATTTAGGGACTTTTGTCTCGTTAAGTGTCGAAGTACGGAACCTGTATCACCGACCTTGTATATTACCGGCATTTGGTTCGGCACTCGGCTAGATGAAGCTGAGGGAAAAACCGATGACGCCATTACGGGAATCTGTATTACCGACAGCCAGTGTATCGTCAATAGATGGCGCCATGAAGGAAAACCGGTAAACTGTGTACTACTACTAGAGGGTGTCATGAAGAAATCTGTATTACCCGTATGTAGAGGTCGCGTAAAAAGAGAACTGTATTAGAGACCCTTCAATTAGAGTCTGGCCAAGACAGCCATTTTATATCACAACATGTGGCGCTAAATTTTAATGTCATTTTAAATCTGTCATTTTTGCATCTGTCATTTAAATCTGTCAATTTTGAATCTGTATTTTTAGCTCTGGGATTGGATATCCCTTTCTTTTATCTTTTATCCCTTTCACTGGACGGAAACTCTCTCTCTCTCTCTCGCACACACTGTAATCTTTCTACCTTTTCTAGAAGAAATAATAATGCCAAATAGGAATTAAAATTATGTTTATTAATATTGTTATGACTACATTTAATTTATAATAAAATCCCATCAAATGTTGATAGATAGATTGCTGGTGATGAAAGCTTGAGGACTTCAGGACTGGCCTCTGTTTTCTATTTGCGGTTCCAAGGGCTGTAACAACAATAGAGCATTAAAAAAGGGGTTTATTGTAAACTTGATGTTTCCCATACCTTATCTGTTTCGACAAACAAGCAGTCATCATATCCGCCTGTTTTTCTCAAGTACACCAGACCCAGAGAAAGCGTTTTAGTTGTTAGCTTCTCATTAACTTCCTTAACCCGTTCATCTGTTAACTTATCGCTGATCCGCTTGGGTAGAAACGTAACATATGCGGCTGCTTCGATAATTACACTACGACGTTTATCACGACAAACGACGCTTTTGAATTGTAATATTGGTACTATTTCTTTAATTCTGTATTGAAATAATTTCTTGATTGGTTTTTTGTTGCCTGAAGGTTTGTTCAATTGATGCAACAATTCCATTTTGTCTAAGGTAAAACAAACGTACACACATAATTTAAATAATTATTCATGATAATAAAATAACATACCTGTTTGTCGATGTCGTCTATGTAAACAAAATCATTATTAGAAATAAACGCAACCGTGTAACTGATCGTCAAATAATAGCAAGAGACGCTGCCGAATTTAAAACTGATGATTTTGTGAGAATCGAAGGCTTTTGTACAATAAACGACCCCCTGGTGGGCGCATTACCAAACTAGTCATTCGTGGGTTGCAAGATGAATCATATCGGCTACAAGATTCATCTCGTTCCAGTCCTCACAGGCGTTGTTCTTAGAAATTGTTAAAGACTTATTGCCCTACCAACGACGAGAGTTGACCAATTAACATATCGTCGTAATAAATATGCATTCTTTTCAAAAACACTCGAGCCGCAGTCAAAATCCGAACCTGCTTTTTTTCGTGTTTTATCCTGTCAAGTGACGTCACGCGAGAGCGTTTGTAGCATATGTAAAAAAGGATTTCATATTAGCCCCGAACGATAATAGTTTCTTTGTTAAAAAATAAGTCAGGTAAAAATTCCTCTTTCCGTTTTAACTAACCAACTTAAAAGCTTAATTATATATATTAACTAGAATAACCATGTTCTAACGACCACGGTTCACACACAGGTAATAATAATTACGATGAAAGGGAAACTTGTATTTATTTGTTAGTCGTCGAAGGTACGGTCTTTTATCCTTATTCTGATTAGTTTCATTTGTTATCTCGGTTGTTCTGAATTGATTAAATGTGATCCCTAGTTTAATAAATATTTCAAATATATATTAGGGCAAACACTTATCTAGTATTAAAGGTTAACACGTACGTTATAAATAATAAAAGTGAATGTCAGTAGCAGACTATAATAAGATATTTTAGCCTGCAATGTAGCAATTCTCTATATATTTAACGGTCGAAATTTAATTAAAAGGTACATGCAATTTAATGAAATTTAATTAAAAGGTATATGCAAGTAATACAGCCGTACGGCTGTATTACTTGCATATCCGGACAAATCTCAATGAACTTACAACACTACCAGGGAGTAAGTAGATAATTACATACCATCATCTTATAATTTCATATACTTGATAAATTGAATATATATGAAAAGCATTTATAGTTATAAAGAGGAATTTATGGATAGATAACTGTATTATTCATGTTTGTTTCACGTGGATATTTTATTTCCCTTTTTAAAACATGCAAGGATATATTCTCAAACTAAACTTATATAAGCGATCGACATGTAAAAATCGTGTTTAGTCAAGTCTGTATCAATCAGCTTGAAACAGCCGTTAATTATAGGACACCTGTGTTAATTTAGTATTCACATAAAGAGGACTTGTTACCTGAAAAGGTTGCAGGTAGGGTGCTAGACGGCAAATTTATGATCGTTTGTAAAAGGCCTAGAATGACAGAAGGGATTCCTATTCGAAGCTGACAATATACAATTGTTTTACAAAGTTTAGCCAACAATAATAATAACAACGTTTTTGTTATAAAAAATTCTTTTATAACGACAGTAATATTAGGAAAAATCATTTCTAGTTGATTATATACCCTCTCTACAGGTAATCTTTATCAGTAGGTCGATCGATACCTTAATTAAGAGTTTAGATGTTGTATGACGATAAAGCAGGTATTTACTGCATTTAGTTAAATAATAAATTGACGTCATTCTCTTATTTGACTACATGTCTACGGTGAATTTAACCCTAATAAAATAATACACTATCGACCGTTTTGAAAAAGGGTTCTGAATAAGAAAACTTATCCGTATTTAGAGCTGAGTGTAATCAATAACGACGATAGGTGGTAGTGCGTTGCGTAGATAATGTCATTAAACAAGATGAAACAGGCAAGTGTGACCACGCCGGTTTATGACATCCAGCTGATTTATGACCTAATAAAGACTTAATTAACTGTGCGTTTGAAGGAATTTTGAAACAAGTTCATTCTTGTTTATTTCATAATATTGCGCAATATCTCGCAATACGTAAACGATGTTTTAATGACAACCAGAGGGCGCTACGATTGATCTAGTACGTATAAAACCAATCCTGAACTTCCAGGCGTCACTTGTTTACGACCGCTATCGTTGTTAATAGTGTTTTCCACTCTTATTGCTATTGTGCTTTGTTTAGTGATAAATAAAACTAATTTAAATAAAACTTTGAGTGTTTGCGTCAGACGATTCAAAGCAGCCAGCCAAAAGGTAGGAATTTATTAATTGTTTATTACGTAGTTACTTTTTTTGTACCTTTTTGTTTGTTGTTAATAATAATAATTAATGACATTTGCTTAAATTAGATTGCTATTAAAATTTTAAGACTGGTTAATAATAATAATGGTTATTTGCTAAAAGGTTTTATTAACTTGCATTAAAACGGATCTTTGTTTAACTGTGTACCAGTATTCTTACAAATAATAATAATATTTCCCTTGTCATTTTAATGTTGCTAAACCACTAACAATTTATTAGCTCTGTTTTCTTATGACTGTTTATTGTTATGACTGTTAAGTTTAATGTTAAAATAGTTATTTGCTAAAAGTTTTATTAACATACGTCATTTATTAGATTTTGTTTATTCCAACTTGTTGCATCAGGATAAAACACGAAAATATTACGTCATTTAATCGATTTGTTTATTCCAAACGTGTTCCGGCTCTAAATAATAAATGCCCTTGTATGCTAATTTGAGGGTTCTTAAACGTAGATAATAATTGTTTATAGCAATATACATAGAATGCAAATAATTATTTATAATATTTAATATTACATACAAATTTGAATAGCTTATGTTTAACGTACTAGTTGCTTAGTAAACTAGCTTGCTTTGCATTCAGATGTTACGCAGATAATAATTGTTTATAACAATATACATAGAATGTAAATAATTATTTATAATATTTAATATTACATAAAAATTTGAAAACCGCTTAACAACTTAAGCTTTAATAATAATTTAATAATATTTTCTTAAATTAGACTGCTATTAAAGTTTCGTGAAAGAAATCAAACCCTGAGTTCATATTCGTGAGGGTTCTTAAACGCAGATAATAATTGTTTATAACAATATACATAGAATGCAAATAATTATTTATAATATTTAATATTACATAAAAATTTGAATAGCTTATGTTTAACGTACTAGTTGCTTAGTAAACTAACTAGCTTCGAATTTAAATTTAATTTTCACCCAGACGGAATATTTCTTTATTATACAAGGTGATATTCGAATTATTTTATATAAAATGATCACCCCAATTTCTAGCACCAATAGAGATATCGAAAACATCCACTAACAGAGACAACTTCGTAAACGATGAAAAATAAATTAATAGGGTAGCATTTGCTAAACTTGATTTACAATCTTCAGAAACCAATCCCTTCTGAAGTGTCTAATTGACTGTTCTGTTATAACCTTCAATTACTCCTATAATACCGTTTGTGTGACAAAACGCGTTTTGTTATTTCGGGTTGTATCTATAACATACCTACGATACAGACAGCTCTTGTTAATGTATATTTACAACCATATTTTAAGGTGGATGGGATGGTGGTGAGGGTAGTTACGGCATTTCTTATTTTAAAATGATCCTTGTGGTATTCATAAATTAAAATGACGAAATTAGTTAGAACACTATATAATCATACACTGTATAATCACACATACATACATATATAATAACACTATATAATATATTAAATACTGTGCATTAGGAACACCCCTATTTGATATATACTAAAGTGCATAATTACATGTAACAACAAAGCAAATTTGAACATCCTTTTCCGGAAGAATAAAGCACAGATTCCTCATCATACGCAGAAGTATTAAGGCTTCCAATCTTAAGGTTTCTTCCAATCTACAAGTTTGTCTTGTATTGATCCATAAAATTCCAACCGACTCATAAGATATTTATGGCGGAAGAATTTAGCTTCAATTTTATAGTCACCACGAGGCAAATGTGGCGGAAACTTCGAAATATCGGGAGCTCCGTTAAAAACATGATACACTCCCTACAGGTCAGAATTCATGTATGCAAAAAAAGAATGAAAACAGATGATTAATACTCAACCTTTTTCATATCGCAAGGAGCCAAGTCTGTGTAGGTAGCGACCAATTCCTTAGCACGGAAAGTGTCTCGAGTCCATTCTGCGCATGCATTTACGTTAACTGTCACAGGAAAAAAGCGGTATTCATTACTCATAAATTTGTACATCTGGATATGAATCTGCAAAATATGAGCTATTTTATTATTGTTTTACGTTTTACTTTGTAGAAATTAAATAGTTAAGATCTAGAGAATAATCACGAAATTGGTAATACCCACACCTACAGTATATATTTTTTGAGTTCATTCAGTTTACAATGGCAGATAAAAGTAAGTATTACATAATGTGGTGAGGATCAGTAGACCTTCTCGCTGAGATCGACATCCTCACTTTGGTGACTGATTGACTCATCAATGTTGATTTATGCTGTGGCTACTTTAGACTCATCATCCTCTTCAGGTTTGTGAAATTAATCATGGCGGATGTAAAGCTACCTCCGCCATTATGTTTATTTTTTTACGTCAGTGGTCACAGATTGAGAAGGACGGAGTAGCCTAAAGCAGCTACAGCAAAAATCAACATTGATCAGATGTAACGACCGAAGAAACTGAAAACAAAAGCCCCACGATCAGGCGTCAATTGTAACATTTACTTTTCAATTACTCTACTGAAAATACATAAAATTTACAAACTGAAAAACAAGAACAAGACTTACTGTACTTATGCTCCGGCTGAGATCTCTAATTCTGCAGATTTGAATACAGGTGTGGGTGTTAACCTCAAAAGCTTCAGATTAGATAATAAGAGTTAGGAACAAATAAAAAATAGAGGGCGCCACCAAACTGATAGATGTTTTTATAAGGCGAGAAGTCCACAGTTTGGGAAATAATTGACGTTAAATTAATCAAACATATAAATATAATAATAAATTTTGGTTGGCATAAACATCAGCAATTTGTTGAGCCGAACTATATCAAACGATATCTAAATTTGAAATCTGTATTTTGAATAAAGGAAAAAACTTGGAAATAAAGTACACAGCAGAAACATGTTGGATAATTTTCTCATTCTTAAATACAATAGTAATTCATCATATTATATAATTTTGCGACCCTAAACCAACTAATCTACGTGCTAATTTCGTAGCACCCTCTATAGCTATGCTTTTGTGTTAGTTTGTATAGCGTTTATGGATTTTCGCATTTTCTCTCCTTGTAGTTGCCATTTTGTTGTGGAACTAATTTCCTGTGTTGATAAGAGACATTGACTTGGTTTTGATCGCTCGTGTGAAGAACTTCTTTGCAGAATATATTTTCGTGGACATCGCCGTTTATTTAATCTTTTCCTTTGTGTTGCGTATTAGGAATCGCCTTAGTGCAGATTTGTGATTAGTTTTGGCGATGATTTCCAAGTTTTTTGGAACCTTTATGGGATATTTCCACTTGTTCTTTTTAGAGGTTATAGAAGCACACTCGTAAGTGTTTATAGGTTTAACTCTTCTATCATTCAGTCTGTTATACTTAATTCTTTTGATAGGTGTTTTGATGTATGGCGATATAATTATCTCTTAAGGTCACATTACACGGAAGGTATTTATAAAGTGTTCGTTAGTGCATTCTGGTAATTTTATACTATTTGTTACAGACCTTTTTATTTTGGGTTCATTCTTTACTCATTTTATAACTTGTTGTATAACAAGTATACGTTGTATATTTGGGTGTTACAAGACCATTACTCAGATTTGGTTGCTGGTTCTTGGTTACCACCATCATGAAATGTTTAAATTAAAAACAATAATAAAAGGCTGTGAACCAATGTCTTATTATTAATATTTTTTAATTATTTGTTATAGAGACCATTCTGAACCCAGGTGGACCAAACAAAGTTTGGAAACAACACCATTGTATGTTGTTCAGCATGAAACGGTCAAATAATAATAATCCTAATACAGTTAGTTCTCCTTAATACTTCTTCATTTTCATAAATTCCTTGCACAAACAGAAGGCTCAAAGCATAATACACTAAAGCTCAATATTAACCATAACACAAAATTTTACATAAACTGCAAACTGAAGCAGGAACGTTGCGCGAACACTTTTTAAATTTTGAACTATTTTACCTTAACGAAAATAAGTTGAATTTTGCAATAATCTCCATTACGAATTCTTTATTAAATTCTTTATTATACGAACGGTACTTAGACTAACTTGTATGTTGCTTGAAGATACTAGTTCTATATTCTTTACTCCGATGATTAATTTACTATTAATAAAATGAGTCAATGTGTTAGTATAAAATTCACTGCGTTAAACAGATTCCCATAAGCCAATACTACGTTCGAATAAGAAGGAATTAACACTGTTCTTTAATAGCAATTACGCGGAATCGGAGTACAAATTACTATTCTTACGTGAATGAAAATTCACCAAATTAAAATTTATAAATAATCCTCTTCACTAGATTAATTACCAAACCACAAAATCGGTACGGTAAAACACAAAAAAATGCTTCGTTCCAAACTTTATTGTAAATATATAACGGTAATATTAGTTACACACGACGGCCGCAACGGACGCAAACGTTAGGAGCGAAACCCCGCTACTCCGTGGGCTGTAGCCAGGGTAGGACGTGTCCTACTGTCTGTCTTAGATTGACTTGGGGATCGAAAACTATCTCAACTTTAAATAAATTAAGAGAGGGATATTTTGAAACCACCACTAATATAAAAGCTAACGATAATTTTGTCCAATAACAAAAATACAGAAATTCAAATCTTATTCTACATTTAACAAACGCTTATAAAGATTTCACCGGAAATGCCAAGCCATAAATTTAAAGCCTAGACATATTAAACTAACATTATTTAGTTGCAAAAGCATAATTCTGGGTATAAAATGACCAACAAGATCCAAATATCATTTCTAACTTTAAAACACAAAGGGAGAAGACGATATTAAAATGCAGCCTGTCCATAATTCATCTTTAATAAATTTGGTACGTGCTTTTAACTAAAGGAACTTGATAAACTAAATATTTTTTAGTTTTTTTTTATTACCACGATAAGGAACTGTAGATTGCTTTTTCCACTAAAAACTTGCAACCAAAATGATTTTTATACGTGAGAATTTCAACTGCTTATTTAAAAATGCAAAGACGCGACGAAATATACAATATGAAATTAATATACAGGACCGTACTAAGATTATTTTTATAAATTCTCATTTAACTATATAAAATTGAATCTTGAGATTTTAAACCGTTTGATTGCGCCAAGGCGAATAATAAGAAACAGCATAGTTAGAAACAACGTCTTGTAAAATAGGTAATATTTATTTATATAAAGATGAAGACAGTAATGTACAGTAGATTCCCGATTATCCGGATCCCGATTTAACGAAACGCCTGATTATCCGAAACGAACGGAAATTTTAGATTCGCCGTTTTAACCGAAACAAGTCTAGACCCAACTCCGTATTATCCGAAATTTGCCTGTGCAGTTCTTAGAATTAATAAAAATCTGGTTTGTATTCATTGCAGTTCTAACAAAAATGCATTTTGTGGTTTATTTGTTTAGTTTCGAGTTGCCATCACCATGAGCGATATAATAAAAGCCAAGAAGCGTAAACGTGTTGTTATCAGTGTTCAGGAAAAATTAATTGCAATTAAAACACTCGATAAAGGAGAGTCACTGCAAAGTGTTGCCAAAAATTATAGTGTCGGGATAAGCACTGTTTGCGAATGGCGAAAAAACCGCCAAAAAATTGAACAATGGTGTAGTGTATTGACATCCCCCGCACCAGAACGAAAATCAATGAAAAAAGGGGAATACAATAAAATTGATGACGCACTATATTTATGGTTTACACAACAACGCGACCGAGGTATTCCAATCTCAGGCCCTATATTACAGCAAAAAGCAATTGAAATTGGTGAAAATCTTCCCGTACTCGAAGCTCCTGATACATTTACAGCAAGTGACGGTTGGTTATCGAGGTGGAAAAAACGCCATGGGATACGTCAACTGAATATCTGCGGCGAAAAATTATCTGCTAGTCAAGCTGAAGTTGAAAATTTCAAACAAAAAGTGAAGCTAATTATGGAAAAAGAGGAATATACGCCAGACCAAATTTATAATTGTGACGAAACTGGTCTATATTACAAGATGTTGCCATCGAAAACTTTAGCTGGGAAAAATGAACATGCTGCAGCCGGTTACAAAAAAAATAAGGACCGGGTAACAATTCTTGCTTGCGGTAATTTCTCAGGACGGCATAAGCTGCGATTGATGTGCATTGGCAAATCGGCGAAACCAAGGGCTTTTAAAAATATGCTGCCTAATGTTTTACCTGTTTATTACCAAAATCAAAAAAGTGCTTGGATGGACTTAACACTATTCAAAAAGTGGTTTTATGAAGAGTTTGTGCCTGGAGTTGAGAGGTTTTTAAAAAAAAAATGGTCAGCCTAGAAAAGCTCTTCTCCTAATAGACAATGCACCATCTCACGCTAGTGAAAATGAATTAAGAAGCAACAATATTAAAGTTATGTTTTTACCACCGAATGTAACAGCTTTAATCCAGCCTATGGATCAGGGCGTATTAGAGAATTTTAAAAGGCATTACCGACGAAACTTACTCGAATCAGTTCTGGAGAAAGTAGAGGATGGTGGAGGACTCATGGATTGTTTAAAAGGAATAAATTTAAAAAACGTTGTTTACTGGGCAGCAGATGCATGGAATAAAGTGAAAAGTTCAACACTGCAAAAGTCTTGGGCAAAGATCATGCAGCAGGAAGAGCTCCCCCCAGAAAATGAAGAAGAAGAGGAAGTTCCGCTTTATGAAATGGTAAAAAAGTTAGACGGATGTGAAAATATTGGCCAAGAAGAAGTTGAGGAATGGATAACATTTGACAACAAAGAACAAGAGGAACTCACAGACGTTGACCTTATTGAACTTATTAATGAAAGAGAACATGAAAAAAACAGTGACACTGAATCAGAAGGAAATGAAGAAGACGGAAAAAAAACTTCACATTTGGAAGCGTTCGATGCGTTAAATACAGCATTATTGTACGTAGAGCAACAGCCTGAGGCCACAGCGAGTGACATTTTACTTTTAACAAGGTGGAGAAACATTGCATCTAAAAACCGAATGAGTTTAAAACAATCGAAGATTGATTCTTTTTTTTTTGAAGACAAGAATATGTACTTAACATAAGATAAAGTCATAATTACATATATGTACATATGTATTACAAATTATACATAATGTAATTACTTTAGGTATATATGTACATAATAGTATGTATTGTGTACTTATCTACATAACTTTTTTATAGAAATTTAATTTAATTTATGTAATGTAATATGTATTATGTTCTATTTACGTTCATATACTGTACTTTTGCTTTTTTCTAATAAAACTCCGTATTAACCGAAATTTCGTTTATACGAAACGGCTCCGGTCCCGACTGTTCCGGATAATCGGTTGTCTACTGTATTTCTTTATTTTTGTTTAGAAGTTGTATCGAATTGTCTAGAGCGTTCATAGTAGCAGTCATTTCACGCATTGCTGCTGCTAATTCTTTTATCAGTAACTCGAGACAGGAGCCCTAGTAGCCGTTCATCTCTGTGCGACAGATGTTTGGTTTTAGGTTCACCACCGCCTGTTTTTGCCTGTTCAATCCTTAAACTTGGAGCTCTTTTTCTAGTATTACATTTATATTCGATTGAAGTATAATTGTATAGTTTAATGTTAATGTATGTTAAAAGTATAGTGAAGTATAGTTTAACTTTAATCTATAATTTCAGAAATATTATTTGCTGACTTCTGTTGATATATATGTTTATAAAAATTGCTGCTGAACTTCCGAAACCGAGGATATGATTTTTTCTCTAGGTTAAAAGTTAGGCAGATGAAAGTTTCCGCTCTTAATTTATAAACGAATAGTAATACTGGACATCTTTACATTATAAAGTGAATCTCTGCACATACAAACAAATCGTTTGTTTTTCTAAATACTTTTATTTGCAATCCGTTAGTTAAAACAAAAAGCAAATAAGACTTAAATAAGACAGTAAATTATAGTGGAATGTACATGAGGAGCAGACGCCCAATGGCATCCTCCTAATAAATTTTTTTAAAAATTTATATAGAACATATAGCTACAAATCAAAAGCGGTACGGAAGATACAAAGGCTTGAAACGCTTAAGTCTAGGCACTTGGTCACTGTTGTCAAGCAGAGTCAGCGCGAGGGGATTGGGGTGAAGTTCCAATCGCTGAAGATACTTAGCACTACACTGCACTACTTCTTCTTTAATTGATTAATGATATTAAGATCTTCTCGGATTTCTTTATTTAGGATATAGTAGGGAGCATCACAAATGGTACGAAGAGTCTCCGACTGAAACCGTTCCGGTATCTCAATCTAAGAGTTTGACGCAGTACCCCAGAGCTGGATTCCATAACCCCAAATTGGTTATAGAATGGTTTTATAGACTAGGAGTTTATTGGAGAGTGACTGCTTGGAGTTATGACCTAGTAACCAGTAATAGGACTTGAATTTTATGTTGAGCTGTTTTCTCTTCGTCCAGATATGGGTTCTCCGTGTTAGAGTTTTGTCTAGGTGCAGTCTGAAATACTTCACACGATGTGTTTGCGAAAGGTTGATTATTCATTGTAACCTCAGGGGTCTCTGCATTTAGTGAAAGTGATTTGCACCGACTTTGACTATTTAATTTGAATCGCCATTTTGTGAACCATTCAAGGACAATGTTGAGGGTCTGCTGTAGAGTTCGAGCGGCAAAATTGGGATCATGATGTGTGGCGAGGATAGCCGTATCGTCAGCATATGTTGCAATAGTTGTGTTGGAGCTGATAGGAATATCGGCTGTGTACAAGGTATATAAAACTGGCCTCAATACGCTTCCCTGAGGCACACCAGATTTGATTGGATAGAGATCCGAAAGAGCTTCTCCAAACTTAACTTGGAAGTGTCGTTCTTCCAGGTAGGATTTAATAATGTTGTAAAAAGGCTGTGGGAGGATCCGTTTTAACTTAAATAGAAGATCTTGATGCCAGACCTTGTCAAAGAGGAAGCCAAAGGCAGCATTAATGGTGTCTACTATTCTGTGGATCTGCTCTATTGTGAAATGATCACTCCGAAAACCAAACTCGTGCTCACGAATGAGCTCTTCATCTTCAAGGATGGGGAAGAGCCGAACAGACGTTCAAAAGTTTGGAGAACATTTTTGCAGTGTTAGGCTATAAATTACCTAAAAAAACTGTGAAAGATTGTGACCTGATTCCCAAGTTTTAAATTGCATTATGCACTTTTGCAAAATTTAAATGTGCATTAAAGGTACACATTTCTTGGTGGTAACTTATTACACTATAAAACTACTTTCCCACAATGTTTGTATGTATTCGGGACTGAGTCCAGGAAAAGTCCTGGACTCAGTTTTCCTGTTAGCAATGATTGCTGGACATAAAATCCAACATTAAATCAAATTGCTTTTTGGACGTTTTTGCATTCCTGTTTTTCTTTTTCATCTTTGAAGATTCCCGAAGATTTTTAAATTAATCCAATTTCTTAATTTTTTTTTTGAAAATGCAACATTTCTTAAAAAATCAAATTTACGTACTACAAAACTTATATTTAACTAATGACAGTAGTACACGACGCTTATAAATAGCTAAGTCTACATTTTCTTATAAATTTATTATTGGTTAATATACATGGTATTCAATCTACTAGAGCAAAGATACAAATTTTCGAACATGAAAACCTGTTTTTCAAAATTCAAAAACCCATTGATTCATATTCTGCTTGACCCACCCTGTACATAGGTCACTTTTGAAATAAGCTTAATTTTGACCACATTGGTCAAAGGTCACGCCGAATTCTATCGGGTCGTTTACACATGTGCATATTGATATAGGCACGGTATCAGTCTCCTTCAATCTATGAGCTGAATCAGCGTGTTCGACAGACAAAGGACCCTCGCCATTGCTCTCTAAACTAGTATAGGATACCAAATGACTAGCAGTTTCAATATGAATGGTGTAGGATTACTTCAACAACAATTAAAAGAGAGCGTTTGTAAAGAGTCAATAATAAAAAACTTAAAAACAGTAAGTACCGTCATGTGTGGTCCATGATCCTTAATCAATTCAAAAGTGGCGTTCAATACCCTTTGTGTTCTGTTGTACAAAACGAAGCCCATGTCAATAGATTTAAAATTTGTCTTATTGAACCATGCACATTTGGCTATATGCATTTTTATGTCGTATTCGTTTTGAAAGAAATCCAGCTGAAATAAAAAACAAACGCTATTAGATTTTATAACATGAGACAAACTAAATTCAATAAAATTCAATTTAAACAAAATAATGTCGCAAATTTAACATGGCATTGTAGTTGCTAACCAAGAATACATCAAAGTAGCTGTAGTCATTTGGTCACTAAGCAAATTGCATCATAATCTATTTATTTAGTTGTGTTGTTCATACAGGTACAGGGAAAAGACATTACATGATCTTTAAAATAACAGTTGTTTGATTTGAATGTAAAATGTTTAGGAATAGTTTACTGCAGTTTTTTTTCAAGTTGGTAATGTGTTTTTGTGTCGGTAGGGACGCTACTATTTTGTTTTGGGAGGATGAAAAAATATAAATAAGAAGTAGGTAGCCATTTTTTATCTTTGCCTGTAACAGTATTTTCCTTCACGTAAGTTTACATTTATTTGTTCCCTTTTATGTTGATTAAGTTGTGTCTATTGATTAATTATTCTGAAACTTAATATCTCGTTTAAAAACTTTAGATAAATCGAAATCCAATCAACAGTATTGTTTTGACATTTAATTGTAAATTACAATTTTATATAATCTGATTTGGGAAATTCTAAGGGAGGGAGGGATTCTTCTTCGTTGGTGATGAGATGGAGATTTTTCTTCAGTGTGGAGTTTTAAAAAATGGATTGTATCTTTGAGAGTGAACTATACTTGGTTTAAATTAAATTTATAAGGGACTGGAAATCAGCAACATAAACATACTATCTTGGAGAATGGTATTTAGTTTATTCACTTTCTTTATAGGAAATAAATATCTGACGTTATTTTATACATTTTTACTACTGACATATATTTTTAAAAACATACGTCAGTAAGCGACAGGGTAAATGCAGACTAGATTTATAACATGGCGAAATCTGCGGAGATGATACAGTGATGTACTTAAAAAGTTCAACTTCTCTAATCATTGAACAATGGTTGAAATAAATTCAGGACTGTTCAAGCTGGGCTTGAACAGAAATATCATATAGAAAATGACGAGTATTAATGCTTGTAATATAATTATGGCTACAGTTTGTTGTTAACTGGATATATTATACGTGTCATAAATGCAACTACTGTTTTATCATATGTAACCATATAGACCATAGCCCCCATAGCCCAAATATAAATCCGCGCCTTCTGTAATTAATTTTATTGTTCTCGACTGTAGGATCCGTTTTTTAGAGTAAGTTTAAACTGTTCTTATGATATCCATTCAGTTATATTGTATTCCGTGTATGCAATGGACCAAATAAAATTACACTATTTTTTTATATTTGGCCAAATGCCCAATTAATAAAAGTTCTTGATAATGGAGCAATCATAGATGTTATGACACCTTAGGGGAAGCAACGTAAATGGCCATGTCACAAAGATGAGACATTATATAGTGATGCGAAATAGTAATGGCAATAAAAGTACCCGAACGCCAATCAACCGAGGCTCAATCATTATACGGGGTGTTGAAGATTTGATGACAAAGTGAGGACATCGAAAGCTTTTCGATGTTCACACTTGAGCGTCATCTGTCAACAATGAATATTTCAAGTAACAAGTAAATAAATTAATAAATCACTTATACTTTAGGCATATCTCTCGGCGGATCATTCTCTCTTATTCAAATTATGCTCAGGTGTCATGGGTGTTAATTGTAAATGCTTACTAATTTGAAATAGAACATAAGAATAAATAAACGAGATAGGGGCGTAACCCAATTTGTTGTTGTTATTAGTTTAAAAGCAAGTTGAGAATGCACAATTTGACAAAAAAACTCCCATTTAAATTACATTAAATTCTTTGTTACTTGTTGTCATTAATTTATTTCTAAGGTTTATTTATGAATGGGATACCAACAATTTGTCGTGTCAAATTATAACAATGAGTAGTAGTTTTAAACTTTGGATATTAAATTTAAAAAAATCGTTTACAACAATAGAAACATAACAGTTACTAATCATCTAAAACCTACTTGTATTATAGCGTTCTATAGTTTAAGTAAATTTGGGATCCTATTCTAAATACATTTTCATTTAAATTCCTTGTTTAAATCCAAATATATTTTTTATTATCGAAAAACGAAATATCAGATAAAGTACTAGTTACAAAAAACTTACAAAAGAATCAGTGTGTCAGTAATCCTGTTATCCTTATGTTCTTGCATTACTTTAATCCACCCTAACACTACACTGATAAAGACTTATGATCACGAATAACCAAAAAAACACAAAACCGTAAAACTTTCTTAAGCACAAACCCAACTAATAAGTTAATCAATCCCGTATGGCAATGCTAATAACAAATTCATCGTTAGCGGTCCAACACTTAGGCGAGTCCTGCATGCGTCGCACAGACTGGTATTTTGATCAAAAACCTGGCCAAAAATGAAATTTGTCAACTTTGACTCCTAAGGTTAAGATTGCGCCCCAACACAGATGGATAACATGAGCATTGTTTTCTGAAGTTCTACATACAAGACCCACCCCAGCTCGCAACACCAGCAGTCGGAACTCAACGCTCGATCTTAACGCACATTTGTGTTTGCGACACTCCATCAAAAAACATATTTTCTGTGTGTCTTAACTTATGTTAAAAGTGAATCTAGTGAAAGAAGTTGATATGGATACTGTCAATCAAGGTATGTACCAGGGCTTCCCTAACTGTGCGTCGCGACGCCCTGGGGCGTCGCGGCATTATCCCAGAGGCGTCGTGAGGAGATCCAGTCGAGTCGAGTGAGCGCCGAGCGCATTCTGTAGTCGCGTCGCGGGCTGCCGGCAAGCGGGTCGCTGCCGCCGTCAACCTCCCCCGCGCGTTCTACATTCCCCCGCGTGTGCATGTCGCTCAGTCAATCTTTTGTTTTGTTTAATTACGCACGCGAAGTTTTGATATTGACTATGGATAATTTTATTCAAAGAAATAGAAAACGAAGTGAACACTCAGGAGAGAGCAGTAAAGAAACTTTAGAAAAACGGAAGAAGTACAGAAAATATGACGACCAATATTTGGATTTCGGATTTACCTACATTATTAAAGGAAATGTAGAACTTCCTCAATGTGTTGTTTGTCAGAAAGTGTTGGCAGCTGAAAGTATGCTTCCTAATAAACTAAAACGTCATTTGGAAACAACTCACAGTCATCTACAAGGTAAGCCGAGAGACTTTTTTGTTAGAAAATTCGAGAACTGAAACATCAGTCCACGGCTCTGCTTTCAAGAGCATCAGTTCCTACCAAAGCATTGCTCGCCTCCTACAAGGTAGCTCACCGTGTTGCCAAATGTAAGAAACCACACACAATTGCTGAGGAACTGATTTTACCTGCAGCAGTTGATATGGTATCAGTGATGATTGGAGAATCGGCGGCTAAAGAAATAAAAAATGTACCTCTTTCAAACAATACGATTAGCCGCCGTATTCATGACATGGCAGAAGATATTAATGGGCAAATTGTGGAGAAACTCTCAGGTATATTTGCCATTCAACTGGATGAGGCGACCGATAGTAATGACGACGCTCAATTGATATGTTACGTGCGGTACATACAAGAAACAAATGTGTGTGAGGACTTGTTATTCTGCAGAAAAATATGTGAAAGTGGTAAGGCGATTTATTTAAAATCTTAGATTCATACATGATCGAAAATAATATTAAATGGGAGAACTGTGTGGGTGTAAGGCTCCAAATGTAAAATGGACACATTGTGTCATACATAGAGAGGCCTTAGCTGCAAAGAACATTACACCTGAATTAAATTTTGTGATGGACATAATTATCAAAGTGGTGAACTACATTAAAACACGACCTGTGAAAGCAAGATTTTTCCATAAGCTTTGTGAAGAATTGGGTGCCGAGCATACCTCTCTAATTTATTATTGCAACTCTAGTTGGTTGTCCAAAGGCAATGTACTCGCACGTGTACACGAATTACGAAATGAGTTTTACACTTATCTACAGACAGAATCACACAATTATGCGCAATATTTTATTAATACAGAGTTTATAATAAAATTGGCATATCTCTGCGACATATTTAAAAAATTAAATGATCTTAATAAGTCTTTGCAGGGAAACAATACTCACATACTGCAACTGGTAAATAAAATTACTGGGTTTCAGAAGAAGTTGCTCTTATGGAAAAGAAAATTAGAAGAAGATCAAGTAAATACTGATTGTTTCCCTGCTTTACAAGGCATTCTACAAGAAAAATCGATAGAAATCCTCGATCCCTCTTTAAAAGTAATATTTACACAGCACTTGTCATCATTAAGCGAACATTTTGAAAAATATTTTCCCGAAAATCTGGAGCAATATGACTGGGTAAGAAACCCTTTCCAGTCGACTTCACCATCAACACTTTCGGCAGGGGAAGAAGAACAATTAATAGAATTGTCCTGTGACTCAAGTCTTAAGATCCAATACGACAAAGACAAACTGCTTGAATTTTGGAGCTCAGTTTCTCACGAATATCGTGCCATCAGCACTGCAGCATTGAGGGTTCTATTACCATTTGCGACATCGTACTTGTGCGAAACAGGCTTTTCTGCAGTTGCAGTAATAAAGAACAAGTACAGAACGAAATTAAATGTAGAGATGAGAGTGGCAATTTCCGCACTTGAGCCCCGTTTTGAAAAGCTATGCTCAGAAAAACAAGCACATCCTTCGCATTAGTAGCCAGCCAACAAAGTTAAACAATTATTTATTTTCATTTTTATTCTTATGTTTTGTTTTTGTTCTTATTTTCTAATAAAAATTATAAATGTTATTTGGAGTTTTTCTGATAACTTGTTACTAGCCTACAACTGGTAGGTACTTTTTGGCCAGAGTGGGGGGGGGGCGTCGCAAAAAAATGGCAAATTCCCAAGGGCGTCACAGTAAAAAAAAGTTTGGGAAGCCCTGGTATGTACAATATTTTAATGGCCGTTTTTCTTGTTTAATAATCTTTATTTCTTGATATCGTATAGATTATCGATTTATCTAAAAGTACTTGACTTTTTTCGTCTTTCTAAACAAATGTTAGTATTTTTAAACATATGCAACTCATCGCAACAGAATCTGACTTACATTTTAGTAAACTTTAGGATATCTAAAATAGCTGTAATCACCAAAAACATCCACAAGTTTTCACATGACAGAAAAAATCACCCTCGAAATCAGAAATAATTTTTTTGGTGTGATTTTAGGTAACTTTTTTTTTATTGTTCCAGGTTTTGCTCATTCTGTCATATTTATGACCAGAAAACAGCTTCATGATTTAGTTAGAGGAAGTCCGAAGCGACTACTTGACGAAAAACTTCAAGATTTAGAAAAAAAGTTAGTTGATATAACTAAGTGTCCTCCTGAGAAAATAAATGAACTTCAAAATATCATCAAAGTATTTAAAGTGGTTTACAAACGTAAATGGCTTGCGTGTAATAGCACAGAAACCCGTTTCCTTGAAAAGCAAGATGAATGGCTTAGTGAAGAAATTTCACTACCTGCTGGACCAATTCCCGGAAGCTCCAAAAAAGTGATGCAAGATGTGACGAAAAGTCCAACCAGCGCCACGCAGTTCCGTAAAGCCGTTACTATTGGTGGTAAAACCACGAGACTACCAAGAAACCAGAGGTGATCTATCAGGCCAACAAAGATGTGATATATATATAGGCCCGGTTGTATAAAGCCTTGTTAACTTTGACATAGAGTTAACACGATGTTAACTTCAAGTTAACTGTGGTTTGGGTTTTATAAAAAATATCCGCACCTGTTTGACATATTGTTAGCTAACTCTATGTCAAACTCGTGTTAACTGGATAATTGGGTTGTATAAAACCAATGTCAAAGTTAACAACGTGTTAAATCTGTGTTAACTCAATGTCAACTTAATCAAACGCCAAGCATCAATTAAAGTGTTTTGTCAAATTTATTTTAAAGATTTATTGAATAAATCGTTTGAAAAAAGAAGGTAGGTACAATTTATTATAAAAATATTAATAAAACAGTGAATATCACATATTACTTTTATAGGAAATGTCTTCTATAAGTAGTGATGGCAGCGATGTTGAAGCAGTACGAATTCGTCGTCCCAGACGTTTTTACATGAGACGAGACCCGTTTAACATATATAATGATGAAGATTTCAAATTACGGTACAGGGTTCAGAAAAACACTTTTACTGAATTTAATTGGACATCTCTTGGAGCCACTTACACAAAGGAATCAGTCCATTTCAGCAAAAGCGCAGCTCCTCATTACACTGCGCTTTTACGCTACTGCATCTTTTCAGCAAGTGCTAGCTGATAATGTTGGCATACATAAATCTACAGTGAGTAGAATTATTGCTAGAGTGACTTACCACATAGCATCACTGAAACATCGTTACGTATACATGCCAAGAAATGAACAGGAAGGACATGCTGTTAAAACTGATTTTCATGATATTAGAGGGTTCCCAAAAGTGATAGGTGCTATAGACTGCACCCACATCAAAATACGTTCCCCAGGTGGCCCAAACGCAGAGAGATTCAGGAACAGAAAGGGGTATTTTTCCATCAACGTTCAGATGGTGTGTGACGCTCATCTGAAAATTACAAATGTCATCGCTCGTTGGCCAGGTTCCGTCCATGACAGCACCATTTTCAATGACTCACCACTGTGTGCTGACCTAGCTGCTGGAAACTACGGAACTGACTATATCTTAGGCGATAACGGCTATCCTTGTAAAAGATATTTATTAACACCTCTGCTCAATCCAGCAAATCGTAGGGAAAGGGCTTACAATGCAGCACATCGATCTACAAGAAACTGTATTGAGAGGTGTTACGGAGTGCTTAAACGACGCTTTCCTTGCTTATCCAGAGGCTTGGATATAAAACTTCAAACCTCGCTACATGTTATTGTTGCCAGTTCAGTGCTGCATAATATATGTATCCTGCAAAACGATGAGTTCATTAACAATGAGCATGAAGATGAAGACGATATTTATGAAAGGGAACCCGAACTACAAATTGTAAACAATGAAAATACAGCAGTTCGTAGTGCATTAATTAATACAGTGTTTGCCGACTTATAAATTACAATAAAAATAAAAAAAATCTCAAGTTAAAAATAATATTTAATTTATATTTTCCAACTGTTTTTTTTTAATTTTAACGTCTAAATAGTGCAGCTGCTTTTTTGATTTTAGCTCAAAGCAAGCTGCCTCATATTTTTTTTGAAATACAAATTTTTATAATCCACTTTTTTTTTGTTTTTACAATTTGTCTACACTTTCGCGTGGTTTTTGGTTTATTAGGGTTGGGTTCAGGATTCAGATGTTCATGGTTCAGGTCGGGGCTGGGTACAGGTTGAACCTCAGGTGATACAAGTGGTTCAAATGATGTTCCGGGAATTTCAATAGGTACTAAAATAACGAACATTAATAGAGGAAGATTAGATTAAAATTGAGAGATGTTACTATCACAAAAGTAATCTGCGGCGTCGTCAAACTGATTACACAGGGGCTCTATCTGCTGGTCCATGATGGCCAACATCTGAGCCCCTGTGTCATCTAATTGCAGCTTGTAACTGCCCCCGCCCGTTTTTTTCAACTCCCGTCCGTCTTCCTCGGCCGTCAGTTTCGCCCTTAAATACTGTTCTTTCTGTTGTTTACAAAAGTTGAATATTAAATAGATGCACGACTGAATAAATGCTATTCATTTTACATGTTCTTCCGCGACATCTTTCCTGGTCTTCCGTTTTATATTCGCGTAAAGCAGCCGCAGATGTTTGACGGTCCTATATATATGGTGACGGTATATATATATATATATATATATATATATATATATATATATATATATATATATATATATATATATATATAAGAGCCTTGGTAGTGTAATGTCTGGCGTGCCGGACTTTCACCCAAGCGGCCCGGGTTCGACTCCCGGCGCTGGCAGATCTGGTTAAGGTTTTCTGCAGTTTCCCTTAGCTGTAACACAAATGTGGGATTTGCGCTGTTCCATCTATAAGTCGGCTGCAGCCGCACATTGGGCCTACATAATAATAATAATTGCCCCCTCCCTCCCGCACAAGCTTATAGCTTCTGGGGCCTTGGTTAAGGTTATGGGTTGTAGTAATTATTATTATTATTATTATATATATATATATATATATATATATATATATATATATATATATATATATATATATATATATATATATATATATCTATGTATAGAGGCCTACCATGCGTCCGGACCAAAAGCGTAGCGCCCAGCGTCCGGCGTATATAAGTGTATATAAATGATGGTATCAGTCAGCGTCTTTTGCAAGCTATAGGTTTATTCAGCGTCTGTTTATTTTATGCAACCTATAGGTTTATACAGCGTCCATTTATTTTTTCAGTATTGGTCAGCCTGCTTGAATTCCTTTGCCTGTCTGCGGTGTCGAGTTACTCTCTGCATTTCTGAGTAAAGATTGCGTCATCTCAACTGGCAAAAATAATTCTATTTTATTAACGCTATGTAATAAATACTTTTAGTTTCGTTTCTGTATGTGTATGAATTTTATTTAAAAGGCTTTCAGATTTAAAATATTATATGCATAAAAACATCATAAAACTCGAAATATTATTGGATTTGTATGAAATTTTCTACAAAGGGGTTTTTCAGGTCGTTGATTTCAAATTTGATGTCAACGTTTGCAAATTTTAAAGCGCGGATGAAATATGGCGGCCATAATAATTAAAATTTGATTTATTTGCATAAAACTTAACATCTGGGAGTATATTCGAAACTCTCTGCGTTGCCAAAATACTATGTGTGTTTCTCAGTAAGGATTGCGTCATTTAAAGTGACAAAAATAATTTTATTAAAGCTAACATAAGCTTCAAACCACAAAAACTAAAGCCACTAAAACTTGTAGATAATGAAAATTCATATGAACTCCTGTAACATGTAGTAAGGCTTCCGCATTGCATATGTATGGCAGGCCTCTGAAATGTCAAAATAAAATGAAGAAAAGGTTCAATTTAATGTTAAGATTGCAGCTAAAATCAATGTTACTAAACCTGTCCGAGAGTTGGAGGGAGAGGTTCAAGAAGAAATGAAAACTTTAAAAATAAATATAAATTTAACATTAAAAATGAAAATGCTGCTTAGAACACACTGAAAACAGTCTTAGTAAGAATGAAGGGTTACTACATATAGACTTCTCTGAAAATTATGCTTGCAAACTAGCTGAAGAAATCCAGACTTATAATTTTGGAGCAAGCCGTGAGGAAGCAACATTGTACGCAGGAGTCACTTACACTGGAGATACCGATAAGCTATTTAATTTTGTTTTATGTATTTCTGCTACTCCTTGGACCTTGAACTGCTTCTCTAGTTCCAATGCCTAAGCGAAAACCAAATTGTTCTTCTCCTACATATTGTCCGCATTTTGTGTGTACTCGTTGATGCATGTTCTTAGCATTATCTACTGTACATGGCTCATCAGGCTAATCAATCGGTACTGTGAGCACTGTTTTACTCCGCTCTTTTTAGGTATCGAAATAAAAGTAAGTTGGATCCAGTCGTGTGGTACGATTCCTGTATAGTATATTCTATTTAAGAAAGATGTTAAGATGTTGAGGCTTTCATCGTCTAATACTTTACGCATCTCAGTATAGATGTTATCTTCACCTGAGACTCTACGTGGTTTGATAGTTTTATTGCGTGTTTCACTTCTGCTATAATAATTCTCAATGGCTAATCTTCTTGATCTATTTCTCTTGGTTCTGGTTACATTCTGATATCATCAAAAAGCTCTTGTATATAGCTTGTCAAAATCTCTTCTATCTCGTTTGGGTCTATTGTTTTTTGTTACTATCTGTGACTAAGATATCGTGTTGATGGGTTTTATTTCCAGTTATTTCTTTTATCTTCTTTTTTGTGTGTTAAAGAAATCGTGCTTTCTTGGCAGCTCTTCGAGTACTTGACAACGTTTCTCCATCCAGGTCTCCTTTGCCTCTCTTATAAGCCTTGTAATCTTTTTATGGATTTCTTTATATTTATTATAGTCTTTATGTTTGTACTTCCTTCTTTCGTTCATCAATAAAAGGATTTCTTCCGTCATCCATCTCTGTTTTGCTCTCTGCTCTTGGTTTTCCAATTCATTTTCTTGTACTTCATGTTTACATTTTTAACAGACTGCCAAAAGTTTTCCATTGTTTCTGTTTCCAATTATACCGTTTCCCTAAACTTACTATTCAAAACTCGTGTTATTTCCTCTTTTATTTGTGGTTCCCCCAGTTTCTCAAAGTTAGGTCTTGTTTTATTTCTCTTCCGGATTTTCTTCAATTTAATCTCACGTTTTTCAGCTACGGGGTTCTGATCAGATCATATGTCTGATCCAGGATAAGTTCTTACAACTTTAATTCCGTTTCTATATCGTTTATCAATCTGTATATAATCTACTAGCAAATACCCGGCGCGCTTAGCTGCGCTTTATTGAAATTACATGTTTTTACTTTCCGCTCGCGGCAGCCAAATTTGGAAATGATTTCAAAAATTTCAAAAATTACCAAATTTGACAATTGACAACATATCTATATATACGGTTTTCTTGTCACATCAATCGCAGTACCCATTTTTAACTTCCATATATGGGTTTTTCGCTGTTATTTCGGACCACGATGGCCGATCAGAGTCCAATTTGGACTTATTTTCTATTCTGGGCCAAGACCTTTCCAATGATACCAATTTCATCCAAATCGGTCCAGTGGTTGCGGAGAAAATCGCATACATATATACAGACAGACAGACAGACAATCTTTCCCTTTTATATATATAGATTTGATTTTTTATGATATTTCCTTCATTGTCTCCTGGTCCTAAGTACACTTCTAAGTGTACAATCGCCTTTCTGGAAGTTGGAACCAGGTGTTTGCTACCATTAAGTTTTCTTCATTACAGAACTGTACCAGATATCCCCCTTATCGTTTCGTTTGCAAATACCATGGTCTTCAACAATATATTGCACTCTTCCTTTACCTATCTTTCCGTTGAAGTCACCCATGATTATATGCACTTCATTCTTTTTGGTAAATCTTAGTAGGTAATTTTTACATCATGAATGAAAAACTCATGCAGTATGGAGTATTCTCGTGCAACTTATATTACTAGATGAACAGATAGTTCCATATTTTGAACGGCACTCGCAACAAAATGCTTCTAAAAGTGAAACCGGTAAGATTCGGTTTCAAATTATGGTATATCTGTTCAGATGAAGGGTACTTATACAAGTTATCCTCCAAATAATAAAAAATCCAGACTTGGGTTGGGAGGTGTTTTTTATCTACTATCTATTGTAGAGAATAACCCTAATCATAATATTTTCCTTGACAACTTCTTTTCTTCATATAAATTATTCGACAATAACACACTATGGTGTTGGAAAATTGAAAACTGCAAAAAATTATGACACAACGGAAAAGAAAAAACTACTGTACTGCTCAAAAGCTACTGTACTATCAAAACAAAAGGAAATAGTGACGTTAACGAAGAAAATGAAGTAAAAACCTTCCCAAGGATCTTGTATGGTTTCTCTATTTCTTAGAAAATCAAATGTAACTGAACTAAAGGGTTCATTGTGATGCAATGAAGAAGTACATCACATGCTCAAATAAATTCAGTGTGTTTAACAAAAATCCCAACCTATTGCTTGGTCTTGGAGGGATTCATCTCCTAAAAGTGGTACTCTCATGCATTGGGCTATACCTCAAAGACAGTGGAGCTTCGAAAATCCTTGTTGAGACAGTATAATTGGAATGCTGTTTTCCATTTTGAAACGCTTACGGTGTTATACCAGTGTACGAAGATCAACGCTTGTTGGACAAATTTAAATTGCTATAAACTACACATAGTGACATAAAAAAATATTTTGAGAAACTCGTAGAAAATGACAGGCTGAAAAAAACTGGGGCCTGCGTGCATGCAGTATAAGAGAGTGTTTGCCACTTTCCTTCTTCTTTGATAGAAAAAATTATTCACGATGGTACATTTTATACTACAATGATTGCTTGAAGCTGGACGAAGGTCCTATAATTTATAATTCCATGTCACTCTTTTAAACAAAAAATAATAATCTTAATTCAATCCTATTAACGCATTTAAAACAATAATTATTCAAGACTTTTTAACCAAAATTTGTTTTGGTGGTTTCAAGTGTAAACATTTAAAATATTTTCAAAAAATTTCAGATTCAAGAATATAAAGAAAAATTTAAAATCTGGCAGCATAAATAATTCAGATTTTAATTTGCATGGGCAACTAAAATCTTCAGTAACATGATATTTGATACGATGTTTGATGACGCGACGTCAAATTGTTCATCATACAATTCTGAGAACCTAAAATGTTTACTTTAATTCTTAAATGCTCCGAATGAATGCTGCATAAATGAATTGTTTTTTACATTTACTTATATGTACAGCTGTAACCGTTATCAAATTCATAATTGCAAAAGAGAACCTCTACTCCTTGGAAAATCCCCGAAAAACGAGTGTTAAAAGGAACACGATTAAAAATTTGTAAACACAACTGACCGAAAAAAGTTATATACAAGAATACACAGGTTGGGTCTATTAGCAGACAATTTTAAGTTCTTTTTCCAGCTTCAAGCAATCATTCTAGTATATAAAATGTACCATCGTGCATAATTTGAAAAAAATGGAATTTCTGGCAATAGCCCAATATCAGAATCTATCGCTAACTAGAATTCGAATTAAGTGTCATTTTACACAATAATTAGCTTTTGTTTTTTACGTGTGCTGAGCATATGCGTTATAGCATACACAAAATTACGTCACTTTATAGACTTGCACACCTGCAATGAAATTTAATCCATGCTTACAAGGAAATATTGTCTTGCTAACAACATTAAGTTTTTATAAGGACGTCTTTCAAACTTTAATATTGAGTTATATTCCTGATTATCTAATATCCATTTTTTTCTCGAGTCCTCTGACTTTAATAAAGCTTAACTTTAGTAAAATATTATATTTCTAAATGCTATAGCTACTTTTGTTTTTATCAGACAATAGGTAATAAAAGTTACCCATTTTTAGGGACAATTTTATTAAAAACAAATTAGTTTTTATCTCAGAAAGTACATGCCATATATCTATGAAATTTTTGTAGGGGTTATAGAAAGAAACCTTGGGTTCTAATTTTCAGACCAAAAAGCAATTCATTTAAGATTTATATAAAAAATAGGGAATTATGTTTTCTTGTTTATTAATTTTTTGATTTCGTTTTGGTTAAATGAACACTTTTCATGTAGGCATTATTTTTCTCAAAGAAATGTTCCTAATTTTAACAATAACAGTGCAATAACAAAAAAAACAATTTTTTGTCCAAACCGCTTGTCACTAAATTAATTTTTCTGCGATTCAGAGGAAGATATTGAAGACTATACAGGGTGTCCTGTTTAACAGTCTACACTGAATCATTCCAACAAGCTTGTGACTATAGCAGTGGAATTAAAAGAACTTTGTATACTTTGACCTCTAGTTTACGAAATCAGAACACATCTTAGAACTTGTGCTGGTGCTGGATATCATCATCAGGATTTTTTTAAATGGAACGATTAGATTTGAAGTATGGAAATCGATAGCAAGTGGGATTCTGAATAAAAAAGTAATAAGGTACTACAGGTTTAAAGTGAATGATAATGAAATAATAAAGTGAATGTATTCTAATACTGTTTTCGTAAACAAGAAGCCGAAATCTACGAAGGGTTGGCTGCTACCCCCTTATATCCTGAATTTCGCAAAATCGGTGAAGCATGTGCGTTTTTATGTTCTTTCACGCAACCCATTCAACAATGAAACACAAATAAACTGCTTTACTATTTTCTCCACATTTGCAAATTCTAAGGGATGGCTGGCTACCCCTTAGACCCTTAATGTCGCAAAATTCGTAAAGTATGTAACTTTTTATGTTCTTTCACGTCACCCATTCAAATATGAACCGCAACAAAGATTATTTACTATTTTTCCCGTATTTCAAAATTCTAAGGGTTGGTTGCTACCCCCTTAGACCCTCAACTTCGCAAAATCTATAAAATAGGTGACTTTTTATGTTCTTTCACGGCACCCGTTCGAAAATGAAACGCAAAGATTGTTTACTATTTTTCCCGTGTGTAGAAATTCTAAGAGGTGGCTGCTACCCAAAACAGAATAAAATTTTGAAAATATAAATATGGGTTTTTTTAACGTTTTTTTAATTTTTCGCTAGACGAGAATCCGAAACTCTGTAAATATACCAAATTTCAAGTTTGTATGTACTCTAGAAATTCGGAAGTTATAAAGACTATTTAATTTCATTACTTAAATACATAAAGTGAAGTCCCGTTTTACAACCCCTAAAGGGGTAGCGGAGGGTTAACATAATAACAATTTTTTATATTTTTCTTTAAGAGAACTCTAAACCCTATAACTAAACCAAATTCTAAGTTTTTATGTCATCTAGAAGTTTTACAACCCCCAAATGGAATACGGGGGTTGATTTAATAATTTTTTTAAATTTTTCTTTAGGAGAGTCCTAAATTCTATCGCTATACCAAGTTTCAAGTTTGTATGTCATCTAGAAGTTTTACAACCCTAAAAGGGGTTGCGGGGTTGACATAACATTTTTTTTAATTTTTATTTACTAGAATCCTAAACCCTATAAATATACCAAATTTCAAGTTTGTGTGTGATCTAGAAGTATTACAACCCCCAAATAAATTGCAGGGGTTGACTTAATAAGATTTTTTATGTTTTTCTTTACGAGAGTCTTAAACCCTATCACTATACCAAATTTCAAGTTTGTATGTCATCTAGAAGTTTTACAACCCCCAAATGGAATATGGGGGTTGATTTAATAATTTTTTTAAATTTTTCTTTAGGAGAGTCCTAAATTCCATCGCTATACTAAATTTCAAGTTTGTATGTCATCTAGAACTTTTACAACCCCCAAATGGAATATGGGGATTGATTTAATAATTTTTTTAAAATTTTTCTTTAGGAGAGTCCTAAATTCCATCGCTATACCAAATTTCAAGTTTGTATGTCATCTAGAAGTTTTACAACCCCCAAATGGAATATGGGGATTGATTTAATAATTTTTTTAAATTTTTCTTTAGGAGAGTCCTAAATTCCATCGCTATACCAAATTTCAAGTTTGTATGTGATCTAGAAGTTTTACAACCCCCAAATGGAATATGGGGGTTGATTTAATAATTTTTTTTAAATTTTTCTTTAGGAGAGTCCTAAATTCCATCGCTATACCAAATTTCAAATTTGTATGTCATCTAGAAGTTTTACAACCCTAAAAGGGGATGCGGGGTTGACATAATAACATTTTTTTTAATTTTTATTTACTAGAATCCTAAACCCTATAAATATACCAAATTTCAAGTTTGTGTGTGATCTAGAAGTATTACAACCCCCAAATAAAGTGCTGGGGTTGACTTAATAAAATTTTTTGTTTTTTTGTTAAACCCTATCACTATACCAAATTTCAAGTTTGTATGTCATCTAGAAGTTTTGCAACCCCCAAATGGAATATGGGGGTTGATTTAATAATTTTTTAAAATTTTTCTTTAAGAGAGTCCTAAATTCCATCGCTATACTAAATTTCAAGTTTGTATGTCATCTAGAACTTTTACAACCCCCAAATGGAATATGGGGGTTGATTTAATAATTTTTTTAAAATTTTTATTTAGGAGAGTCCTAAATTCCATCGCTATACCAAATTTCAAGTTTGTATGTCATCTAGAAGTTTTACAACCCCCAAATGGAATATGGGGGTTGATTTAATAATTTTTTTAAATTTTTCTTTAGGAGAGTCCTAAATTCCATCGCTATACCAAATTTCAAGTTTGTATGTGATCTAGAAGTTTTACAACCCCCAAATGGAATATGGGGGTTGATTTAATAATTTTTTTAAAATTTTTATTTAGGAGAGTCCTAAATTCCATCGCTATACCAAATTTCAAGTTTGTATGTCATCTAGAAGTTTTACAACCCCCAAATGGAATATGGGGGTTGATTTAATAATTTTTTTAAATTTTTCTTTAGGAGAGTCCTAAATTCCATCGCTATACCAAATTTCAAGTTTGTATTTGATCTAGAAGTTTTGCAACCCCCAAATGGAATATGAGGGTTGATTTAATAATTTTTTTAAATTTTTCTTTAGGAGAGTCCTAAATTCCATCGCTATACTAAATTTCAAGTTTGTATGTCATCTAGAACTTTTACAGCCCCCAAATGGAATATGGGGGTTGATTTAATAATTTTTTTAAAATTTTTATTTAGGAGAGTCCTAAATTCCATCGCTATACCAAATTTCAAGTTTGTATGTCATCTAGAAGTTTTACAACCCCCAAATGGAATATGGGGGTTGATTTAATAATTTTTTTTAAATTTTTCTTTAGGAGAGTCCTAAATTCCATCGCTATACCAAATTTCAAGTTTGTATGTCATCTAGAAGTTTTACAACCCCCAAATGGAATATGGGGGTTGATTTAATAATTTTTTTAAATTTTTCTTTAGGAGAGTCCTAAATTCCATCGCTATACCAAATTTCAAGTTTGTATGTGATCTAGAAGTTTTACAACCCCCAAATGGAATATGGGGGTTGATTTAATAATTTTTTTAAAATTTTTATTTAGGAGAGTCCTAAATTCCATCGCTATACCAAATTTCAAGTTTGTATGTCATCTAGAAGTTTTACAACCCCCAAATGGAATATGGGGGTTGATTTAATAATTTTTTTAAATTTTTCTTTAGGAGAGTCCTAAATTCCATCGCTATACCAAATTTCAAGTTTGTATTTGATCTAGAAGTTTTGCAACCCCCAAATGGAATATGAGGGTTGATTTAATAATTTTTTTAAATTTTTCTTTAGGAGAGTCCTAAATTCCATCGCTATACTAAATTTCAAGTTTGTATGTCATCTAGAACTTTTACAGCCCCCAAATGGAATATGGGGGTTGATTTAATAATTTTTTTAAAATTTTTATTTAGGAGAGTCCTAAATTCCATCGCTATACCAAATTTCAAGTTTGTATGTCATCTAGAAGTTTTACAACCCCCAAATGGAATATGGGGGTTGATTTAATAATTTTTTTTAAATTTTTCTTTAGGAGAGTCCTAAATTCCATCGCTATACCAAATTTCAAGTTTGTATGTCATCTAGAAGTTTTACAACCCTAAAAGGGGATGCGGGGTTGACATAATAACATTTTTTTTAATTTTTATTTACTAGAATCCTAAACCCTATAAATATACCAAATTTCAAGTTTGTGTGTGATCTAGAAGTATTACAACCCCCAAATAAAGTGCGGGGGTTGACTTAATAAAATTTTTTATGTTTTTCTTTACGAGAGTCTTAAACCCTATCACTATACCAAATTTCAAGTTTGTATGTCATCTAGAAGTTTTACAACCCCCAAATGGAAGATGGGGGTTGATTTAATAATTTTTTTAAAATTTTTCTTTAGGAGAGTCCTAAATTCCATCGCTATACCAAATTTCAAGTTTGTATGTGATCTAGAAGTTTTACAACCCCCAAATGGAATATGGGGGTTGATTTAATAATTTTTTTAAAATTTTTATTTAGGAGAGTCCTAAATTCCATCGCTATACCAAATTTCAAGTTTGTATGTCATCTAGAAGTTTTACAACCCCCAAATGGAATATGGGGGTTGATTTAATAATTTTTTTAAATTTTTCTTTAGGAGAGTCCTAAATTCCATCGCTATACCAAATTTCAAGTTTGTATTTGATCTAGAAGTTTTGCAACCCCCAAATGGAATATGAGGGTTGATTTAATAATTTTTTTAAATTTTTCTTTAGGAGAGTCCTAAATTCCATCGCTATACTAAATTTCAAGTTTGTATGTCATCTAGAACTTTTACAGCCCCCAAATGGAATATGGGGGTTGATTTAATAATTTTTTTAAAATTTTTATTTAGGAGAGTCCTAAATTCCATCGCTATACCAAATTTCAAGTTTGTATGTCATCTAGAAGTTTTACAACCCCCAAATGGAATATGGGGGTTGATTTAATAATTTTTTTTAAATTTTTCTTTAGGAGAGTCCTAAATTCCATCGCTATACCAAATTTCAAGTTTGTATGTCATCTAGAAGTTTTACAACCCTAAAAGGGGATGCGGGGTTGACATAATAACATTTTTTTTAATTTTTATTTACTAGAATCCTAAACCCTATAAATATACCAAATTTCAAGTTTGTGTGTGATCTAGAAGTATTACAACCCCCAAATAAAGTGCGGGGGTTGACTTAATAAAATTTTTTATGTTTTTCTTTACGAGAGTCTTAAACCCTATCACTATACCAAATTTCAAGTTTGTATGTCATCTAGAAGTTTTACAACCCCCAAATGGAAGATGGGGGTTGATTTAATAATTTTTTTAAAATTTTTCTTTAGGAGAGTCCTAAATTCCATCGCTATACCAAATTTCAAGTTTGTATGTGATCTAGAAGTTTTACAACCCCCAAATGGAATATGGGGGTTGATTTAATAATTTTTTTAAAATTTTTATTTAGGAGAGTCCTAAATTCCATCGCTATACTAAATTTCAAGTTTGTATGTCATCTAGAAGTTTTACAACCCCCAAATGGAATATGGGGGTTGATTTAATAATTTTTTTAAATTTTTCTTTAGGAGAGTCCTAAATTCCATCGCTATACCAAATTTCAAGTTTGTATTTGATCTAGAAGTTTTGCAACCCCCAAATGGAATATGAGGGTTGATTTAATAATTTTTTTAAATTTTTCTTTAGGAGAGTCCTAAATTCCATCGCTATACTAAATTTCAAGTTTGTATGTCATCTAGAACTTTTACAACCCCCAAATGGAATATGGGGGTTGATTTAATAATTTTTTTAAAATTTTTATTTAGGAGAGTCCTAAATTCCATCGCTATACCAAATTTCAAGTTTGTATGTCATCTAGAAGTTTTACAACCCCCAAATGGAATATGGGGGTTGATTTAATAATTTTTTTAAATTTTTCTTTAGGAGAGTCCTAAATTCCATCGCTATACCAAATTTCAAGTTTGTATGTGATCTAGAAGTTTTACAACCCCCAAATGGAATATGGGGGTTGATTTAATAATTTTTTTAAAATTTTTCTTTAGGAGAGTCCTAAATTCCATCGCTATACCAAATTTCAAGTTTGTATGTCATCTAGAAGTTTCACAACCCTAAAAGGGGATGCGGGGTTGACATAATAACATTTTTTTTAATTTTTATTTACTAGAATCCTAAACCCTATAAATATACCAAATTTCAAGTTTGTGTGTGATCTAGAAGTATTACAACCCCCAAATAAAGTGCGGGGGTTGACTTAATAAAATTTTTTATGTTTTTCTTTACGAGAGTCTTAAACCCTATCACTATACCAAATTTCAAGTTTGTATGTCATCTAGAAGTTTTACAACCCCCAAATGGAAGATGGGGGTTGATTTAATAATTTTTTTAAAATTTTTCTTTAGGAGAGTCCTAAATTCCATCGCTATACCAAATTTCAAGTTTGTATGTCATCTAGAAGTTTTGCAACCCCAGAACGGGGTGCAGGGGTTGACATCATAACATTTTTTTTATATTTTTCTTTATAATAATCTTAAATCCTATAATTACACCAAATTACAAGTTTCTAAGTCATCTAGAAGTTTTACAACTCCTAACAGGGGGTGCGAGGGTTGACATAAATATATTTTTTTATTTTCCTACTTACAAGAATCCCAATTCCTATAATTGTGCCAAATCTCAAGTTTGTATGTCATCTAACAAATTAGAAGTTGTAAAAGTTATTTAATTTCAATATTTTAATGCATAAGAAGTCCCGTTTGAAATGATGTCACTGTCTGCCTCACAAACATATGAGTTTTAAAAATTTTAAAATATAATATGGGATAAGATTAAACAGCCAGATTTATTACTAGCTAACAGCATCAGTGATTGATTAAATACTGAATGATAATATAATAATGGTTACGTTTGTTTCACTTAAATCAATAGAGCTTTGAATTAAATCTTACGATTTTATTAAAATTATCGCCCATTTGTAGGAGCAATTAAAACCGGTTTAAACGAAATTTACATGACGCATAAATGAAACGTATTAAAAGTGTTTCTTAAATAGCTTTAACAAAATATAATATGTACGAATTTTTGTCATCTTAAATGAAGCAATCTTTACTAAGAAATACAATGCATAAAGTGAAGTCCCGTTGAAATGACGTCACTGTCTAGCCACAAAGGAATCAGTGTTACCAATACAATTCTTGTTAAATATGCGGACGCAGGGTAAACCTATGCCATAAATTTGTATACAAATGTATACAAATCCCGCGCTATTAGCGCTGCGTGTGGCAAACGCTCGAACTACGATTTTATACACGAATCAGGAATGGGTGTCAAACTGCGCACAGCTAATTTTTACATTTTCGCCATCTAGACACTTTAAGCTTCATATGGTGCAATTTTGAGGCACTAGTCACCCAGCGTCCGTATATCCGGACGCCGAGTGACTTCGGACGCTGCTTGAACCTAAGATTTTACATGGGGGTACGCATAGTGGTGCCCTATAGATATATAATATATATATATATATATATATATATATATATATATATATATATATATATATATATATATATATATATATAGAGCACCACTAAGCGTCCCCCCATGTAAAATCTTAGGTTCAAGCAGCGTCCGAAGTCACTCGGCGTCTGGATATACGGACGCTGAGTGACTTGTGCCTCAAAATTGCACCACATGAAGCTTAAAGTGTCTAGATGACGAAAATGTAAAAATTAGCTCTGCGCAGTTTGACACCCATTCCTGATTCGTGTATAAAATCGTAGTTCGAGCGTTTGCAACATGCAGCGCTAATAGCGCGCGATTTGTATACACTTGTATACAAATCGGCAACGGTTTACCCTGCGTCCCCACACTTAAAAGTAATTTTGTTGGTAACACTGATGGCTTTATCGCTAGACAGTGACGTCATTTCAACGGGACTTCACTTTATGCATTGAATTTCTGAGTAAAGATTGCGTCATTTAAGGTGACAAGAATTCTTTCATATTATATTTTGTTAAAGCTAATAAACACTTTTAATACATTTCATTTATGCGTCAATTAAATATCGTTATTAAAACGGATTTGCTTGCTACTACAAATTGGCAATAATTTTAATAAAATTATAAGATTTAATAAGATGGATAAGAATTTAAGGAGATTCTTTCGTTCTCAAAATATGTGTGGGATATTTACACGTAATTAAAAGCTTTATTTATTTAAATTAAGCAAACATTACGCATTATTATATTATCCTTGAGTATTTAATCAATCACTGATGCTGTTAGATAATAATAAATCAAAATATACAATTAAAATATAATTTTATGGCATTTATTATATTACGTTAAGGGCCGGTAGTATAAAACTTTTTACTTCCTAGATAAAATTTACTTTGAGAGTAAATTAATTTATTCTGACAATTTGCATATTAAATTGACAGAACAAATGAATTTACTCTCAAAGTAAATTTTATCTAGGAAGTAAAAAGTTTTATAATACAGGCCCTAATTGAACAAACTTTAAAATAAATATGTAGGATGTCGATTTTTATAAATCTTCACATTTCTTATGTATCAGAGTATTGACTTTACAACATTTTTTAAGTTGCCCTGTAAAACAAGAACGTCAATTTAGCAGCCCTTGTTTTTATGTAAAGAAATAAGCAATACAGTCCACTCACTCTGTCATTTGACAACACATGACATGTAGAAAAATAAATTAAGCAATTTCTGTTGATGGATTAAGTTATTGAAGTATATATCGGAATTTGGAATAAACAACATTTTACATTTGCTGTCAAACTTTGAAAATTCTAAAGGGTGAAACTAAGATGGAGTCCATACTGACTAAAGTATAATTTAATTGCTGAAACCTTTAACCTGAGGATGTTTCAAGTCGCTGATTTTAAATCTGATTTCAAAATTTGGAACTTCAAAAGGACTTCTTCAATATTTCGTCAATACTAACTTAAGTATAACTAAATTGCTAAAACCTGTAGTCTGGGGGTTTTTAAAGTCGCTGATTTCAAAACTTGGAACTTCAAAAGAACGGCTTCAATATTTCGTCAATACTAACTAAAGTATAATTAAATTGCCAAAACCTATAATCTGAGGTTTTCTGAAGTCGCTGATTTCAAATATGATTTCAAAATTTGGAACTTCAAAAGGAAGGCTTCAATATTCCGTCAATACTAACTAAAGTATAATTAAATTGCCAAAACCTATAATCTGAGGTTTTCTGAATTCGCTGATTTCAAATCTGATTTCAAAATTTGGAATTTCAAAAGGACGGCTTCAATACTTCGTAAATACTGACTAAGGTGTAATCGAACAGCAGAAACCATTAATCTGAGAGTTTTGATGTCGCTGATTTCAAATCTGATTTCAAAATTTGGAACTTCAAAAGGACGGCTTCAGTACTTCGTAAATGCTAACTAAGGTATAATCGAAAGGCTGAAACCTTTATTCTGAGAGTTTTGAAGTCGCTGATTTCAAATCTGATTTCAAAATTTGGAACTTCAAAAGGACGGCTTCAGTACTTCGTAAATGGTAACTAAGGTATAATCGAAAGGCTGAAACCTTTAATCTGAGAGTTTTGAAGTAGCTGATTTCAAATCTGATTTCAAAATTTAGAATTTGAAAAGGACGGCTTCAATACTTCGTAAATACTAACTAAGGTGTAATCGAACAGCAGAAACCATTAATCGGAGAGTTTTGAAGTCGCTGATTTCAAATCTGATTTCAAAATTTGGAATTTCAGAAGAACGGCTTCCCTACTTCGCAAATGCTAACTAAGGTATAATCGAAAGGCTGAAACCTTTAATCTGAGAGTTTTGAAGTCGCTGATTACAAATCTGATTTCAAAATTTGGAATTTTAAAAGGACGGCTTCAATACTACGCAAATGCTAACTAAGGTATAATCGAAAGGCTGAAAATATTAATCTGAGAGTTTTGACGTCGCTGATTTCAAATCTAATTTCAAAATTTGAAATTTGAAAAGGACGGCTTCAATACTTCGTAAATAGTAACTAAGGTGTAATCGAACAGCAGAAACCATTAATCTGAGAGTTTTGATGTCGCTGATTTCAAATCTGATTTCAAAATTTGGAATTTCAAAAGGACGGCTTCAACACTTCGTAAATGCTAACTATGGTATAATCGAAAGGCTGAAAGCTTTAATCTGAGTTTTGAAGTCGCTAATTTCAAATCATTTCAAAATTTGGCATTTCAAAAGGACGTCTTCAATACTTCGTAAATGCTAACTAAGGTATAATCAAAAGGCTGAAACCTTTAATCTGAGAGTTTTTAAGTCGCTGATTTTAAATCTGATTGCAAAATTTGGAATTTCAAACAGACGGCTTCAATACCTCCTAAATGCTAACTAAGGTATAATCGAAAGACTGAAACCTTTAATATGAGAGCTTTGAAGTCGCTGATTTCAAATCTGATTTTAAAATTTGGAATTTCAAAAGGACGGCTTCAATACTTCGCAAATGGTAACTAAGGTATAATCGAAAGGCTGAAACTTTTAATCTGAGAGTTTTGAAGTCGCTGATTTCAAATATGATTTCAAACTTTGGAATTTCAAAAGGACGGCTTCAATACTTCGTAAATGCTAACTAAGGTATAATCGAAATGCTGAAACCTTTAATCTTAGAGTTTTGAAGTCGCTGATTTCAAATCTGATTTCAAAATTTGGCATTTCAAAAGGACGTCTTCAATACTTCGTAAATGCTAACTAAGGTATAATCAAAAGGCTGAAACCTTTAATCTGAGAGTTTTTAAGTCGCTGATTTTAAATCTGATTGCAAAATTTGGAATTTCAAACAGACGGCTTCAATACCTCCTAAATGCTAACTAAGGTATAATCGAAAGACTGAAACCTTTAATATGAGAGCTTTGAAGTCGCTGATTTCAAATCTGATTTTAAAATTTTTAATTTCAAAAGGACGGCTTCAATACTTCGCAAATGGTAACTAAGGTATAATCGAAAGGCTGAAACTTTTAATCTGAGAGTTTTGAAGTCGCTGATTTCAAATATGATTTCAAACTTTGGAATTTCAAAAGGACGGCTTCAATACTTCGTAAATGCTAACTAAGGTATAATCGAAATGCTGAAACCTTTAATCTTAGAGGTTTGAAGTCGCTGATTTCGAATCTGATTTCAAAATTTGGAATTTCAAAAGGACGGCTTCAATACTTCGTAAATGCTAACTAAGGTATAAACGAAAGGCTGAAACCTTTAATCTGAGAGTTTTGAAGTCGCTGATTTCAAATTTGATATCAAAATTTGGAATTTCAATAGGACGGCTTCAATACTTCGCAAATGCTAAATAAAGTATAATCGAAAGTCTGAATCATTTAATCTGAGAGTATTGAAGTCGCTGATTTCGAATCTGATTTCAAAATTTGGAATTTCAATAGGACGGCTTCAATACTTCGTAAATGCTAACTAAGGTATAATCGAAAGGCTGAAACCTTTAATCTGAGAGTTTTGAAATCGCTGATTTCAAATCTGATATCAAAATTTGGAATTTCAATAGGACGGCTTCAATACTTCGTAAATGCTAACTAAGGTATAATCGAAAGGCTGAAACCTTTAGTCTGAGAGTTTTGAAGGCGGTAATTTCAAATCTGATTTCAAAATTTGGAATTTTAAAAGGACTGCTTCAATACTTCGCAAATGCTAACGAAGGTATAATCGAAAGGCTGAAAACTTTAATCTGAGAGTTTTGAAGTCGCTGATTTCGAATCTGATTTCAAAATTTGGCTTCTGACTTCAAAAGCAAGGCTTCAGTACTTCGTAAATACTGACTAAGGTATAATCGAAAGGCTGAAACCTTTATTCTGAGAGTTTTGAAGGCGGTAATTTCAAATCTGATTTCATAATTTGGAATTTCAAAAGGACGGCTTCAATACTTCGCAAATGCTAACTAAGGTATAATCGAAAGGCTGAAACCTTTAACCTGAGAGTTTTGAAGTCGCTGATTTCAAATCTGATTTCAAAATTTGCAATTTCAAAAGGACGGCTTCAATACTTCGCAAATGCTAAATAAGGTATAATCGAAAGTCTGAATCATTTAATCTGAGAGTATTGAAGTCGCTGATTTCGAATCTGATTTCAAAATTTGCAATTTCGAAAGGACGGCTTCAATACTTCGTAAATGCTAACTAAGGTATAAACGAAAGGCTGAAACCTTTAATCTGAGAGTTTTGAAGTCGCTGATTTCAAATTTGATATCAAAATTTGGAATTTCAATAGGACGGCTTTAATACTTCGTAAATGCTAACTAAGGTATAATCGAAAGGCTGAAATCTTTAATCTGAGAGTTTTGAATTCGCTGATTTCAAATCTGATATCAAAATTTGGAATTTCAATAGGACGGCTTCAATACTTCGTAAATGCTAACTAAGGTATAATCGAAAGGCTGAAACCTTTAATCTGAGAGTTTTGAAGTCGCTGATTTCAAATCTGATTTCAAAATTTGCAATTTCAAAAGGACGGCTTCAATACTTCGCAAATGCTAAATAAGGTATAATCGAAAGTCTGAATCATTTAATCTGAGAGTATTGAAGTCGCTGATTTCGAATCTGATTTCAAAATTTGGAATTTCAAAAAGACGGCTTCAATACTTCGTAAATGCTAACTAAGGTATAAACGAAAGCCTGAAACCTTTAATCTGAGAGGTTTGAAGTCGCTGATTTCAAATTTGATATCAAAATTTGGAATTTCAATAGGACGGCTTCAATACTTCGTAAATGCTAACTAAGGTATAATCGAAAGGCTGAAACCTTTAATCTGACAGTTTTTAAATCGCTGATTTCAAATCTGATATCAAAATTTGGAATTTCAATAGGACGGCTTCAATACTTCGTAAATGCTAACTATGGTATAATCGAAAGGCTGAAACCTTTAGTCTGAGAGTTTTGAAGGCGGTAATTTCAAATCTGATTTCAAAATTTGGAATTTCAAAAGGACTGCTTCAATACTTCGCAAATGCTAACGAAGGTATAATCGAAAGGCTGAAACCTTTAATCTGAGAGTTTTGAAGTCGCTGATTTCAAATCTGATTTCAAAATTTGGAACTTCAAAAGCATGGCTTCAGTAATTCGTAAATACTGACTAAGGTATAATCGAAAGGCTGAAACCTTTATTCTGAGAGTTTTGAAGGCGGTAATTTCAAATCTGATTTCAAAATTTGGAATTTCAAAAGGACTGCTTCAATACTTCGTAAATGCTAACTAAGGTATAATCGAAAAGCCGAAACCTTTAATCTGAGAGTTTTGAAGTCGTTGATTTCAAATCTTATTTCAAAATTTGGAATTTCGAAAGGTCGGCTTCAATACTTCGTAAATACTGACTAAGGTGTAATCGAACGGCAGAAACCATTGATCTGATAGTTTTGATGTCGCTGATTTAAAATCTGATTTCAAAATTTGGATTTTCAAAAGGATGGCTTCAGTACTTCGTAAATACTGACTAAGATGTAATCGAACGGCAGAAACCTTTAATCATATGGTTTTGAAGTCGCTGATTTCAAATCTGATTTCTAATTTTGGAATTTCAAAAGGACGGCTTCAATACTTCGCAAATGCTAACTAAGGTATAATCGAAAGGCTGAAACATTTAATCTGAGAATTTTGAAGTCGCTGATTTCGAATCTGATTTCAAATTTTGGAATTTCAAAAGGACGGTTTCAATACTTCGTAAATGGTAACTAAGGTATAATCGAAAGGCTGAAACCTTTAATCTGAGAGTTTTGAAGTCGCTGATTTCAAATCTGATTTCAAAATTAGGAATTTCAAAAGGACGGCTTCAATACTTCGTAATTGGAAACGAAGGTATAATCGAAAGGCTGAAAGCTTTAATCTGAGAGTTTTGAAGTCGCTGATTTCAAATCTGATTACAAAATTTGGAATTTCGAAAGGACGGCTTCAATACTTCGTAAATACTGACTAAGGTGTAATCGAACGGCAGAAACCATTGATCTGATAGTTTTGATGTCGCTGATTTAAAATCTGATTTCAAAATTTGGATTTTCAAAAGGATGGCTTCAGTACTTCGTAAATACTGACTAAGATGTAATCGAACGGCAGAAACCTTTAATCATATGGTTTTGAAGTCGCTGATTTCAAATCTGATTTCTAAATTTGGAATTTCAAAAGGACGGCTTCAATACTTCGCAAATGCTAACTAAGGTATAATCGAAAGGCTGAAACATTTAATCTGAGAATTTTGAAGTCGCTGATTTCGAATCTGATTTCAAATTTTGGAATTTCAAAAGGACGGTTTCAATACTTCGTAAATGGTAACTAAGGTATAATCGAAAGGCTGAAACCTTTAATCTGAGAGTTTTGAAGTCGCTGATTTCAAATCTGATTTCAAAATTAGGAATTTCAAAAGGACGGCTTCAATACTTCGTAATTGGAAACGAAGGTATAATCGAAAGGCTGAAAGCTTTAATCTGAGAGTTTTGAAGTCGCTGATTTCAAATCTGATTTCAAAATTTGGAACTTCAAAAGCAAGGCTTCAATATTCCGTCAATACTAACTAAAGTATAATTAAATTACCAAAACCTATAATCTGTGGTTTTCTGAAGTAGCTGATTTCAAATCTGATTTCAAAATTTGGAATTTCAAAAGGACGGCTTCAGTACTTCGTAAATACTGACTAAGATGTAATCGAACGGCAGAAACCTTTGATCCCATAGTTTTGAAGTCGCTGATTTCAAATCTGATTTCAAAATTTGGAATTTCAAAAGGACGGCTTCAATACTTCGTAAATGCAAACTAAGGTATAATCGAAAGGCTGAAACATTTAATCTGAGAGTTTGAAGTCGCTGATTTCGAATCTGATTTCATAATTTGGAATTTCAAAAGGACGGCTTCAATACTTCGTAAATGCAAACTAAGGTATAATCTAAAGGCTGAAACCTTTAATCTGAGAGTTTTGAAGTCGCTGATTTCAAATCTGATTTCAAAATTTGGAACTTCAAAAGCAAGGTTTCAATATTCCGTCAATACTAACTAAAGTATAATTAAATTACCAAAACCTATAATCTGTGGTTTTCTGAAGTAGCTGATTTCAAATCTGATTTCAAAATTTGAAATTTCAAAAGGACGGCTTCAGTACTTCGTAAATAATAATAATAATAATAATAATAATCTTTATTTGGCCAAAGAGCCTTACATAACATAAATACTGACTAAGATGTAATCGAACGGCAGAAACCTTTAATCTAACAGTTTTGAAGTCGCTGATTTCAAATCTGATTTCAAAATTTGGAATTTCAAAAGGACGGCTTCAATACTTCGCAAATGCTAACTAAGGTATAATCGAAAGGCTGAAAACTTTAATCTGACAGTTTTGAAATCGCTGATTTCGAATCTGATTTCAAAATTTGGAATTTCAAAAGGACGGCTTCAATACTTCGTAAATGGTAACTAAGGTATAATCGAAAGGCTGAAACATTTAATCTGAGAGTTTTGAAGTCGCTGATTTCAAATCTGATTTCAAAATTTGGAATTTCTAAAGGACGGCTTCAAAACTTCGCAAATGCTAACTAAGGTATAATCGAAAGGCCGAAACCTTTAATCTGAGAGTTTTGAAGTCGCTGATTTCGAATCTGATTTCAAAATTTGGAATTTCAAATGGACGGCTTCAATACTTCGTAAATGGTAACTAAGGTATAATCGAAATGCTGAAACCTTTATTCTGAGAGTTTTGCAGTCGCTGATTTCAAATCTGATTTCAAAATTTGGAATTTCAAAAGGACGGCTTCAATACCTCCTAAATGCTAACTAAGGTATAATCGAAAGACTGAAACCTTTAATATGAGAGTTTTAAAGTCGCTGATTTCAAATCTGATTTCAAAATTTGGAATTTCAAAAGGACGGCTTCAATACTTCGCAAATGCTAACTAAGGTATAATCGAAAGGCTGAAACCTTTAACCTGAGAGTTTTGAAGTCGCTGATTTCAAATCTGATTTCATAATTTGGAATTTCAAAAGGACGGCTTCAATAGTTCGTAAATGCTAACTAATGTATAATCGAAAGGCCGAAACCTTTAATCTGAGAGTTTTGAAGTCGCTGATTTCAAATCTGATTTCAAAATTTGGAATTTCGAAAGGACGGCTTCAATACTTCGTAAATACTGACTAAGGTGTAATCGAACGGCAGAAACCTTTAATCTTATAGTTTTGAAGTCACTGATTTCAAATCTGATTTCAAAATTTGGAATTTCAAAAGGACGGCTTCAATACTTCGCAAATGCTAACTAAGGTATAATTGAAAGGCAGAAACCTTTAATCCTATAGTTTTGAAGTCGCTGATTTCAAATCTGATTTCTAAATTTGGAATTTCAAAAGGACGGCTTCAATACTTCGCAAATGCTAACTAAGGTATAATCGAAAGGCTAAAACATTTAATCTAAGAATTTTGAAGTCGCTGATTTCGAATCTGATTTCAAAATTTGGAATTTCAAAAGGACGGCTTCAATACTTCGCAAGTGCTAACTAAGGTATAATCGAAAGGCTGAAACCTTTAATCTGAGAGTTTTGAAGTCGCTGATTTCAAATCTGATATCAAAATTTGGAATTTCAATAGGACGGCTTCAATACTTCGCAAATGCTAACTAAGGTATAATCGAAAGGCTGAAACCTTTAATCTGAAAGTTTTGAAGTCGCTGATTTCAAATCTGATTTCAAAATTGGGAATTTGATAAGGACGGCTTCAATACTTCGTAAATACTAACTAAGGTGTAATCGAACGGCAGAAACCATTAATCTGCGAGTTTTGAAGTCGCTGATTTCAAATCTGATTTCAAAATTTCGAATTTCAAAAGGACTGCTTCAATACTTCGTAAATGCTAACTAAGGTATAATCGAAAGTCTGAAACCTTTAATCTGAGTTTTGAAGACGCTAATTTCAAATCTGATTTCAAAATTTGGAATTTCAAAAGGACGGCTTCAATACTTCGTAAATGCTAACTAAGGTATAATCGAAAGGCTGAAACTTTTAATCTGAGAGTTTTGAAGTCGCTGATTTCAAATCTGATTTCAAAAGGTCGGCTTCAATACTTCCTAAATGCTAACTAAGGTATAATCGAAATGCTGAAACCTTGAATCTGCGAGTTTTGAAGTCGCTGATTTCAAATCTGATTTCAAGATTTGGAATTTCAAAAGGACGGCTTCAATACTTCGTCAATAATTGCTTAACTTTGAATTAAATGTTTGAAACTTGACATCTGTGGGTTTTTGAGGTTGCTGCTTTTAGATTTGCTGTCAAAGTTTATAAATTGTAAAGGACTAATCCAATATTCATTATTTTATTATTTTGTATTCCAGTATTTTTGTTGTATCTTTAGTAAAGCATAAATTATTTAGAATGACTTTTTGTTCTTTGATAAACGGTGATCTTAGTTTTTACACTGTAGATGATAGCTGAAACCAATTTCTTCAGCAATAATTGTTAAAAATCGTCGATGGAAATGTTTAAATATAAGCCAGTGCAAGTTCCTGACTATTATTTCTTACATAAATTCAATTACTGGTCTAATCTTATGCTTTATTTTTCAATTAGCTAATTCATTATGGAATTGTGTTTTCAATTAATAAATTCCCGTATTGCCATAAATTATATTATTTTTAATATATTAACCACATATATTTAACACAATTTGCTTAATATGTAATCTGTCAAGTACGGTTAATATTGGCCAAAAAATGAAGTGAATTCTTAGTACTATTTTCGTCTAGTAGATGTAATTAAAAAATAAACGTTAAAACGCAACCCGTATGTAGAAATTTGCGCTTGGTCACGTCCTGTTTTAATTTAAGAAATACCTTGTAAGCATGTTTGAATTTACTTTTATCATGTAGCAATGAGTATTAATGATTTTTCTTCATAGCTTGTTATCAGTTGTTCGCTTTGTACTGACAACAGAATTTTTATTAGCTTAATAAAAATATAAAAAATACTACATTGCATAATTAAACAATTCAAATTTTTTATTATAAAATATGATAAATAACTTTAATTCAGGAAAGTTTTGGCAATACGTAATTTATAATAATTGCATACCTTAAAAATAAATTATACATTAATAAAGAAATAAATACCAGTCCTTTTAAGAAATTGTTATTATTAGTCAGTAATATTTTTTGCTGTATCTTATTAAAACATAAATTATGTAGAATGGCTTTTTATTTATTAGCTAAACTAGTTGAAGAACATTTTATAAACACATTGTTAAATTTACAAGATCGAAAATTGCCCCTCTTCTTAAAGTTTTCGTAACTTATTTCTAACCCTGGCCATCAGTTAAAACTGTACCAAATTTTAAGTATGTAAAGTCATTCAAAAGGTTTACAACTCCAGAAGATTGTGGTTTGACATAAAATATTTTTACTTTTCATTTTACAAGAATCATAATTTTTATAATTGTGCCAAATATCAAGTTTGTATGTAATCTAGAAATTCAGCAGTTATAAAGATTATTTAATTTCATTACTTAAATAGAGTAACTTGATAACGCCGACAGACAAAATTGATAAACTGTTTTAAAAACGAAATTACATCAAATTGAAAATCAGCGACCTAAAATAGTCCCAGACATCAAGTTTATGCAAATGAGTCATATTTTAATTATTATGGAAGCCATATTTCATCCGTCCTTTAAAATTTGCAAACGTTGACAATAAATTTGAAATTAGCGACCTGAAAAACCCCTTTGTAGAAAATTTCATACAAATTCAATAATATTTCGAGTTTTATGATGTTTTTATGCATAAAGTATTTTAAATCTGAAAGCCTTTTAAATAAAATGCATACACATAAAGAAACGGAACTAAAAGAATTTATTAAGTAGCTTTAATCAAATAGAAATGTTTTTGTCAGTTTAAATGACGTAATCTTCTCAGAAATACAGCGAGTAACATGACACCGCAGACAGGTAAGCAAGCTGCTAAACTTTAGAAAAAATAAATGGACGCTGAATAAACCTATAGTTTGCTAAAGCTGACGCTGACGCTGACTGATACCATCATTTATATACACTTTATATACGCAGGACGCTGGGCGCTACGCTTTTGGTCCGGACGCATGCTAGACCTTTATATATATATATATATATATATATATATATATATATATATATATATATATATATATATATATATATATATATATATATCTATAAAGGCCTACCATGCTTCCGGTCCAAAAGCGTAGCGCCCAGCGTCCTGCGTATATAAAGTGTATATAAATGATGGTATTAGTCAGCGTCAGTGTCAGCGTTAGCAAACTATAGGTTTATTCAGCGTCCATTTTATTTTTCTAAAGTTTAGCAGCTTGCTTGCCTGTCTGCGGTGTCATGTTACTCGCTGTATTTCTGAGAAGATTACGTCATTTAAACTGACAAAAACATTTCTATTTGATTAAAGCTACTTAATAAATTCTTTTAGTTCCGTTTCTTTATGTGTATGCATTTTATTTAAAAGGCTTTCAGATTTAAAATACTCTATGCATAAAAACATCATAAAACTCGAAATATTATTAGATTTGTATGAAATTTTATACAAAAGTGTTTTTGAGGTCGCTGATTTCAAATTTGATGTCAACGTTTGCAAATTTTAAAGGACGTATGAAATATGGCGTCCATAATAATTAAAATCTAAAATACTAAAGTTTTTAAAACATTTTGTTTTCGTTTATATTTAAAGTTTTCCATCGACGATTTCCAACAATTATTGCTGTAGAAATGGGTTTACATATATAAGCTATCGTCTTTAGTAATTAGTAATAAAGTGTAAAAAGTAAGATCGCCGATTATCAAGGATCAAAAAGCCGTTTTACTTAATTTATGTTATGTAACAAAAAATATTATTGATTGCCAATCTTTTAAAAGGACATTTTTGTTTTCGTTATTAGTGCTTACTTCATTTTTTAGGTGCACGAGGTTGTATATAGACAAGGGTTTTTATAAGGAATTCAAAGATTTATTGATTCAAGTTAAACATAAATTAACAATTATTATCTTTCACTATATTTAATCAATTACTGATGCTGATTTAGGAAAAGAAAATTGATATATAATAAATCTAAAACAATCCGGGTCCAGAAGTTTTGTTAAAAGTTGTTCGTTCACGGGACTTCACTTTATGCATTGTATTTCTGAGTAAAGATTGCGTCATTTAAGGTGACAGAAATTCTTTCATATTATATTTTGTTAAAGCTATTAAACACATTTCATTTATGCGTCATTTAAATTTCGTTATTAAGAAGGATTTGCTTGCTACTAGAAATGGGCGATAATTTTAATAAAATTGCAAGATTTAATAAGATGAATAAGAATTTAAATATTCTTTCGTTCTCAAAATATGTGTGGGATATTTACACGTAATTAAAAGCTTTATTTATTTAAATTAATCAAACATGACGCATTATTATATTATCATTCGTATTTAATCAATCACTGATGCTGTTAGATAATAATAAATTAAAATATACAATTGAAATATAATTTTATGGCATTTATTATATTACGTTAATTTGAACAAACTTTAAAATAAATACGTAGAATGTCGATTTTTATAAATCTTCACAATTCTTATCTATCGGATTGTTGACTTTACAACATTTTTTTAAGTTGCCGTGTAAAACAAAAACGTCAATTTTGCACCCCTTGTGTTTTATGTAAATAAATAAGCAATACAGTCCACTCAATCTGTCATTTGACAACACAAGATATGTACAAAAATAAATTAGGCAATTTATGTTGATAGATTAGGTTATTGAAGTATATATTGGAATTTGGAATAAACAACATTTTCTGCGGTGTCATGTTACTCGCTGTATTTCTGAGAATATTACGTCATTTAAACTGACCAAAACATTTCTATTTGATTAAAGCTACTTAATAAATGCTTTTAGTTCCGTTTCTTTATGTGTATGCATTTTATTTAAAAGGCTTTCAGATTTAAAATACTCTATACATAAAAACAAAATAAAACTCGAAATATTATTGCATTTGTATGGAATTTTATACAAAAGGGTTTTTGAGGTCGCTGATTTCAAATTTGATGTCAACGTTTGCAAATTTTAAAGAAGATATGAAATATGGCGTTCATAATAATTAAAATCTATAATACTAAAGTATTTTATAACATTTTGTTTTCGTTTATATTTAAAGTTTTCCACCGACGATCTCCAACAATTATTGCTGTAGAAATGGGTTTACATATATAAGCTATCGTCTTTAGTAATTAGTAATAAAGTGTATAGTTGGTTGGATATAGACAAGGGTTTTTACAAGGAATTCAAAGATTTATTGATTGAAGTTAAACATAAATTAACAATTATTATCTTTCACTATATTTAATCAGTTAGTGATGCTGATTTAGGAAAAGAAAATTGATATATAATAAATCTAAAACAATCCGGGTCCAGAAGTTTTGTTAAAAGTTGTTCGTTAAACCGAATAGTGACTTTACATTTTTACGTTAAGTAACTATTTAAGTAAATGTTTCTTATAAATTTAAACAGCCTATTAATAATGAATTTAACAACAGTTTCAAATATCCTAGATATTTATATTTTTGGGAATAAATTTAAACTCAGAGTATTAAAATTAGAAACGATAAAGATAACGAATTTACAAAAAAAATATTAATATTATAATAAGATTTTAACTACAGCAAAAACAAAAATAAAAAATTTCAACGGTATAAGAAATAAAAATTTCCATTCCCGCTAGTCCTTGTTTCTGGTGATAGTTAACGCAAGAAGTGTGAACATATTTAAATTACAACGAACATATTTAATTTATTTCTTGTATGAAAACGTCATCTTGATTTTTTTAAACAATACGCTTTTAAAGAAATTGGCAATTGTTGGGAATCAAAGTATGCTTAATTAACTTTGACATTGACATAAATTATAACGTCAATATGGTTTGAATTTCAATTTCTATAGTACACAACGCTTTGGTTAAATAAAGAAAAACCATGTCTAACGTAGATAAAATTAAAAAGATTAAAGTTTTGCGCGATTTAGAATTATCTAAACTTACCGAAATTTTAAATTGTGCTCAGGAAGCAAAAGTTGATGCGACAAAGAGAAATTTGTTTAGGATTAGGTGTGAAGATCTTGACGAAGTTAAAGAAGAATATTTTAAACGCCACTCTGCATTAATTAATGAAATATTTTCAGACAATGACGAAGTTCAATCGTGTATTAAAGATGTCCATACTTTTCAATCTAATTTAGCTCAAATTAAGGAAATTTTTAATGATTTGTTTCCTACACAACAAGGTACCACGATGCCTTCTCGTAGAATTACCATTAATGCTAATCCATCAGGTTCACAAGCAGATCATGCTAATTTGCCAAGAATTAATTTAATCAAGTTTAATGGAGATATTAAAAATTTTCCTGCATTTTATGATTTGTTTCAGAATTTAGTTCATAATAATTCCAATCTTTCTTCTATAGAGAAATTTAGTTATTTGATAGCTAATTTAGAAGGACCTCCCTTAAGTTTGGTAAGATGTTTACCTATGTCTGGGGCAAATTATCAAATCGCATATGACAACTTGATCAAAAGATATAAAAATACTCGCTTATTGGCTCAAGCCTATTGGAACTCAATTGAAAACGCACCTAATATTAACTCAGATGATCCAAACGCTTTAAGAAATTTATTGGATATATTTTCAAAAAATATTGAAGCTCTTAAAACTTTAAATCTAAATCCTGACTCTTGGGATTTTGTACTTTCGCATATGCTCTTACAACGAGTCGACGCCTCTATTCTTACACGCTTCGAAGTTGCACACGGTAAACCTGGTGAAATACCCAATTTTAAACAAGTTTTTGAATTTCTAGAAAACCATTGTAATGCCCTTTTTACGGTAAACGCTACTCCTATGAAACACAAAATGGTAAAATCGAAGTCAGAAATTTCTAAAGGTCTTTCGACTTATAAAGGTCGTCCTTTAAATCACTCATCTTCGTTTTTTAGCACAAATAAAAGTCCTTCCCGCAATCCTCAATTAAAATGTGCCGGTTGTAATCGGGATCATACTTTGTCGAATTGTCCAGACTATGTTACTAAAACTCCTCAAGAAAGGTTTGACTTTTTAAAGACCAAACGTTGGTGTCTAAATTGTTTATCCAATATTCATCGAACATCTCAATGCCGATCTAATGGGACGTGCCGAACTTGTCAAAAAAGGCATCATAGTTCGCTACATTTTGATTCTCACGCTGTAACCATAATCCCTGGGAACACTACCCAACCCGCAAGCACCGCGCCTTCTATGCACCTTCATATAACTGATACCCCGCAAAGTCCGAATGGACATTGTAATTTTTCCGCTAATATGCAATCATCGCTTGTTTTATTATCGACTGTCCTTTTTGAAATTCAAGATGTTCGCGGTTATTTTCAGACCGTCAGAGCTGTTCTTGATACTGGATCGCAAATAAGTTTTATTAATCAAAAATGCGCAAATAAATTAGGTCTTCATCGCACTCATATGCTTTCTAATGTCCAAGGAATTGGAGAAAGTAATCTCAAAACGCAATTAGGTTCCATAACATTAAATATTCGCCCTATAGGGAAATCTAGCCCTCATTTAACTACAAACGCTATAATTCTGCCGCAAATATGTTCTCCGCTTCCAAGTACCGAATTATCAATTAGTGATTGGAATTCGATAAAAAATTTAAAACTTGCAGATCCTTATTTTAATAAACCAGGAACTATTGATGTTCTTATTAGCGCTGACTTGTTTCCGAATATCATTCGCGATGGCCAAATAATTGGTAGTAACTCTGAACCTATCGCTTTAAATACCATTTTTGGATATATCCTTATGGGAAGAATCAATCAAACCGCTTCGCAAGAAACATTTCAATCTTTTCTATGTCAAATTTCGAATAAAACGCTTAATGATTTCCTCTGTAAGTTTTGGGAGTTAGAAAATGTCCCTGAATCAAACAATATCCTGTCTCCGGAGGATGAACTATGTGAAAAGTTATTCAAGGAAACTGTTTCAAGAAATTCTGAAGGTCGATACATAGTTACTTTACCCTTTCGCGAAACTGAACCTAGATTTCTAAATAGTCGTGACTTAGCTTTAAAACGCTTTTTAGCCTTAGAACGTCGTTTAAAGAAATCTCCCGATCTATATGATAAATACTCGAACTTTTTGCAAGAATATCTTGACCTTGGTCACATGGAACTATTGACAAATCCAGAGGTAACTGATAAATCTTTTTATATACCCCATCATTGTATAGAAAAGCCCGAAAGTTTAACCACTAAACTAAGGGTAGTTTTTAATGGTAGTGCTTCTATTGGTAATAATCGTTCGCTAAATGATTCACTTTACGCTGGTCCAAAGTTGCAAAAGGATATTTGTAGTATTTTACTCAATTTTAGGTTACATGAAGTAGTACTAACTGCTGACATTTCTAAGATGTATCGCCAAATTCTAATCGCTCCTCAGCACCAGGATTATCAAAGTATCTTATGGCGCTTTAATGATTCTGACTCTATAGCTGAATATCGCCTTAAAACTGTAACGTATGGCACTACACCCGCTCCCTACCTCACATTAAGGGTCCTTCAACAACTTGCTGAAGATGAACAACATCGTTTTCCGCGAGCCTCCCAGGTTCTACTGACAGACACCTTTTTTGATGATTTTGTAACTGGATGCAGTTCTATTGAAGAGGCTCTTTCGCTCCAACAGGAATTAATCCTGCTACTTCGATCTGGTGGTTTTGAGCTTCACAAGTGCTCTAGTAACAATAAACAAGTTTTGGAACACTTGCCGCAGTCGCTTATCAATCCAACTGCTCTCTCTTTAAATACTGATGAACCCACAACGATTTTAGGTCTACGTTGGCAACCCTCATATGATTATTTTTCTTATAATGTTGAACCCTTAGTTACCGCATGTACTAAACGTACTATCTTATCCGAATTGGCCCGTGTATTTGATCCATTAGGTTTTTTATCGCCGATAACAATGTTTACCAAATGTCTTATTCAGACCTTTTGGGCCTTACGCCTTGATTGGGATTCTGAAGCGCCTGTAGAGGTCTCTCGCCTCTGGGAACGTTATAGAGCTGAATTACCGCTACTTAAAAATTTCAAACTACCTAGACATATTAATATTTTCTCGGGAAACGCAATTTATGAAATTCATGGATTTTCCGATGCTAGTTCTAAAGCATACGCTGCCGTTGTTTATCTCCGAGTAACCTTTGACAACGAAAATTATATATATTTCTTATGTTCTAAAACTAGAGTTGCGCCACTCAAATTTGTAAGTATAGCGATGCTTGAATTGGCAGCCGCTTCACTATTGTCAGAATTAATCCACTTTGTGAAAACTAGTTTGTCTAGACATCTGTCACTAAATCTGTCAATAAATTTTTGCGTGGTCCGATTCACACGTTGCTTTATCGTGGATCAAAGAGCATCCTTCTCGTTGGAAGACGTACGTAGCTAACCGAGTTAATCATATTCAAGAGAAGGTACCACCTCAAAATTGGTTTTATATTTCCACCTCTATGAATCCAGCAGATGTTGCGTCAAGAGGACTGTATCCGTCCGAACTTTTCAAACATTCTCTTTTTTATAACGCTCCTGATTTCTTGAAACTTTCAAGAAATTTATGGCATATAAATTCCAATTTTATGGAGAGTTCTGAAACATTATTGGAAGAGAAAAGGATTAATCTGACCCTTCTGACGACTAAAAATGAATCTGATCATTTTTTAACGAGCCTTTTAAATACAACGTCTACTTTTTCCAAGTTGATCCGTATTCTCGCATATGTTTTTTGATTTATCCACAACTGTCGAAGTACATTAACTCAAACACAAAAATAGTGATTTCGTCTCTTATAAAGAATTGCATAACGCTGTGTTGGTTCTTGTTAAACATGAACAATCAATCTATTTTTCTGAGGAAATTCGCGCAATTAAACACAATCAGAAATTATCTAAACCTTTACAAAGACTAAATTTATTTTTAGACCCGCAGGCAATTCTCCGAGTTGGCGGTAGACTGTACTATGCAACTTTATCGTATGACAAAAAGTATCCGATTTGTTTACCACGCTCAAGCCGTCTGACATTTCTCATAATTGAAGATTTACATATCAAATCTTTACACGCAGGAGTTCAAACTGTACGCTTTCTTTTAAATCAAAATTATAGGGTTATTTCCGCACCCAGGGTACTTCGCCATGTCTTATCAAAATGTGTTAGATGTTTCAAAGTTAAACCCAAATCGATTCAACCCATTATGGGTAATCTCCCTTTCCCGCGTGTATCCCAATTACGAAGTTTTCTACACAGTGGCGTAGATATGGGTGGACCACTTACCATCACGATGAGTAAATGTCGTGGCGCTAAAACGACAAAAGCCTACATTTGTTTATTCATATGTCTGTCAACAAAGGCTATCCATCTTGAATTGGTTAGTGATTTGACTGCTGACGCTTTTATCGCCGCATTGCGGAGATTCGTCTCTCGCAGGAATTATGTAACAGACTTATATTCAGATAATGCAACTAATTTCTTCGCTGCTAATAAGCAACTTTTTCAGCTAGATTCTACACGTCCTATAAAATGGCATTTTATTCCGCCTAGCAGTCCAAATTTTGGGGGATTGTGGGAAACCGGGATAAAATCCGTGAAGTTGCATTTGGTTCGCATCATTGGTTCACTAATTTTAACGTACGAAGAGCTATATACTATATTATGTCAAGTAGAAGCAATCTTGAATTCGCGCCCTCTCACCACATTGAGTTCAGATCCTAATGATTTGTCGGTGTTAACACCTGGTCATTTCTTGACCATGGAACCCTTGAGTGCCGTTCCTGACGCTAATTTAAGAGATTTAAAAATTAATACATTAAACCGTTGGCAATTGCTACAGAGAATTCATCAAGATTTCTGGAAGCGTTGGCATAGGGAATATCTCCATACTCTCCAGCAAAGGAGTAAGTGGCTGGAACCCACTTCTACTCCGGAGATCGGAACCCTCGTATAAAATATATAGCATTTTTGGCCGGCAGAATGGTCGGTTTTCGTTAAAAACCTTAAAGTTTTACTTTATTTATTTTTTATCTTTATTTAACTTACTTGATGGTGTTGTGTTTTATTATTTGAAACCTTGTTATTAAGACTTATATTAATGAATAATGTTTATTTTCGTTGATCATACTTCTTGCCATTTGTGAGCAGATTCATGTATTGGTATTCATTTATGAACTTTACTCACTTTTTCACCTGTTATAATGAGGTATTTTTAGTCTAATATATAGAGGGTGACTTGTAAACATTCAATCGGTACTATGTTTGAATTTACAAGTGCGCTTTGAAACCAAAAATATAGCATTGACGCGTTTCAAAAAAAAAGTGTTAGAAAATAATGTCTGTCAAGTATTAATTTTACTTTTTGCTACGCATTTTTTCCTTTTTAATATATTATGGACATACTTGTGGTGTCCTACCGTTGCTGAATGGTGACTTGAAGCATCACAGAAGAATTTTCCTATTATTACATACAGGGGCCCCTTGAGAAATAGTGACACAGGATTGGTGTATACAGTGTGTTTTTTGTAAACGATAATATAGGAAATCCAATGGAATTTTATCATTTTCCTCGTAAGTTTGTACCCTTGCAAATGTAATTAGAAATCTTGGTATCAATCGAAAGAAGAATTCATTTTACGTCAAAAAAATATTAAACTTTATGAAGAAAACCAAAATCGATTTAGAAAAAGACTTAAAAAGCTTATTGATTTACTGCTTTTAGTAATAAGTTATTAAAAATATCTGGAAGCTGAACGCCGATTGGTGTAGCGGTTAACGCTTCAGATTGCTAATCAAAAATCGCAAGTTCAAACCCCGTCATGGTATAATTTTTTTAAATTGTTAGATATTTTTGCTATGGGGGTTTACTGTTACTTTTTGTACAATTTTAACTACCTATTAGAAAGGCAAATGAAAAAAGGGCATAAAACTAATTATCCTTGTAATAAAGTTCTAAAAATAATAATTAGTAAGCAATACAATTAAAAAAAAAGTATACGATGACGGGGTTTGAACTCGCGATTTTTGATTAGGAATCTGAAGCGTTAACCGCTACACCAATCGGCGTTCCGCTTCCAGATTTTTTTAATAACTTATTACCAAAAGCAGTAAATCAATAAGCTTTTTAAGTCTTTTTCTAAATCGATTTTGGTTTTCTTCATAAAGTTTAATATTTTTTTGACGTAAAATGAATTATTCTTTCGATTGATACCAAGATTTCTAATTACATTTGCAAGGGTACAAACTTACGAGGAAAATGATAAAATTCCATTGGATTTCCTATATTATCGTTTACAAAAAACACACTGCATACTTGAACTATTAAGAGGTAAGTTACTCTCTATATAACTATTATAAATTCATTTAGATTGCCTCATTCGAATTTAATTTGTATCAAAACTTAAATTTTAATGTCACCATAAATAATGACACCTTGAATTAAAAACAGTCCACTAGCCAAACCTTGTAAAAAATTGAATATCATAAGGGACCATACTGTTTTATCATTATTAAGCAATGGGTAAATAACGAAGATATAAAAATATTATTCTATTTAAATTATTTATTCTAAAAAAATGCTTAATGCGTTTAAACTTATATTAGGCATCTATTAATTAATTTAAGAGAAACGAAATACATTTTTAGATGTTTTTATTAGCCCAAGAACATAGACAACTGCTGCGGGAGGAGGTCCGTAACGTAAGAGGGGCTTATCGACGAGTAGAAACGTACAATACAATTTAAATTGTGTTTGGTGTTAAATTTTATTCTTTTACGGAATTATTGTAACATCTAAAAATATAAAATGGCGCCGTTAGAAGCGAAAGATCGCGGTCTACAATTTTATAAGAACGACTTTTTTCGATTGAAGGCTTCGTTTCTGAAATATGAGTTGATAAACGCGAAAGTACCCTAAAATTAATTAATTTTTGAAGCTTCGCAAATGAAGTTAGAAGCATTTAAAGTTTATAGTTCCCGTAAGACTCAATGCTTTGCAAAGATTTGTATATTTTTTTTAGAAAAACGACTACTAACTTTACATCGAAAACTACATGATTGATCTAATAATGGTGCATCAGGTATGATAGATAACTCCAGAATTATGAAATGTGCCCTTTTCCACAGTCCAATTTTCGGCCAACTTTTTTTTGGTAAAACAATTAATAATAAGCTATCGAATACAACTAGTCCCAGCTTTTACTCTCAAAACCCCCACAGGGTTACACGTTTTACCCCACTGAGCACTCTACTATTAATAAAAATAGCAAATAAACCATACTTTAGTCATTATGGACGCCATATTAGTTTCACCCTTTAGAATTTTCAAACTTTGGCAGCAAATCTAAAATAAGTTACTTTAAAAACCCTTAGATGCCAGGTCTGATACAAATAAACAGTACTTTAGTCATTATGGACGCCATATTTGTTTCACCCTTTAGAATTTTCAAACTATGACAGTAAATCTAAAATGTTGTTTATTCCAAATTCCAATATATACTTCAATAACTTAATCTATCAACAGAAATTGCCTAATTTATTTTTGTATATACAGGGTGTCCCCCAAAAAAAGACGAGTCAATAGCACTCTTATTTATTGTAGGATTTTAATTATGTATACACCAAATTAAATGGTTATGAATAGACTACAAGCTGAACTAAAAAAATCCCGTATACCCCTAACGGCCTTGAAGCTGAACTGTCAAGATGAGTTTTTTCAAATTAGACTGTATATATTTTTTTACTAATTCTGATAGAGGATTTAAAAAAAAATAAAGATAAAAAATCTTATGAAAAGAAATACCTAGCTACGACCGCCATGCGAGACGAAAATTAAAAGCGCCGTCTGCGTTGGTATGACAACGAATAGAGCCATAGCCTCTTAAAATCTTATGAAAACGAATACCTTAAATTTTTAATAATCATTTGAAATAAGATACCTTAGCAAAACAATTCTGTCAAGCTCGTGTCAAAATTTTTTACAAAATGAATGAAGAACGTTTTGACATGCTTCGCGTTTATTTTGAATGCGGTGAAAATACCTATCGAGCTGTAAAGCTGTATCAGCAAAGGTATCCAAATAGGGACCAGCCCAGCAGATCAAAATTTCAGCGTTTGGTGGACAATTTGCGTACGTACGGTTCTTTTAAAAAACCCAAACGTATTCATCAGCGTCAAACGTTTGATGAAAATGTGGAATTAAATGTACTTTTGAGTGTTCAAAACTCTCACTGGACCTCAACAAGAGAAATAGGGACTAACGTTGAAGCTTCCATAAATACGGTGCAGCGCATTTTTAAGTAGCATAAGATAAAACCCTATGTTCCAATGAAGACTCATGTATTAGAAGCCAATGATCCTGAGCGTCGCATCACTTTTTGCCAAATTTATTTGGAGAAGACTCGACAAGATCCTTTTTTTTATCAACGAATCTTGTGGACAGATGAGTCAACTTTTTCTAATAATGGATTAATTAACAGAAATAATCCCAGATATTGGGCTGAGGAAAATCCACACCTTACAGTAGCAAGAAATTTCCAACGCCGATTTTCGATAAATGTTTGGTGCGGGATTCTACATAACAGAGTCATTGGTCCAATTTTCATTGATGGAAAATTGGACCAATTCAAATACAACAGAATTCTTCGGGAGATAGTAGAACCGTTTCTCGAAGAACTGCCGCTCAACGAATTTAGGCGAGTAATTTTTCAACAAGACGGTGCTACGCCGCGCAATGCTCGCAGAAACTGGCAGTATTTAACAACCACGTTTGGAGATTCCTGGATTGGGACTAATGGACCTATACGTTGGCCAGCCAGATCACCAGACATTACTCCAATGGACACGTTTTTTTGGGGATACATACAAGATCAGGTGTATAATACTCCCCCACAGAATGAGGCACAATTACGACAAAGAATTGTTGATGCTTGTCGTGCAGTTCCTGCGGACATGCTTAGTAGAGTAACATATGGCGTTGCACAAAGATGCCGCCAATGTTTGGCTCAAAATGGGGCCCAATTTGAAAATAGAAGATAGATTGTTTTATTTGTATACTTATTGATTGTGTTTCAGTAAAATAAATTTATCCAAGCTTATTCATTATTTCATTATGCGTAAAATTTTTGACTTTGACAGATATTATTTGTCAATTTCATTTATTTTCAGAACTGACTCAATTTCTCTATTGCAATAATGGCTATGGCTCTATTCGTTGTCATACCAACGCAGACGGCGCTTTTAATTTTCGTCTCGCATGGCGGTCGTAGCTAGGTATTTCTTTTCATAAGATTTTTTATCTTTAGTTTTTTTTTAAATCCTCTATCAGAATTAGTAAAAAAATATATACAGTCTAATTTGAAAAAACTCATCTTACAGTTCAGCTTCAAGGCCGTTAGGGGTATACGGGATTTTTTTAGTTCAGCTTGTAGTCTATTCATAACCATTTAATTTGGTGTATACATAATTAAAATCCTACAATAAATAAGAGTGCTATTGACTCGTCTTTTTTTTGGGGGACACCCTGTATATTGTGTTGTGGAATGTCAGATTGAGTGGACTGTTATGCTTATTTATTTACATAAAACACAAAGGGTGCAAAATTGACGTTTTTGTTATACACGGCAACTTAAAAAAATGATGTAAACTCAAAATCTGATAGATAAGAATTGTGAAGGTTTATAAAAATCGACATTCTACGTATTTATTTTAAAGTTTGTTCAAATTAACGTAATATAATAAATGCCATAAAATTATATTTTAATTGTATATTTTGATTTATTATTATCTAACTGCATCAGTGATTGATTAAATACTGAATGATAATTTAATAATGCGTCATGTTTGTTTAATTTAAATAAATAAAGCTTTTAATTACGTGTAAATATCCCACACATATTTTGAGAACGAAAGAATATCCTTAATTTCTTATCCACCTTATTAAATCTTTCAATTTTATTAAAATTATCGCCCATTTGTAGTAGCAAGCAAATCCGTTTTAATAACGAAATTTAAATGACGCATAAATGAAATGTATTAAAAGTGTTTCTTAAATAGCTTTAACAAAATATAATATGTAAGAATCATCTATCAACAGAAATTGCCTAATTTATTTTTGTACATATCTTATGTTGTCCAATGACAGATTGAGTGGACTGTATTACTTATTTATTTATATAAAACACAAGGGGTGCAAAATTGACGTTTTTGTTTTACACGGCAACTTAAAAAAATGTTGTAAAGTCAACAATCTGATAGATAAGAATTGTGAAGATTTTAAAAATCTATATTCTACATATTTATTTTAAAGTTTGTTCAAATTAACGTAATATAATAAATGCCATAAAATTATATTTTAATTGTATATTTTGATTTATTATTATCTAACACCATCAGTGATTGATTAAATACTGAATGATAATATAATAATGCGTAATGTTGGTTTAATTTAAATAAATAAAACTTTCAATTACGTGTAAATATCCCACACATATTTTGAGAACGAAAGAATATCCTTAAATTCTATCCATCTTATTAAATCTTACAATTTTATTAAAATTATCGCCCATTTGTAGTAGCAAGCAAATCCGTTTTAACAACGAAATTTAAATAACGCATAAATGAAATGTATTAAAAGAGTTTATTAGCTTTAACAAAATATAATATGAAAGAATTTTTGTCACCTTAAATGACGCAATCTTTACTCAGAAATTCAATGCATAAAGTGAAGTCCCGTTAAAATGACGTCACTGTCTAGCCATAAAGCCGTCAGTGTTACCAACAAAATTACTGTTAAGTGTGGGGACGCAGGGTAAACCGTTGCCGATTTGTATACAAGTGTATACAAATCGCGCGCTATTAGCGCTGCGTGTTGCAAACGCTCGAACTACGATTTTATACACGAATCAGAAATGGGTGTCAAACTGCGCACAGCTAATTTTTACATTTTCGTCATCTAGACACTTTAAGCTTCATATGGTGCAATTTTGAGGCACTAGTCACCCAGCGTCCGTATATCCGGACGCCTAGTGACTTCGGACGCTGCTTGAACCTAAGATTTTACATGGGGGGACGCATAGTGGTGCTCTATATATATATATATATATATATATATATATATATATATATATATATATATATATATATATATATATATATATATATATATATATATATATATATATTTGTTTAACCGCTTATACATACCCGTTTCGCTATATTCTACCGACTTGTCGGACCATTTTCGACGCTCTCAGACCCGGGCTTGGGTCTGGCAACGTTCTCCTATGTTTTCGATGTCTACAGGATAAGGTTTACCTAAAACTGCAATAAAAAAATATACAATTTGGGTTTGGAAAAGTAGGGTCTGTAAAAAGTTTTATACAACCGTAGTTCATCACAATGAACTATAGGGGGCGTCGCGCCTTTCTCAAGTGTATATCGTATATTTTTATACAAGACGCTATCAAACCCGCTATGTTCTACAGACTTCCTAAGCCCTGGATCTGGCAACATTGCCATGACGCATATGTTAAGCTTTGTTTTATATACGTTTGGTTATAATAGCTCTAATTTAATATTTGATGGAGAAAAGTGACGTAAGAATTACATCATCTCGTATGCGAGTTCTTTTCACATTTGTAAATATTCTCTGGCTTTGTAAAATTGAAGGTTTTAATATTTATTAATAATATACTATATTTATAGCATATAACTAGATAAATTCCATATAATACATTATAATTTCTTAAATATTAATATAATTTATTACATATTTTTTATACTGTTTCTTAGATAATGTTAAAGATGTACAGTTTTTTACATTAGCTGGAAGTGAATTATATTCAACTAAACCTTTATGAAACAGATTATTTTGTCCTATATTTGTTGTTACTGTATGAACATAAAAATTATTTCTACTTCTAGTATTATGATCATGAACATCTTCTACGAATAGTAAATTCATTTAAAATGTGCTCTGGATATATTCGGTTTTTTGTTTTAAATATTATTATCATCGTATTATAAAATATATTTTCCTTAACACTTAACAAAGATGTAACTTGTAACATTCCTCTTATGCTAGTATACCTACTACATTTTAATATTATTCTTAACGCACAATTTTGTTTTTTTTGAAGATTGTTAATTTCAGTATTATTTAGGAGGTAAAGTATACTAGCACAATAATTAAAATGGGGAAGTATTATTGTTTTATATAGTAATAATTTAGACCACTTGCTAAGATTTTGGCTTATTCTACCCATGAAATTTACTATTTTTGCAACTTTACTGATAACATAGTTTGAATGACTAGAAAATGTTAAGTGACAATCTATTATTACGCCTAAGTACTTCCACTCATAAACTTGTTCTATTTTTTGACTATTAATTTGTATTCCCACATGACTAGATGTATCAATTTCGTTAAACTTATTTTTTATTATCAAGAATTTTGTTTTATTTACATTTAAAGAAAGACTATTTTTACCTAACCAGTTATATACATTTACTAATTCATCATTGATGATATTTATTACTTTTTCAATATCATCTCCTATAAAATATATTAAAGTGTCATCTGCAAATAATTGAATGTTACATTTTTTAATTACATTAACAATATCATTTATGTATAGTACAAATAAATCAGGGCCTAATACAGTTCCTTGTGGAACGCCAAAGGTCGTTCTTTTAGGTGAAGATGTAGTATTAAAGTATCTAGTTTTTTGAAATCTGTTTTTGAGATATCCACTAAACCATTTTATAACTATTGGGCCAAACCCATATGTTTTTAATTTCAATAATAATAGATCTCTATTAATAGTCTCAGAAGCACGTCTAAAGTCTAGAAAAACTACACCTATCATCTTCTTCTTGTAAACAGCATTTTTCCATTTCAAAAGAACTGATTGTATTGCACTTTCACATGAATTATTTTTCCGAAACCCTGATTGAAAAGGTGTTAACAGTTTGTTCACTTCAATGTAGTCACGAAACTGGATATTTACGACGGTCTCTAATAATTTTTCATAAGATGGCACCATGTTGATCGGTCTGTATTCTTCACATTTGTTAGTGTTGATTATCTTCTCAATGGGGATAATATGGGATGTCTTCAAGGTTTCTGGGAAGGATACACTTTCTAGACTCATTTGAATTAGATGCAAAAATCTCTGTCCTATTACATTGAAAGCTAATCTTTACGGTAATACCATCGACACTACTATTCTTATTAGGTAAATTGTTTATACTTTTTTTAACTCCAAAAACCCTATTGGTAAAAATTTCTCAAACTTGCATTGATGCACATTAATGTGGCTTAAATCAGTTTCAATTTGGGTTAAATTTGTTAATGTAATAATTTGTTCTATGCTGTTAATAAAATAAATATTGAATTTTTCTGCAATTTGAATTTCCTTTTTTTCTAACTCATTGTCAAAAATAATACCTTCCTTTTTTTGTCTGTTATGGCCTCCTTTAATTAATTCTTTAACTGTTTTACACATTTCTGTTGAGTTATTTTTATATCATCTATTTTTTCTTGATAATAATTTCTCTTGTGGTTCCTGATCAAACTAACAATTCCATTTCTTTGTTGTCTATACCTATTCATATCACTTTCTTCTTGTGTAAAGATTGCTCTTTTATATAATCTGTCCCTTTCTTCAATTTCCAAGGCTATTTCTGGGGTCCACCAACGCTTACAACTCCATTGACATTTAATGGTTTTTTTAACAGTTAAAGCATGCCTGTTTAGTGTGTCCATTATGGTTTTAACTAATGTTTCTGCTAGTTGATTGGTGTTTGTACAGTCCGGATTCCATGGTTGATCCATTAGATCTAATTGAAATTGCATTTCATTGAAGTTGCTCATGTCTCTGTGTTGTATTGTATATTCTTCATATTTTTCTTTCACTTTTGCATTTACAGTTATTGGGTGATCGGTTATTTTTGGAACATGGTGTACCTGGGCATCAATGTTTTTTTCATTAGATACAAGAAGATCTATGAGGGTAGCACTGTCCTTAGTGATTCTTGTAGGTTGGTCGATAATCTGATGTAGTCCATTATTTTTAATTAAAGTTCTCAGCCTATTTTCATAATATGAATCCTTTAATAGGTCAATATTAAAGTCTCCGATAATTAGTAAGGTCTCTGATCTACTAGCATATACATCAAACAAATTTTCAAGTTTCATTAGAAATTGAGCATCACTAGAGTTTGGAGAGTGGTATAAATTTATAAAGTTATATTTGTATGATTGAAAGCATATATTAATACCTACAATTCATGTGTTCATATCAATGGTATCTTTAAGTAGGACTTTATAACTGAATTCATTTTGTATATAAATGTTTAGAGTAAGGTTAACAGGATTTTCGAACAAGTGAGACAACGCAACATAATACGGAAAAGTTAATTTCTGGGGAAAGTGAATGGTTTCCAAATAAATATCTTCTTTGTATGTTTGTTTGAAGGATTCTTTGTGATTAATTTGTGTAACATATTACTTTGTGTGATTTGATGTTCATAATGAAATAGCTATGGAAATCTTGTTGAGCATCGAACGCGATCCTGGTTCAGTCTTTTTCTATTTCAGCATCTCCAGCAAAATCTACGAGGCGATATTATCATTATTATTGGGGCTAGTCATATGGTACTTCTCCTATTGGCAAGATACATTTTAGGGGTATACACTGTACTAATCAATCTTTTTACTGAACCTAAAACGTACAGGGTACTTCAGGGTTTTTGCATCTCTCTTACTTCGTTCTTTATATTGATATTCTTTTTTTTCTTGAGTGGTTTTTGTTTTGGAATTCTAAGTTCACGACTTAATTCCACGCCTGCTTTAAAATGTAGCTAGATATTTAACATTAAATGGGACTTCACCCATTTTACATGTAGGATATCTCGTGCAGATGATGTCAATTCCTGAGGGTCAATGCCTTTGATCAAAATAGGCCATTAAGCACAACATATCCATGTTCAAAAATAAAATGTTATAAAGCTATAGACCTTCAAAATAAAAAAGTCAAAAATGCAATTTGGATAAAATTTTGTGTTCAAGGACAGTTGTTATTAGAACATACATTAGTGTTATTTTGTGCTTGTGGCAGCTGTAGCGTACCCGCTACCGCTAGATACGGAATTCTGTGCTAGTGATATGTTTAATGAATGCACCATTGAATGCAAAATTTAATTCTTCACAAAACAGGTATACTTGACCCAAGTCGAATAGTGACAAGTCAAATAATGCCCTATAAAATGCAGAAAGAAAATAAAGGTAAAACGTCATGCAGTATGACGTACAAACGAAGTAAGAAAGATTTCAAAACAAGGTGAAATGCCCTATACGTTTCTATAAAATAATTGTCCAGTACAGGGTATTCTCCTAAAGATATTCTTTTTACTGCAAAATTATCATAATACTACAACCAACAATAACAACAACATCGCTTCATGAATTTTGCAGAAGTGATGCTAAGGTTGCACTGCGAACTCAACATTTTTGTTCTTAGCTAAGTACTTGATGACGAATACAAGATCGCAATAAGTTATCTTCTAAAGCTGCTCCGTCAAATGTATTGGTAGAAATTGTTGGGCTACATACAGGGTGTTTTACTCAACTTTCGTATAAATTGCATGTGTGATAGTATTCATCAATAGGAACAAAAAACTCTTTTTGTTTTTACGCAAATCGACAAAAATTTGCTAAAAATGTCAACTTTTGGGAACTGCTGGAAATTATAGTCAAAACAAACTGCGACATCACCTAGCAGCAGCTGCGTTAATGTATCAGATAGGCACATCCAGCTTTTCAAAAACCATTATTTCTTCGGTTATTATGAAAGATAGACACTAATGATTTTCAGCTTTTTTGTTGCATTTTATATGTACTACCACCTATTCAGAGGATACGAATCTTCCATCCAAACCAGTTCATAAACCTAACAGTTTTTGAAAATAAAACGATAAAATCCATCTGGGGGCGTGGTTTAATATTGATATTTTACAAGGTTCAGGATATTATCTACTCGTAAACATGAACAAATCAAGCATAAAGTCATTTTCAAGTTTAGCTGACCAAAATACACTATATTTGATTAGTTTAACCTAGATTAAAAAAATAGCAGTTTCTATTTTTACTGTGCGTTTGTACAGTTACAAGAAAATTATCGAATGTTCGATCCTACTTTCTGTTTAATGAATTTGAAGGTACAAAACAGTATACACTATATGGTGGTTAAGTGCCTTTAACAGAAACGTCGAAAGGTAACGAAGAAAAGAAGAAGTTTTTTCAAACCTTGCTCAATTTCGTTATATTGCACTTGTTTTAAATATACCAGGCGCAAATCATATTAGTCCACCCAGTTTCATTTTTGTTAAAGAACCTCCCACAGAATTTATTCCGTTTATCTTTTGTTCTATGAGGTGGCCGTTTCTTGTTGCTATAGTGAAGTGCTGCTACTGCATCTACCCCATACCAATGTTCATGAAATTCAATTGGGGGTTGCAACATACACTGCCCCTCCGAACCTTTTGAGTGCCTTGTTTCCATTAAAAGTTTCATTAAGTAATCTTACAAATTACAGACGAGAAAGTTTTCCTTCAGCGTTTTAGCAAAAAAGTCACAAATGATGCTCAACTTAGTTCGCCCATTTTAATTTTTGATAAAGAACACCTCACGATTTTTACCCTGAATGGTCTACGACGTTGTTATTTATTGGTGGTATATAGTACATATCGTCGCCGTTAATGCATATGAACATAATTCTTTGAAATGTTGTAACTAGCAATGTTGCTAGTTGCGATTTCAAAGAATTCATCATGCCATCTGTAACAAAGTTTTTATAAGCATTTAAACCGCGCTCCTGGAAAATTGCTAGAAAATAGTTCCGCTAGTATGTATTAACGTCGACGATATGTATGAGTGAGTACTGTGATCCAGTGATATGTATGTGTGCGTGTAGTATCCAATGCAACGAATATAAACAATTCAACAAACAGAAAATAATTCAGAAACCAAATAGTTCAAGCATTCATTCTCTCATCTTAACAGTAAAAGAATAAAGCATTCATTAACCACAAACAGTCTTTCAAACAAACAAACACAGAAGATATTACATGTGGTGACCGCCGACTTTAATTGAACACGCAACAATCTGTCAAGAAACTTACTCTTGCAAGCATACCATTCAAGATACCAGGATCCTATTTATGAAGCAGATGTCGAGAAGTCAATTAGCATAATTTCAGTAGAGAATCAATACTCTCTCAGCACCACCACTACCTAGTTACTAGGTTACTACCACTACTACTAGCAGTTCCATCGCTGAAGTCATAATCTATCTGAAGTCACGGTTGTATAGTTTTTTTCTGTTTTAAATTTTTCTGCCATCAAAGCAGACTATCTACAGCATTTAAAGAAAGTATTTCTACGCCTATATCATTACGGTTTACTATCAAATTAAAAAAAACAATCTTTCAAGCCAAAGAACTAACTTGTCTCGACCACACAGTGAACGGTGATGGAGTTACGTCGCAAATTTCAAAAGTAGAAGCTATTCATAACTTTCCAATCCTTAGAATGCAACAAGAATTATTCCATTTCGTTGGCATAGATTGTCGATTTAAACCTGAGCTAAACCTATTTATTCCAGAAAAAGTTTCAGAACCCTACAAGAAACGCACACAGCAGTGCGTCGCAAAACGTATAATTATAAATCAGTTGTTGTGAACTTCAATAAACGGTCGTACCAAAAATTCGTTACTTCGTGTGACCGGGAACACAGGGAATACATAGCAGATAAACTCGGATGCAGCCCATTACAAATCCTTCTTATCTTTTTTTGTGCCGTTTATGTATAGAACGTTCGCAATTACTTTTTGTTACCTGTTAGACATATTTGTGTACATACATTTACTATTTTCCTTTTATGTTGCATATACGATTATTATCCAACCAACAACCTACAAGTCCAACAGAATCCTCATACGTTCCTCTTAGGTTAGGTTTTGTAGTTTTTAGTTATTTACATTTTGCAACGAGCCCTAAAATTTAGAATCTGCTGTCTTAATTTTAACCGTTTTCAATTATCTCATTCGATTCTTACGTTATTCTTATTATAATAATATAATAATAATAATTACTACAACCCATAACCTAAACCAAGGCCCCAGAAGCTATAAGCTTGTGCGGGAGGGAGGGGGCGATTATTATTATTATGTAGGCCCAATGTGCTGCTGCAACCGACTTATAGATGGAACAGCGCAAATCCCACATTTGTGTTACAGCTAAGGAAAACTGCAGAAAACCTTAACCAGATCTGCCAGCGCCGGGAGTCGATCCCGGGCCGCTTGGGTGAAAGTCCGGCACGCCAGACATTACACTACCAAGGCTGTTAATTAGGTATTAGGTCATTTCTATAGGTTAAGTTCTTATCATTGTAACGAACATTAACATTAAGAGCCCTGTACTAACTTTAATCAATTGTAAAACCAGCCAAAGAAAAAAACGCCGATTTTTACGTATCTATCAAGTTGCTTTACAATCACAACTGCATCTTATGCGTACATTTACTAGTTCTTTCCAATCCTGTTCTCAAGCAAACTGATGGAGACTTTTTCTGCTGGAAAGATTCTAAAAAACAATGGAGCAATAAATGTGATGATCACCGTTGCCTTGGATACTTTGTAGTATCACTCAATAATAACTGTAAATGCAAAAGTGAAAGAAAAATATGAAGAATATACAATACAACACAGAGACATGAGCAACTTCAATGAAATGCAATTTCAATTAGATCTAATGGATCAACCATGGAATCCGGACTGTACAAACACCAATCAACTAGCAGAAACATTAGTTAAAACCATAATGGACACACTAAACAGGCATGCTCCAACTGTTAAAAAAACCATTAAATGTAAATGGAGTTGTAAGCGTTGGTGGATCCCAAAAATAGCCTTGGAAATTGAAGAAAGGGACAGATTATATAAAAGAGCAATCTTTACACAAGAAGAAAGTGATATAAATAGGTATAGACAACAAAGAAATGGAATTTTTAGTTTGATCAGGAACCACAAGAGAAATTATTATCAAGAAAAATAGATGATATGAAAAACAACTCAACAGAAATGTGGAAAACTTCATGCAAATGAAAACAAATTGCAGAAAAATTCAATATTTACTTTATTAACAGCATACAACAAATTATTACATTAACAAATTTAACCGAAATTGATACTGATTTATGCCACATTAATTTACATCAATGCAAGTTCGAAAAATTTTTACCAAAAGAGTTTTTGGAGTTAAAAAAATTATAAACAATTTACCTAATAAGAATAGTAGTGTCGATGGTATTACAGTAAAGATTCTTAAATTAGCTTTCAATGTAATAGGACAGAGATTTTTGCATCTAATTCAAATGAGTCTAGAAAGTGGATCCTTCCCAGAAACCTTGAAGACATCCCATATTATCCCCATTGAGAAAATAACCAACACTAACAAATGTGAAGAATACAGACCGATCAACAGGGTGCCAACTTATGAAAAATTATTAGAGACCGTCGTAAATATCCAGTTTCGTGACTACATTGAAGTGAACAAACTGTTAACACCTTTTCAATCAGGGGTTCGGAAAAATAATTCATGTGAAAGTGCAATACAATCAGTTCTTTTGAAATGGAAAAATGCTATTTACAAGAAGAATGTGATAGGTGTAGTTTTTCTAGACTTTAGACGTGCTTTTGAGACTATTAATAGAGATCTACTATTATTGAAATTAAAAAGATATGGGTTCGGCCCAATAGTTATAAAATGGTTTAGTGAATATCTCAAAAACAGATTTCAAAAAACTAGATATTTAATAGTACATCTTCAGCTACCTACCTTTGGCGTTCCACAAGGAACTGTATTAGGCCCTGATTTATTTGTACTATACATAAATGATATTGTTAATGTAATTAAAAAATGTAACATTCAATTATTTGCAAACGACACTTTAATATATTTTATAGGAGATGATGTTGAAAAAGTAATAAATATCATCAATGCAGTGGCGGCTCGTCCAGGTAGGCAGGTTAGGCAGTGCCTACCCTGGGAAAATTGAGTGCAAGTAAATCAAAAATAGTTTCAAATTTCTTCAAAAAACTTTGTAAATTTTTTTAATAGTAAACCAAAATAGAAATGTTATTGTCTTTATTTTATTTATTTATTTTTTTTATACTCAGCCGACTTTATTAAACATTCCGCCGATTTTGCTCGAGATAGATGCAAGTGACCGTACGTATCACTGACGCAGGTCAGGCTAGCCGAGTTTGAGACGCTGAAAGCGCCTGTGGTAGTCACGAGTTCAGCGATGTTAGTGAACGGTTTCTCCCGGGCTAGACCCGGCTAGCCTGGGCTGGGATTATTCACTGATGTTGTTTATTCACAAATTTACGCTTTTATAATCTTATATTCTTATAACATAATTACTATAAACTATGTATTACTTGGAATAAAAATATTTTAGAATCATTCAAAGTATCTGGTTATAATTCGTTTGTTACAGTTTTATTGTGTTGAGAAAAACATTAGATTCATTTTCTTTATGATAGAAAATATTGGTAGTTTACAGTTAATAAAACAAAGAAAATGCGACCTAATTATGTATATTCTTTAAAAAAGAATACATCTAATGCTATATAATAACGATAATTAAAAGAAATATACTCGTAAGTCAATATTCAACACAACGTTTATTCAAATATCTTTATTAGTTTCTTTTGTTAAATAATTTCTAATAAAATAAGAATTACTTACATTTAGTTAGAAATTTTTCATAATCTTTAAAATTCATGTGTTATTAAAAACTATTAAATAATTAATAGGCCAGTAAAATAGAAACCGTTAGTGGAAACAAATGTTGGAAAGCGGGAGATCGTTTCTATCGCTTCGTTTTACGTCAAATATAAGTATCCTAGGTTTGCACGGTGCTTCGACTCGAGCTTACCTGAGGGCATCAAAAGAACCACGAAATCTTCGGACCGTTTTTAGTTTTTCGCGTATAACTCCAAAGCGTATAACTTCCATCGACAATTTCACTATTACAAGAATTAAAGAGCATTAAATTCTGCGTCGGATGAGTATCCAACACTTTAAATTCGGTCCAGTGGTATGGTGGAAATCGACAATCGAGAAACGACAATTTTACAAATTTCTGATTTTTTCGTTAAACCGGACGCCCAGAGGCTTTCCGTATAAAAAAACCCATTGGACTGATTCTGATTATTAATATAAGTCGAGAAATATCTAAGCTTGGATATTATAGAGGTTGCCGGATTAAATTAATGGCCATTTTTTTGTCATCCCCCATCATAGCAATTAGGATCAATCCATATGAAGTAGTGCAGTACTGGTCACTCGATCATTCCGAAAAAGATAATTTTTTGTGTGTTATCACCCCTAAGTATTGGTAGATCAAAACCACTGTCATTTTATTTTTATTCCATTTGATTGAAATATGGCAGTCATATTTGTTTCGTGATGAACGACGTTTCTTGCAGTTTTTTGATGTAAACGTAATCTTGATATCTCAAGAACGGTTGATCCTAGAGACCTGCGGTAAGAATGATTGTATTGCTCACATGTCGGACTACATTTTTTCTAAATCTAAACATAATTTTTGTAGGACGCTTACTTATGGGTGTGATTTAATTCCGAAGATTAAAGTTTTTACAAAGATTTTCGCTTTTATGTGGGCTTATTTCATATATCCAGATAAAAATGAAGTCTTAGGGCGGATTTTCTATTTAAACGTACACGGTTAAAGGTATATAATATTTTAAATCTGAAATTTTACTATTTTGGTATTTATGGGCTTTAAAGTTCTCGTTATGATACGTCATATCAATATTATGTTTAGATTAAAAAATGTAGTCCGACATGTGAGCAATAAAATCATTTTTACCGCAGGTCTCTAGGATCAACCGTTCTTTAGATATCAAGATTTACGTTTACATCAAAAACTGCAAGCAACGTCGTCCACCACGAAACAAATATGGCTGCTATATTTCAATCAAATGGAATAAAAATAAAATGACAGTGGTTTTGATGTTCTTAGGGGTGATAACACACAAAAAAATCTTTTTTCGAAATGATCGAGCGACCAGTACTGCACTACTTCATATGGATTGATCCCAATTGCTATGATGGGGGATGAATGAATTCAACGGGTTTTTTTATACAGAAAGCCTCTGGGCGTCCGGTCTGACGAAAAATCGAAAATTTGTAAAATTGTCGTTTCTCGACCGTCGATTTCGACCATACCACTGAACCGAATTTTAAGTGTTGCATACTTATCCGACGCAGAATTTAATGCTCTTTAATTCTTGTAATAGTGAAGCTTTCGTTGGAAAGCACCGCTTTGGAGTTATAAGCGAAAAACTAAAAAAGGGCCGAAGATTTCGTAGTTTTTTTGATACCCTCAGGTAAGTTCGAGTCGAGGGACCGTGCAAACCTAGGATACTTATATTTGACGTCAAACGAAGCGATAGAAACGATCTCCCGCTTTACAACATTTATTTCCACCAACGGTCCATATCGGGTCTACATCATTTTACTGGCTTATAAATAATTTTATTATTGAAGTTGTTGTATGTACTGTCGCCGTTATTATGTCTACTGGGGCGCTCCATTAAAAATACAGATTAATTTTTAACATACTTATTTAAAAGTTCGTTACTGAAATCCATAAGTCCCATCTGTGTCCGTTAATCCGTCCGAGTGGGTTTTTGAAATTTAAATTTTTTTATTTCATATTCAGATAGATCATCAAAATGTAGAAAAAGATCTATGACACACACAGTTTCCTTCCTTTTAGCAAAAAAGTATTAAAATTTATTTTCTCGTGCTCATGCTTTTAAATTGGTTCTGGCGTTGCAGCTCGTTTTTGATTTATTTGTTATGAGATGTATTGTTTATTTTGGTTATTGGTACTACGCCTTTCGTTTTTTTAACATTTTTTTATTTCTTGATGTATATAATACATAATTATTTTTTGGAAAATACTGTTTTTATTTTGCTGTTAGTAGTTTTTAACACCATAGTGGTATTTAATTTTTTGCGAATTGTAATTTTGATGATTATATCATTAATTGTGCATTTCTAATTCTGCCTACCCAGAGAAAATGGCCAGGAGCCGCCCCTGCATCAATGATGAATTAGTAAATGTATATAACTGGTTAGGTAAAAATAGTCTTTCTTCAAATGTAACTAAAACAAAATTCATGATAATAAAAAATAAGTTTAACGAAATTGATACATCTAGTCATGTGGGAATACAAATTAATAGTCAAAAAATAGAACAAGTTTATGAGTGGAACTACTTAGGCGTAATAATAGATTGTCACTTAAAATTTTCTAGTCATTCAAACTATGTTATGAGTAAAGTTGCAAAAAAAGTAAATTTCATGGGTAGAATAAGCCAAAATCTTAGCAAGTGGTCTAAATTATTACTATATAAAACAATAATACTTCCCCATTTTAATTATTGTGCTAGTATACTTTACCTCCTAAATAATACTGAAATTAACAATCTTAAAAAAAAACAAAATTGTGCGTTAAGAATAATATTAAAATGTAGTAGGTATACTAGCATAAGAAGAATGTTGCAAATTACATCTTTGTTAAGTAGCAAAATATATTTTGTAATACGATGATAATAATATTTAAAATAAAAAACAGAATATATCCAGAGCACATTTTAAATGAATTACTATTCGTAGAATCTTCGCTAATGTAAAAAACAGTACATCTTTAACATTATTTAAGAAACAGTGTAAAAAATATGTAATAAATTACATTAATATTTAAGAAATTATAATGTATTGTATGAAATTTATCTAGTTATATGCTATAAATAAAGTATATTATTATTATTAATAAATATTAAAACCTTCAATCTTTCAAAGCCAGAGAATTATTTATAAATGTGAAAAGAACTTGCATACGAGCTGATGTAATTCTTACGTCACTTTTCTCCATGAAATATTAGATGCGAGCTATTATAACCAAACGTTTATAAAACAAAGCTTAACATATGCGTCATGGCAATGTTGCCAGATCCAGGGCTTAGGAAGTCTGTAGAACATAGCGGGTTTAATAGCGTCTTGTATAAAAATATACGATATACACTTGAGAAAGGCGCGACGCCCCCTATAGTTCATTGTGATGAACTACGATTGTATAAAACTTTTTACAGACCATACTTTTCCAAACCCAAATTGTATATTTTTTTATTGCAGTTTTAGATAAAGTTTATCATGTAGACCTCGAAAACATAAGGGAACGTTGCCAGACCCAAGCCCGGGTCTGAGAGCGTCGAAAATGGTCCGACAAGTCGGTAGAATATAGCGAAACGGGTATGTATAAGCGGTTAAACAATATATATATATATATATATATATATATATATATATATATATATATATGTGTGCTTTTGTATCGTGTTCGCCTCCGTATACTGAACAGACGACCACAACTCCGCCATTAATAATGATTGTATATTAATTATTCTATTGTCACAGACTTTTTCTTGAACTAACACTCCTAAATCCACCAAGAGGGGTAATTTTATTTAATTTTTTAGATATACATGCTTCTGTATAGTGCGCGTTCGTGTCAGCCTCCGTACATAGACCGCTCGTATTCACCTCCGTGTATATAATTTTGGCAAATCAAGCGTTCGAGTACGCCTCCATCAACGTTGTCAAGTTTACAAGGTATAAAACTATGGTACTTATCACTATTCAGCAGATTCTGTTTATCAAGTCCGTGTTTATGTCTGCTATAATTACTGAGTTCGAGGACACCTGCTGAAAGTATGCCGTTAAACAATACGGACCTTTAAATTTCTACATATAAGATATTTCGAGATATAGTTCTGTTAGAAACGAATTTTCAGATTATAATAATGTAAATTTGTTTCGTTTATATTCTAATGGAAGAAAATCATATATGTTTAATATTTTATTAAGTAATATAATGTCACGCCTACAATTTTTTTGTATTTTTAAATAATTAACAAAGGATGACATTCCTTACTGTATAAAGTATGTGCGATGTAGTAAGTAGCTAGAATCATTTCAGAACTACATTTCTAACAACAAAGTGGTTGAAAACAATTAAAGTTTATTCTTTAAACCCATTTCTTTGCTTTTGCTTTCTCACAATATATGTACAAGTCCACAGAATGAGAACGGGTTTTTGTAAAAAATACCTTTTTTCATTTCTCGACGTTATATGACCTAAATAACACGACAGACATCCCTGGAGGAAAAAAATCCTGTTGTTTTTGTCTTTGTCTGTACACCTGTTAAGTTTTGAAATTATTGCAAATATCAATGTCAAATTTGAACCAAAACTATTTGGTCTGAAAATACAGATCCAGCTCGTAAATAACCAAAATATAAACAGTGTAGCGTCAGGGTTTTTTTAAGGAGTTTACAGCATTAAAAAGTCTGTTGCAATTTAATTTTAAAATCGACAATCAAATTTAACCGAAAAATTACATCAACCATTACCATTACATCAATCATTATCGTTGAAATACATATATTAAAAATAAAAACAAACAAACATGGACGAAGTTCCAAAAGGTTTTAAATCTAGATAGATAAACACATTCTCATTTCAAACACATAAAGTAATTATACCAGGGTTCAATCGAAATATTGATCATTTATTTGTTAATATTCCCTGAGTTATCTGTTTTGGGATGGTATTTTGAAATCTACGCCAAACAAAAAGTTACATATTGAAAGACTGTAAAGTTTTTGAAATTTTAGGAAAAAATAGGTATCGATAAAAGCATAATTCACGGGAAATCGAGAAAAAAGGCGATTCTGGAAGTGCCACTACCAAGTAATGTTACCTAACTCAAGTTGTTTTCTGCTATAATAAATCATTATCATCTATTTATTCCGAATGTACGAAATACTACATACATGAGCATTAGCTTATACCCATAAGTACTATTAAAATTTATTGGATGAAATTAAGCCTAATCTTTGAAACTTGGCAAACAGGGTGGATGTTTGCTTAATCTTTAAAGATTAGACCATCTAAGTGACCCTCGCCAACTTCAATACACTTTTTACGTCTGGATATAAAATTATTCATTACCCAGTGGAGTGAACCTTCATTTATTGCAGCGACTTCTCTATTGTAAATTTTTCTGAAATTGAAATTCTGGAAACAACATTTATTATGTTATATTTGTATTGTAGCTATTACAAAAAGATACGTACTAGAAAAGATGAGATTTTGAAAGACATATAACCTCTTTCCAAAAAAAGATGAGGTATTGGCGAATGCAGCTTCTGGGAAGCTCGATCAAACAATACAAATCCTAGGTCAAAGATTCAATATTGCAATAAAGTATGGTAGCATTTACTACAAAAAAGGTTTGTCATTAGCAACTTAAAGATTTATATTAAATTACAATCAAATACCTACTAAAAGGTTTGTAAAAATACTCTTATAAACTGGTACAACTTTTTGACAATTCCATAAATCAACCAATAGCGTGAATATTATAAAAATCTCAAACGAAGATCTTTACAGCCAAGATTAGAAGACCTCAAGACAGGGATTTTTAAAAAGAAAAAGTAACTAAAAACTCCGACAAACTCAACAAATTTGCCATTTGTAAAACTAGTAGGGAGCATCGATAAAACATCGTAAAGAAATTGAAAATTTAAACTATAAAAGATTTATAACACCATTAACCCACAGTAATAATAAAATATCTAGAATTCACAAGTGATACTTCAAGGTAGACTGTTTCAAGTTTGTTGTACTCTCATCAGCTGGAGCTAATCATCTGTGAAACCTAAGCACATCATCCTGGCTTATTTACAAACCAATGACTAACATTAGCACCAAATGGTACCCGATGCGACACCTATAAATAAAAAGCCAACCGCACCATGCAGTAAAATTACAGTCTCTTTTGGTTGTGAAAAAGACGATAACCGAAAGTTTCTTAGGTGTTCATTCTGTTGTATGAACATCTCATCAGTTTAAAAATTTCAACTTATCTAAACTCAATAGTAAAGAAGTTAGTTATCTTTCAAATTTGTGCAGATTTCTTTCTCTTCACACACAATATGAAAAAATATTCTTGTACCCTTCTAAATGTATCGACAATAGAAATATATTTATAGTCATATCTTTAATGAATCTACGCTAAATGATGATGTCAAAAGAATGCGTTTTCAAAACAGAATAGATTTTACATTGCATGCCCCCACGAATTGGCAAAATGATAGAATCAGATAAACAGTCGAGGTTTAAAAAGTAACGTCGCCTCACTACACTAGTACAGACAATGTTCCAGATTTTCTTTTAAAATGTGGTATATGATTTGTTTCGACTGCATCCAGATAAATCTGGGTGAACGGTCAAGCAGTCGTTTGAGATGTCGGACTTCATTCCTAGTATCCGAGACTAGCCCGAAGACAGAGGGAGGGCAGTTGTTAGAGGTGTCGGGAAGCACTAGGATTCGAGACTAGCTTGAGGGCAGACCACACGGCGTTCACCCTTAGAACTGGTCGTTGTCTACCCCATCCCAGGCTTGTCTGGGTAACGGATGACGCGATCAGAATCAAATGTGTGGTAGAGTTATGCCGAGGTGTTGCGTTTACGTTTCGCCGGAGTGTTTCTCTACGATGACCCTAAAACGTTGCAGGGGGAGCTCTGTTAACAAGGGGGTCCGGTGTGGGTGGATTGAATCTTACCTGACGTCAGGGTCTTTTAAGAAGCTAAGTATCCCGCTGTCTGGCCTAGACGTTGGCCTATTGGGTGGACGGGAGACCACACGACGTTCACCCTTAGAACTGGCTGTCTTCTACCCTATCCTGCTGACGGGAAACGGATGAAGCTGTTAGAATAAAGCGTGTGGTAGAGAAATTCGTGAGAATTCTCGACGGTAACTCTGACCGATCAGGGGGAACCCTGGTAGATGAGACCGGTGTGGGCGGACTCGAATCTCGCCTAAGGGACAAGGTCATTTATGGTCACCAATAGAACCCGCTGTTTGACCGAGGTCATTTATGGTCACCAAGGACCCCGCTGCATGACCGAGGTCATGTATGGTCACCAAAGGAACCCGCTGTTTGACTGAATCTCTAATGCGGTGACTAGAAGTGAGGTTATCCCGCTTTTGGGCAATGGGAAACTGCAAGCCGCCAGGTAAATGTGCTTAGGAGCTATCCTGACCACCCTATGATCCGGACTGCAGCCGGGTACAGTGATTGGGAGAAGCTCTGAAAGCCATTACACTTAAGAATAGTTGAAGCGAATACATAGCCTCTCACTATCAAGACAACTTCACCAAATCCGGGTACGCACCGGGAGTCTATAACGTGTAGACTTAAAAGAAGCTCTGTCGAGGGCCCACCAAGCCTAAAATTGGTAGATCGGGGTGGCAAAACCGCTTAAAACCCAAGTCCTGTCACATTTGAGGTTGGATTCGATCGGGCAGTGGTCCCTCTTGATAACAGCGTCAAGTTGGGAAATAGTCCTATTGCTGGACGATGTACTTCACCCCGCATGAAAGAGGACGGGAGGGTGCTGGCGGGTGAGCAGCGTGTTAAGTCAACTGCTCGGTCACTATGCGCGACTTAGCTAGTATAGGGTGGATAGGCAACCTCGCTCCTACCAGTGAGTCAATCTGGTAGCAATTGCACGACTGTCGGTTATGCAACTTGCGCGCTGATTGGGCGTATCCCAATCACTTCCTTCTGGAAGGAACGTGGGGGTAAGTTCACACAGGTACCCCACGTAAAACAACCTTGACATTTCATGTCTGGCCTAGACGAATGGAGGAGATTCAAGTGAGGTTTATCTCGGTTAGGGAGTTCGCTCGCTAACCCATGAAAAACTGAAAATGAGAAATCGTCTAGAGACCTACACTTAAAGGATGCTGATGCGAAGATGCATAGCCTCTCGCGTTCAAGACAACTTCACCTTAACGGGCACACACCGGGGTGCTACTTTGATGGGCCCTATAAAGTAGCCTCAAAACGAAGCTCTATCGGGGGCATACCAGGCCTATAACTGGGAGATCGGGGTGGCAAACCCATTTAAAAACCAAGTCATGCCACACTTGAGGTTGGATTCAATCGGGCAGTGGCCCCAACTCTGGCTCGGTTGTACTGAACTGACTTAAGTTGGGGGAATAGTCCTATTGCTGGACTAGGTACTTAGCCCCGTATGAAAGGGGACGGGAAGATGCCGGCGCATGAGCACGTATATGTTAATCGCTCCGGTACTAGCCTGGTTAGCTAATAGAGGGGACCAGCGAGTAACTGGGAGCAATTGCTGTGCGATTGCGCGCTGATTGAGCGTATCTCAATTGCTTCCTCCTTTGGAAGGAACGTGGGGGTATGTTGATATGGGAACCCCACGTAAAACACATGCAAATCGTGCATCCAGATAAATCTTATTTTAGTTTTTGGATGGCAATTCATCTTTACGTCTTTACAAACTCAAATTATCTCAAAATTATTTTACTAGAACATTATCATAATTTTATTTCAGCCCAACATTGTATTAGAATTGCTATTAATTAAATGTGTATTGTAATTATGTAGACTTTTAAAATTATGCTTCAGCGTTAAATTTTAAATTGTATTGACGGTATAGGAAGCTCTAGATCTACAAAAAAGAGGTAATTTACTAATGTCTCAAAAGTTTTGGCACAATGTTTAGGACTTTGTAATTTGTTTTTAACAGGTTGTTATCGGAAACGAAACAAGCTTGTTGTTACGTCATTTCAGTTTTGGGGTTTAAATTTGTCATTAAATTTTATAACTGTGATTTTATAAGATAGAAGTTTTATCTATAATCTTGTTGGACGGATGCCCAAACCTCAAACTATACTACTCTCTGCGAATTAATATATTACGAAGAACCTGTGGTAAACAGAATGATGAATAGAGCCAAAGGCAGGATCGTCATCTCAAGTCGTAAATGATTTCACCAATTCAATGTTTCAAGGTCAACAATTTGTCCAGATGTCCAGACATGGTCAAAAATACAGAAAAAGGAAAAATGTCCAAATAAGTACATCCAAATCCAGCTGCAACGGATACCTGTATGTTATTGTTCACAAGCAGAAACTACTTTTCCGAAAATAGAGTCATTATTAAGAATGATGAGACATTTTTTACTCTTGGTAATTCCTGAATAAAAGGAAATTAAGGTTTCTTTGATAACATCTGATAACATCAATGAACTACCAGATAATGTAAACTATAAGGCAAAAGCTATTCCGGATAAAATGTTGGTGTGGTGTGCGATATCCGAAGCAGGGATTTCTGGGCCGATGTCGGACAAGAAAGAAGAGAAACGGTAGCTACCACATACCTGGCGATTAGCTTATACCCATAAGTTTTCTTAAAATTTATTGGATGGAATTAAGCCTATTCTTTGAAACTTAGCATTCAGGGTGGATATTTGCCTAATCTCTAAAGATTAGATCATTTAAGTGACCCTCACCAACATTCGTTACCCAGTGGAGTGAACCTTCATTTATTACAGCGACTTCTCTATAAATGCATGCTGTTAGTTCCTCAATGGTTCTAAGACGACTCTTTCGCTTTCAAATAGATTAGATTCTAATTAGATCGATCGACCACACGTGCCACGGTAAATATTCAAAAGGTGAATTGATTTGGCCATTAAAATATTGCCTGAGGATCTTCATTGAATTTCCAGCTGTATGAGTTGTCACATTCTGCTGGAACAACAGGCCATTGTTTAGTAGTCCCCGGCATCTTAATCCGGGAACAGCATAGGTTTTTAACATATGTGAGTAGAGTTGGAAGGTTACTGTAACGGAATGTCATTTTCGTGTTTGAAAAAGTATTGACCTATAATTCCAAACGATCCTACTGTACCAAACAATCACTTTCGGGCTATGTAGGTTTTTTGTTAACGCTTGCCAATATTTTCACCTGTCCAATGACTCAAATTTTGTTTGTTGATTACACCATTCTACATAAATTCTGTGACGCCCAAGTCTGATATTTCTATGACAATGACACGATTATTCAAGACAAAAAGGTGCTTTAGAAAATAATTAAATTCAACAGAATCTCTGACAGGTACCTACTGGATGACTGCATGTGAATATAAATCTCAAAGGTATACAAGATATCCATCCATACATAAGGTTGTGGGGAAAAATCTGCAAAATTTGGTTGCAACTCTAATTTGCTTGCATTCATCTAGAATGCTATGATACTTTCTGGGTTTTTTTATTTAAAGTGTAGTTTACTTAGCTAGTAGAATTAATTTCTAATGCATAAATAATCAAGAATTTAAACAAGAATTAACTCGAACATAAAATTGACAAATTTTATACTTGGCATGGAATTTTGAAAAACTTTTCTGCTGTAAACATGCAGCTTCTGGAAAGCTTGCTCAAACAATACAAATCCTCGGTCAAAGATTCAGTATTGCAATAAAGCCTGGTAGGATTTACAACAAGAAAGGTTTGTCATTAGCAACTCCAAAATATATACCAAATTACAATCAAATACCTACTAAAAGGTTTGTAAAAATACTCTTAAAAACCGGTACAACTTTTTGACAATTCCAGAAATCAACCAATAGCATGAATATTGTAAACGAGAAATTGGCAGTAAAGATTAGGAGACCACAAGACAGGGATTGTTAAAAAGAAAAAGTAACTAAAAACTCCGGCAAACTCCAAATTTGCCATTTGTAAATCTAGTGAATCAGCAAAGACAAAACATCGTATAGGAATTGACAATTTAAAATATAAAAGATTTACTAAGACTATTTAAGTCTATTAACCCAGAAACATAATGAAATGTGTGGAATTCACAAGTGATACTCTAGGACAGACTGTTTTGAGTTTGTTGCACTCTCATCAGCTGGAGCTAATCACTTGTGAAACCCACACACAGCATCCTGGCTTATATACAAGCTAATGACTAATATTAGTACCAAATGCTAACCGATGCGACACCTATAAAATTACGGTCTCTATAGGTTGTCAAAGAGAAGATAACCGAAAGTTTCTAAGGTGCTGATTCTGTTGTATGAACATCTCGTCATCTGTTTAAAAATGCAGCTTATCTAAACTCAATAGTAAAGGAATTATTCATATTTCAAATTTGTGCAGATTCTTTCTCCCCACACACTTAGAAAAAATATTCTTGTACCCTACTAGATGCAACGACGATAGAAATATATTTCTAGTCGTATCTGTAGCGAATGTACATGTTTGGTAAGGTTTGTCATTAGCAACTCCAAAATATATACCAAATTACAATCAAATACCTACTACAAGGTTTGTTACTCTTATAAACCGGTACAACTTTTTGACAATTCCATAAATCAACCAATAGCATGAATATTGTAAACAAGAAATTCGCTGTACAGATAAGGAGACTACAAGACAGGGATTGTTAAAAAGAAAAAGTAGGGGAGAGTCTGGAACATTGGCCATGCAGGAACAGTGGCCACCTTCCCGCCATTTTCTTATTTATTAGGTGCTGCTCAAGATTAGGTGCTGTCATCTAGCACAGAATGTACCAATAGGACACTAAGTATATTAACAAAGTAATTCCATTTAAATCTCAAGATTTTTATTTTAAAACAAACTCAACCTGAAATTTTGTACTTGAAGTAAACTACAACAGGCAAGTGAAATAATAATTGTTAGTGACTAAATAAATAAACGTCGAAAGGAACTAGCGTTGGCCGCTTATACCTACTTCATGTAAATATTTATTGGTATAATAATATTTTGATGATTGTGTTGGATAGTTTTTGTTTTTCCGTACTTTTTAAAAAACATGAAGTTGATGTTAAAAACATTTTATTATTAAATGATTAAAAACATGTAGTTGATTAGTGGCCATGTTAAATGTAGGTACAGTGGCCACTTCTTTGTTATGTAGGTCCCTGTACTATTATTTAGTACAATATTTTATTTATTTCAGATATTATTTCCTAGATGTTCCTGATGATTTGTACATTATTTATATCAACCTGTAAATATAGGCGGCACTACTAGAACAGCAAATCTGTTTTTTTTCATTAATTTATCTATGTATAATGTTTGTTAACTTTTGCCTGGTTTTTTAAATTTAAGTTGCCTTTTTTTAATGCAAACTATTTTTTACAAAATAAATCATTATTCTGTAAATGGCTGTGTACTTGTCTTTACTATTTCCATCTTCCACACAGTAGTGGCCACAGTACCATACTCTAATGGCCACTGTACCATCACTGTAGGTACAGTGACCACTTTTATCTTAAATTCTTCCAACTCCAAAATCTTTGTTATAATTTTATTTTTTTCAGTTTTAGAATGCAATGGTGTAGAAGTAAAAATAGTATTTGTTATCTAATGGTAACAGATTCTATAAAAAAGGGTTAATTTTGATTGTTGTTGATGTTATTAAAAAAGGTGGCCAATGTTCCAGACTCTCCCGGCTCCTGACTCTTTGACAATTCCAGAAATCAACCAATAGCATGAATACTGTAAACGAGAAATTGGCAGTAAAGATTAGGAGACCACAAGACAGGGATTGTTAAAAAGAAAAAGTAACTAAAAACTCCGAAAAACACCAAAATTGCCATTTATAAATCTAGTGAATCAGCAAAGACAAAACATCGTATAGGAATTGACAATTTAAAATATAAAAGATTTACTAAGACTATTTAAGACGATTAACCCAGAGTAAAAATGAAATGTGTGGAATTCACAAGTGATACTCTAGGACAGACTGTTTTGAGTTTGTTGCATTCTCATCAGCTGGAGCTAATCACCTGTGAACCCCACACACAGATTCCTGGCTTACAAGCTAATGACTAACATTAGTACCAAATGCTAACCGATGCGACACCTATAAAATTACGGTCTTTATAGGTTGCCAAAGAGAAGATAACCGAAAGTTTCTAAGGTGCTGATTCTGTTGTAAGAACATCTAGTTATCTGTTTAAAAATCGCAGCTTATCTAAACTCAATAGTAAAAGAATTATTCATATTTCAAATTTGTGCAGATTTATTTCTCCCCAGACACTTATAAAAAATATTCTTGTACCCTACTAGATGCAACGACGATAGAAATACATTTATAGTCATATCTGTAGCGAATGTACATGTTCAATGATGTCAAACGAATGCGTTTTCAAAACGATATAGATTTTATAGTGCATGCTCCCACAAGTTGCACAATAGCATAATCGGACAAACAGTCGAGGTTTAAAAAGTAACATCTCCCTACTACGCTTGTACAAACACCGAGTCAGGTTTTCTTTAAAAATTGTGGTATATGCTTTGTTTCCTGAAATGAACTGGTTTCTTGTAAATCTACAAGACAAGATTCAACAATGAAACTTTCATTAGACATTTACAACTTTTTCCGGAATGTGAACGACTGCACCTAGATAAATATTATTATAGTTTTTGGATAGCAATACATCGCATCGTTCTCGACAAGCTTAAAGGTTCTCATAATTAATTTACTAAAACGTTGTCCTAATTTTATTTCAGCCAAACATTGGCCTTCAAATTCGCCAGACCTTAATTCTTTTGATTACTAAGTTGGGACGCTTTACAGAGAAAAGTGAGCAGTATCCTGAAACCGTTTAAAAATAGGGAAGAATTAAAAGGGAGAGATTTAGATTTTCAAGAAACTATTCCGTGAGCTATTGTGCAGTGGAAAGCACGATTGAAAATGATCATAACTGAAAATAGGGAAAATAGTGTCATTTTATTGGTGAAACTAGTATATATAAACTCTAATACAATATATCGTATTAGAAGTGCTATTAATTAAATATGTATTGTAATTATGTAGACTTTTAAAATTATACTTTAACGAACGCGCAGCTATTTTGAGGTTGGTAACAATCGTCATTGAACTCCAAAGTATGAAGCGTTTTATCTAGGCCATCCGCTATATTTTTAAAAATTTTAAATTCTATTGATGGTATAGGAAGATATAGATCTACCAAAAAAGAAGTACTTAACGAATGTCTCAAGTTTTGACACAATCTTTAGGTCTTTGGAATTTATTATTAGCAAGTTATTATTGGAAACGAAACAAGCTTGTTGTTACGTCATTCTAATATCTTCTCAATTTTGGGATATAAATTTGTCATTATGTTTTTTTCAGATAGAAATTTTCAAGAGTTTCTTCAATCTTGTTGATCGGTTCCAAAACCTCAAATTGTACTATTCTTTGCGAATTAATTTATTAAGTGTTTAAGTAGTAGTTTCAACAACTCTTGTATTATTCAAACAATTATTTAAAAAAGTTAACAAAACTATACGTTGTTTGCTTGTAAATTGGAAAATCGCCAAAAAGTTTTATTTTGTTTTTTGATAATTTTAATATTTGTCAAAAATACCTACACCATTCAATATTATTAGAAAATATGCTCTGCAATTGTTGCCTTCCTACTCCTTTAAAGCATTTTTAATGATTTCAAAATAATCAGTAACGGGGGTGTATCAAAAAATGTTAAAAAAGGAATTTTTCATGTCGGGATATTTCTTCAAGCCCGGTTTGTGAACGAAAAATGTCATTAGGAATATTTTTTCTTACTAAGATTTTTCTATATTTTAACAAATAAGGTAATCTCGATTTAAACACCTATTGTCACTTGTAAACTTTGACATGGCGTATTTCAAGTATTTTTGGAAGCAGAAGTGATTGAACAACAAAGTTTTTTCCTTTAAACAAAGAATATTAAAATGTTTTCCCATATGGATCGAACTTTATGGCACACACTGTATAGTTGACCACCTGCAAAATCTGCCGTTTCTCTTCATAATTATCAATTTTCTTAATTTGTAAGAGAATCCTTTAAAATAAGATATTTTGTTAATTTTGTTTGCTGTAAAAATTTGTGTATCCTATTATTGTTCATAAAAATATCATATTTGATAAAAACATTTGCTTCGTATTTGCCGAAAAACATTGATTTTAATGTTTGAGTATCTTAAAAACGAATGTTTTCCTGAATCGTTGTGTAGAAACGTTACTGTTCATAACTCTCAATAAATCAATAATTTTATAAAATCACTAAGCATTAGCTGTTGTTAAATTGGGTCCACTTCACGAATTTTGTCCCAAATCTAAGATTTATGCATTAAAAATAAATTCTTATTACTGTAATAAGTCCTAATTTCGTAATAATTTGCAAGAATTTTAAATAAGAGTACAGTTTTAATATAATATAATCATTCTTTCCATTTAAAAAGATGTAATTATATTTACTAAGAAATACAGACAGAAACGTGATACCTTAGATAAGGAAATGACGCGTTTTTAAACGGGCTTCACCAAAACAAATCGCGAATATAAACTAAAAATATGCTAGGCAGTGTTGCCGCGAATTCGGAGGCAAAAACATCCTTTGGATGCTGTTATACAAGCGGAGGTAAACACAACCGCGTGGCGTATACATGTATATCTCGCAGCGACTCTGCGGCAATCGCTGGAACTAAAATGTATATAAGTATACGTAAATAGGTCCCGTTTGACTCCGGCTGAAAATAGGTGGAAAATGATCCTGGAGGTGCCCTGATGTCGAATAACATGGTTAGCGCGTTCGACTCCGATACCGACGAGTTGCCTCCGGATTTTGAGTCCGACTCGTACGCTGTATATAGCGTTCGGAGGTGTATAAGTACTAAAAGCATATATATATATATATATATATATATATATATATATATATATATATATATATATATATATATATATATATATATATATATATATACGTGCTTATCTATCTTTTTCGACTCCGACAGCCTATAAGGCGCCCGCGACTCCGGCCTTAAATATACAGATAAGGACATACTAGTTATTGCTAGTGCTTATTGTAGAGTGAACAAATTACCGTACCATTTCGCCTCTGAATCTTTAACGTGCGCTTTTAACTCCTATTTGTATATTTTATATATGACAACCAGTTGCGTTCGCCTCCAGCGGCGTTCGCCTCCAGCGGCGTTGCTATTATTTCGGAGTCGAAAATGTATTATTTGTATGTCATAGATATTATAACCATATTACCAAAGCACGCACGGTTCTTCTGTCCTTGTTGTTTAACAGCTTCGCTGAGTACCTCTGCTGTAAATAGTATTATTTGCATTGTTGTCGATAAGTCGTCTGCTTACTAATGATAATATTTAATTTAATAGAGATATGCCATATTTTAAAAGGACGGTTGATTATATTTGTATCGTTGGCGTGTAATATTGTATCATTTTACCACGTACTTTCACGTATTTAGAGTTAAATGAATTGGTTAAAAGACTTAATTTAATTAATTTAATTTAAAAAGCTTAAGTTTTTGTTAGAAGTTAACTTTTTATTTATTCAGTTAGGGAAGTACATTTATTTATTCTTCAAAAATGACTACTTTAAGCCTAAAGGACTAATTTTCCATTAATTTAAAAAATTTAATTAAGCAAGTGCAGCATACAAGGTGTAAAATCGCTTCACGCACGATACAGTTTTATGTGCATTTTATTTCAAACCCTAATACTATCTCCCTTAATTATTTTACAGTAAAAATATTCGGGAGTGTTATAAAGAAAAGAAATACGAATCGAATGATTACCTTTGGTTACGGATTACATTTGTAGAAGAGTAAAGAAAATAGAACTTCCGTTTCTGCAAAACATAGCTATGCCTTGGAAATATTGGAACGATCAGAAATCAATTATACCTTGACAATCCAACTCGAAAATTTTTAACCAATCAAATTACAGAATTTTTCAAATTCGTACCAATGAAATTAGTTTTATAGTGAAAAAACCACTAGTGGTTTTTTCTTAGTGAAAAAATTTATGTCAAAATGAAATGTCAAATTTAATTAAATTAATATTAACTACACACGCGAAATAAAAATTTGCTCGATGGATTGTCAAGCCGAATTCAACTCGTGGTCTAATTATTTCTTGCAAAATTTATCGTTTAAGACATTCGTAGCTTTTGCTTTTGGAAAATTAGTTTTCGTTGCGAAAGCTACTCATATCTGAAATGACAAATTTTGTCGGAAAAAATTAGACCACTTGTTATATTATTAATGAAAATATTAGAATGATAGAGGAAACATTTGCTCCATAGTCAAGATTATTTTGACAATCCAACTCGGAAATTTTTAACCAATTAAATTACAGAATTTTTCAAATTAGGACAAATGAAATTAGTTTATAGTGAAAAAACCAGTAGTGGTTTTTTCTCAGTGAAAAAAATGTATGTCAAAATGAAATGTCAAATTTGCTCGATGGATTGTAAAGCCGAATTCAACTCGTGATCTAATTTTTTCTTGCAAAATTTGTCATTTAAGACATTCGTAGCTTTGCGTTTATAAATTACACTCGTCTCCTTCGTCGACTCGTGTAGTTTTAGTTGCAAAAGATACTTATTTCTGAAATGACAAATTTTATCGGAAAAAATTAGACCACTTGTTAAATTATATATGAAAAATTGAATTCGTTCGTGTTTTGCAGTATTTTTGGATGTAAGATAGGACAAAATGTAACTCATATCGGAGAAAGTGCAAATTGTTTAACCTTTGTTATAATAAAACAATCGTATTTATTAGGACATTGTGAAACCAAGTAACGCAATTTCCTTTTATAAGAACCGTATTAGGACATCTTATCCGGACCTTACAAGGACTGAGGTTGTCTCTTTGGGGCCTTCGTGGGGGCCTCATCGGGCTTTCTTAAGTTATTTAATTGTAAAATTAGCTCAGATTGCCCCTTTTGAAACTTCATAACGATCTTAAGTGGTTCCCCTACGTAGTTTAATTCAGAAAAAAACTGTAGCTATCCCGATCGCGTCTTCATGAGGTCTTAATCAAGCTTCCCTAAGTAACTTATCCTTGAAATAAATTGGGGCTGACGTAATCGGGTACTCATAGAAACTTGATCGGCCTTTCCTAATTAGGGCTATCCCCAAATACACCTTATGAGATTTCTAGACCAAGTCGGGTAAATTTCCAATGTCGAGTTGTTTTGAAAATAAAAATCTTTTATGTTTCACTTGCATATTATTCTTTGTTTATACCTGTGATACGAACTATATAAACAACTCTATAACAACCAGGGCATTATAAACGAGCGTTATAGTCTATAGCTCCCGCTCATTGTATCGTATACTTTGCAATCGGGTCCGGTGTTCTATTCATAGTAATTTGTTTGTAATAGTCAATGTTTGCGTACGAGTGTGTTGCAACACAACAAATAACGAGTATTTGCAACGTAGTTTCTGGGCGCGTGATCCGCGAATTATTTTGTGCCGAATTCTGCAGAAATTTCTTAAATAAAATTAACTTGTTCTCTAGATGACATGAGTGCTATAAGGACTTTATTTGTTTTCATGTTGGTAACAACAAAACATTTGAATTTAAATTGTCATATCTCTGTTTGACTTTTGTAGATTTAGTAAAAGTTGTTACCATCCGACAAATAAAAGAATTCCTAGCTTTATAAATATATAAACAACGTCCTTGGCAACGCCAACACTATTATAAAATAAAACTAATTTTCTACTTGTATACAATATATTCTCGTGAAAAACAAAATTTTGTATACACCACGAGCGTTACTAGATGGTAATGCCCAGACTTCCATCCTTCGGGCCTTTCAGGTCCTCGGGTTGCAACATCGTCCCCTCCTGGCATTATCATCATCTTAACGCCCTTGGTATATAATAGTTATTTAAGTATTAGAGGCGGTAGGTACGCTTTACCAGTCGAGGCTAATAATGTGGAGACCGACGCGTAGCGGAAGTCTCCATATTAACCGAGACTTACAGCTTACACTATTTATTGCTGGATCGGATCTATGAGTGAATTTTAAATATATAGAGTAAACATTAAATACATCATACTGAAAATGTGAATTTTCAGTCGGTTAATGTGCCTGGTTGTTATGGAGCTGAATAAACAAAAACAATTTTTGTCTCAATCCGGACGAATTTTAGAATGATAGTGAGTGTTTTTCGACTTAAATGACTAGGTACTTTATTACCGAGCCTTGGACGGTAAGTAGAATTTACCGCCCTGAGAGCAAAGCTTGTAAATGAACCAAAACGCCCGATCGGAGCGATATATGTATGTGACATACTCTGGGTAACTATTAAGAGCATAAGACGCGACCTTACTTAAAATTAATTTATCTTAACGTATTCCATATTCTATTTCTCAGAAAACCATCTATAGTAAAAAATACCAACCGTGCGTTACCTAATCGAACAGAGAAGGGCACTCGACTGCAACCGGCAGCTGATAGCGCCCGAAGCTCGCACACCGGCCACGAAATAGATACAAAAACTTAACCAGTTGCCCAACTATGTTATTATGATAAATGAGCGACGTTAGTATTTGTATCTTATATGGGCGATTGTAAATCTTAACAGACATTTAGAATTCGACAATATACGACAATGATAGTGCATTAGCCTAATAACTAAGGGGAACTGAGATGGGCAATGCAGCTTTTTACTTTAATCTGGTTATTGTTATTTAATTAAACAAAATTTGCATAAAATAAAAATATGAGCAGTTACCTATATGTTTATAGATTGTGTGAAAATACTTAATGCAATGCGGTTCAATTAAATGTAGTTAGTCTAGAAATTAAATGTTTTAATACATATACCTAGTAACGAAGTTTTGTTTTTATTGCCATTTATTTACACAAATATTACAAATTGTTTAGTTTAACATGTTTCACACATTCTATAACCCTTTAACTATCCAACCGACTTAATTTTTTTTCTAATAAACATTTTCTTTTTGCTACATTTACAGGTTTATAAAAATACAAATAACTCAGTCTATTTCCTTCTGATGTTTCGTATATCGACGAGAGTAGAAGTAGTCGCGACGCACACTGGGGACCTCTCATATAAGTAAGTGCTCAAACTAGGATTTCTAATTTGTAGACAATTGAAAAAAACATAATGCAGGCATGTAGACAAGTATTTGACACATTCCTATGCTAAATATTGAATCGGTAACAGTTGTCATCGCGAAGATATGAAGGTGACAAGTTACTCTATTCACTCAGTTTTTCGCAGTTTTATTTTCTCTCTTGAAAATACTCGCGGCTTCTATGTTTTATTTTTTAAATTCTGTGACGGATTGTTATAAATAACACTATGTCTCGTTTAGAGCAATGTATGTAGATGTAGATTATCACTTTAAACAAACTGTTTTAAACGATTACTTTTGTTTTAAAGACCAAAATTTAAATCAGGTCTATTCTTTCATTACAGGTAACTTTGAATAATTTCTTTTAAATTACCGCAAAAACGTTGTTGCCATTTTAGTATCACTGTAATCTACGGGCTTTTGTTGTTATGAAACTCAATAGTTTTGCAATACGTTGTTGCGTTAATTAAAAAAAATCTCATTTTAAGTTAACCGGAATGAAATAATAGACGCGATTTAGTTTTTGGTCTTTAAAACAAAAGTAATCGTTTAAAACAGTTTGTTCAAAGTGATAATGTTATCTACATACATTGCTCTACAACGAGACATAGTGTTATTTATAATAATCCGTCACAGAATTTAAGAAATAACACATAGAAACCACGAGTATTTTCAAGAGAGAAGATAAAACTGAGAAAAACCGAGTGAATAAAGTAACTTGTCACCTTCATATATTCGCGATGACAACTGTTACCGATTTAAGATTTAGCATAGGAATGTGTCAAATTCTTGTCTACATGCCTGCATTATGTTTTTTTCAAATGGCTACAAATTAGAAATCCTATTTTGAGCACCTAGTTATATCAGAGGTCCCCAGTGTGCGACGCAGTACGCGCCTTGTAATGATCGTTTAATGTGGGATAAGCGTGACTTATCGCCTTAAGAATAATGTTATTGAATTTTTGAAATGTTCAGTTTTCTAATGAATAAGTTGGTTAGTAACATAGTAACCAGATAGTTTTCATGATATTGAACAAAGAATAAGTGATTACTAGTAGTTTATAAACCGTCGTCTTCAGTTATTTATATATTTTGTAGTGTATTCATCTTTTAGATTTTAAACGAAAGGACACTATGCAATCGTTCCCCAGGCCAAAATGTTTTTGGTACACCAGGTGGCTGTTTCTGGTTATTACAGTGAGATGATGTCCCTACACTGCTCCATGCTAGGTTTCATTAAATTCTATTGGTGAACTTCCTCACACCACTTCATTCTGCGTTCACAGATTTATATTATTATTTTGTGTTTCTGGCAGCGAAAAAAACGTTATAAAAAACTACAAGGAATGTAAGGGAGTAACATCCTCGGAAGTAAACCGGTTTCGAAATAAACCCTCAGCCCGTACTTCCTCAAATGTTAACGTATGCTTACATTATTTGTGGCTTAAAAAGTAATAATACTAGTAAAAGTGTGTAAATATTTGTTTTATAATTCTGGTGTTGATTTACTACTTTAAATCGTCTACATTATAAAACTTTCTAATATAGTTTTGCTCTACATATACGGAAAGTTTACATTTAAATTACGTTTAAGTTATGATCTTCTTTTATATTTTGCAAATGGAGCACTTTTTAGGCAAGGAAGTTAGCGACACTGTGTATCCGACTTTTTGACTTAAATTATTGCAACCTTAGTGGTAACTACAAGTTACCTTTTGACAAATTGACCTTAAGTGATAATGGTTCCATATTAAAGGGTCTTTTTCCTTTAACAATATTTTTCCAATTTTTTGCACTGCTAGTCACAAGTTCATCGTCTTTAATGCATTGAAAATATGATAATTGTAAGCATCAACCACAATTTTTTATAACGACTGCAAAGGACTCTATCGTGTATTGTCGCATAATAAATAGATAATGCTGTGTCTTAACATTCAATCGAAACTAACAGAACTGTTACAACATATCAAGTAAAATAAGTGTACATAATTTAAGGAGACAGTTTAAAATGAACTAGTAATTTTAATTATACTACTTTTTATAGAGAATAAATAAAGGAAAAGAAATAGAGTTCAAACATGAGTTCCTTTTCCAAACATTTTAATAGATATTTTCAGGGGCAGATTTATCATTAAACTATAAATAAGCTACAGCTTGGTGCCTCGGGTTCCAGGGGGCCTCAAAAATTACTAAATGATATTATAGATTTGCTAAATTACAATGGAGAAGATGGTTATATGTTTATGTAATGAGCAAAACGTGTTATTCCAATTATTAACGTTTTTAATAATAAATATTTCACTTTTTTCTCAAGTTGCTTTTTATTAAAAATGTTAAATTTCGAATATAAATATGAAATCTTTAGTCAAAAATGTAATTATTCCCTAAAACCATTTCTCACAATTAAAATCTTATTATGGACAATACGATGGGGGCCTCAAAGATGTTTTAGCTTGGGGCCTCGAATATGGTAAATCTGTGCCTGGATATTATACAATAAATTATTAAAGAAACGTTTTAGTATGATCAGCCTTCATGCATTGTTTCTGCTAATATGATTAATTGATTAATATGAACAAAAAACGCAAGTTAAATGCTCGGAGACATGTATACTTAAATAAATACTTATCGTACTGTCAACTCCTGTTAGTATATATTGTATGTAGTTATCAGTTGTGTATGCCTCCAATGACGTTGTCTTCTCATAAGAGTCCATAAGGAATGTTTCGTATACCATATGTATGTATGTAAGTAGATGGATTGAGTGAAACCAAATAATTAATAACATCTTAAATAGTAAATATTGTGTTACTTTATTTATTCATTGTAGTTTTAATTGAAAGATACCATTAAATTTCTATAATAGCTTAATTTTTCCACAACGAAATTTTGTTATTCTTGCTTACATATAATTTATAAATTAAAGGTTTGTCAGTAAAAACATTCATTCTTAATCTTTGGAAGTGATAATGGTTTATGTAACAGCGTTTTATTAAGACAGTATGCCCCCAAGAATGGCACTTTTTATCGTTAGAAAATAATATAATTATGATAATTATGGTTATTTAATGAGTAACCCGCTTCTATAAATATTTTTTTGTTTAACGTGGTTTTAATATTTATTTTCGATTCTCAGGAATGGCTACAAAATCAAAGGTTTTAACACAAAGAGAACCAAAAGAAACCGTTGTGATTAAAAAGACGTAGAAAGTTAAATTCTTCACATAATAGCATTTTATTGTATACAGCAATCGTTGATTCGGCGATAGCCAGTCATAATAAGGTGATACATACTGCTGAGTTTGTATTATTCTTCTGAAAAATTATGAAGTCATCGTAAAATACTGCGCCTCTCTAGTTTTGACAGTATCACTTTACAAACTGTTGCTCAACAAACAATTGTGACAAAGCATTCTCAAATCGTGCTAAAATGTTTATGATTGTTTGGATTTAATCATAAAATGCAGAAGAAAACGTCTAATATAGCCTAATTACTCTTACAATTTTAATAGACATAAATATTAAACTTTATTTCATAACGAACAAAAGTTTTTTGACAATGAGGTATTTAAAATGATTTCCTAAATTTATTCCTATACTATAATAAACAAACACGAGCAGGACGTGCGAGGGCATTTGCATTGCAAAAGTATTTTGATTATTTTTAAAATACGTTTAAAGTGCCAAGGAAGAAATAAAAAATAATATCATATAATTTTTTTTATAAGTAAATACGTAAATAGGCAGTCGCTTGAAATAATTTCAGAGAATTTGTGTATTCATTAGACCTCTAATTAGATTTTAATAATGTATACCGATAATGTATATACTAATAAACAGGTTCATTTCATAACAATTAAGAATTTTGCTAATTTCTGAAACAAGCTTTTGGTCGGTCTACATTCCTCAGAAATTTAAATAGGAGTTTTTGAAATGTGATTATAAATTTATGTGTAAAACTATGTTTTAATATTTACATAAATTACCCAAATCATACATAATGCAAGTAACCAATTGTAAAGCTTTTAGTAACAAAATTTTAGTTTCATTTTAATTTGTTGATCTTATGAAAAATCTATTTTTTAATAAATTTGAAAGCCCGTGGTCAAGTGTATACAATAGAACAACTTCTTGAAGATGCACATAGGTAGGTTTCGCCTCTACGCTGTGTTGCCGCTAATATGAACAAAAAATGCATGTTAAATGTAGGGAGGTATATAATGCTGTAACTTAAGTTAAGACGTATCTCGTATACAGCGAAGGCGCCGCCTAGGGTATAACACGATGTACTAAAATGTATCTATGACTGGGTGAATAGGTATTTTTCGACTCCTACCTAAAATCTGGGAAACGGTATAATAATTGATTTCCAACATTTTAAACTACATATACACGGGGATTCGTTTTCGCCTCCGTTTTTTCCACTTCGCCTCCAAAATCGGAGGCGATCACTATGAACAGACATATATTCGGAGGCGTATCAGTGCTTTCTGCATGTATATATATATATATATATATATATATATATATATATATATATATAAATGATTAGAAGTAATAATGCGCGTAGAGATATACAAGAAAGAGTTATAATAATGGGATATCGCGCAACAGAGAAGAAAGAAAAAATAAGTTGCAGCCGTCTACACGTGTTTCACACTTATTAGTGATCATCAGGACGGCATAGCAGATGGAATAAATATAAAAGCAACTATCTCAGAAAGATGTAACAACACAAGGTTTCACTGATAGCAGCCAACCGCACATTTGCAGTATCGGCCTGAAGACACTGAGTTTTCAGTGCAACGACAAGCGTCACTACTATGATCACTAATAAGTGTGAAACACGTGTAGACGGCTGCAACTTATTTTTTCTTTCTTCTCTGTTGCGCGATATCCCATTATTATAACTCTTTCTTGTATATCTCTACGCGCATTATTACTTCTAATCATTGATATTATACTTTGGGATTGGTTGTCTCGCGGTAGTGGCTTTAGCTGCCTCCGTAGTGACGCTTGTCGTTGCACTGAAAACTCAGTGTCTTCAGGCCGATACTGCAAATGTGCGGTTGGCTGCTATCAGTGAAACCTTGTGTTGTTACATCTTTCTGAGATAGTTGCTTTTATATTTATTCCATCTGCTATGCCGTCCTGATGATCACTAATAAGTGTGAAACACGTGTAGACGGCTGCAACTTATTTTTTCTTTCTTCTCTGTTGCGCGATATCCTATTATTATAACTCTTTCTTGTATATATATATATATATATATATATATATATATATATATATATATATATATATATATATATATATATATATATATATATATATATATATATATATATATTGGTTTAATCGACGTTGTCGGACCCGCTATATGGTAAGGTCGTTAGTAGACCCGCATTTTTTGATTTTTAAAATGTGTATATTTTACATAATATTGATCTATTTCTGATAATATATATGAAAAAAAATATTGGTGATATCTGACAGTCGTTCTTGAACCCGATACATATTACAGTGTTTACAGACCCATTTGTATAATTTGAAGCAAGCCTACCTACCCTACCGAACCCAGCAACGTTGCCGAATGTATCAGAGATAAAATTACGATTGACGTAATGATTTCGGGATGCTAAGCACATAAGTGATCTTTATTCTTGTTGATTTGTTCGTAAATTCCATAACCTTAAACGCAGAAAAATTAACGTTTTCAGTAAAACGATATAACTCTGAAAATTATTATTAACATGAGAAAATAGCATTGAGCCTCTTTTGTTCTAAAATACGTTTATGCAAATAATTGTTTTTTAATAATTTGTTTTTAAATCATTTATTTTAACATGATTATTTTTGTTTACAAGAATACAATTAAAAGTTTCGAAGACACGTCATGTATATGTGTTTTGAAAAAATAAATGTTATAACCAAATCTTTTGACCTCCTGAACATTTTACTGTTATGTTTTTAGCACAAATGAACAGTTTCTAAGATATGTATATTTTAATGCCACGGTAACAGTTCAGTCAAATTAATAAAAATAGAGGGGAATTGAGGTAGATCCTTGGATTTTTGATAGGCCTTCTTTGTGATATGTTAAATAACCCCTTAAAAGTTACTACTCAAAAGTGGTGAACCAGAGAAGCTGATGAGGGAAAGCCATGCCCCCAGATGATTTTTACTGTGTTTTTCAGAAACTATTAGGTTTATCAAAATTGAGCCAGTTAGGTAATGTAGGATTTTATTTAACTTTCATACCAAAAATCTAAGAAAACTTTGTGCATGTTGTCTTGTTTCTGTGTAATCGAAAAACGATCATATGTCACACAGACAAATAATTTGTATCGGTACATAGTATACGAAAAGCTTCGAGCATAACTTTGTGTGATTTGATGTTCATCATGAAATAGCTATGGAAATCTCGTTGAGCATCGAACGCGATCCTGGTTCAGTCTTCTTCTATCTCAGCATCTCCAGCAAAATCTACGAGGCGATATTATCATTATTATTGGGGATAGTCATATGGTAATTCTCGTATTGGCAAGATACATTTTAGGGGTATACCCTGTACTAATCAATCTTTTTAGTGAACCTAAAACGTACAGGGTACTTCAGGGTTTTTGGATCTTTCTTACTTCGTTCTTTATATTGATATTCGTATCGAGTAATTTTTTTTTGAGTGGTTTTTGTTTTGGAATTCTAAGTTCACGACTTAATTCCACGCCTGCTTTAAAATTGCTAGATATTTAACATTAAATGGGACTTCACCCATTTTACATATAGGATATCTCGAGCAGATGATGCCAATTCCTGAGGGTCAATGCCTTTGATCAAAATAGGCCATTAAGTACAACATATCTATGTTCAAAAATGAAATGTTACAAATCTATAGACCTTCAAAATAAAAAAGTCAAAAATGCAATTTAGATAAAATTTTGTGTTCAAGGACAGTTGTTATTAGAACATACATTAGTGTTATTTTGTGCTTGTGGTAGCTGTAGCGTACCCGCTACCGCTAGATACTGAATTCTGTGCTAGTGATATGTTTAATGAATACACCACTGAATGCAAAATTTAATTCTTCACAAAACAGGTATACTTGACCCAAGTCGAATAGTGACAAGTCAAATAATGCTCTATAAAATGCAGAAAGAAAATAAAGGTAAAACGTCATGCAGTATGACGTACAAACGAAGTAAGAAAGATTTCAAAACAAGGTGAAATGCCCTATACATTTTGGTTTCTATAAAATAATAGTCCAGTACAGGGTATTCTCCTAAAGATATTCTTTTTACTGCAAAATTATCATAATACTACAACCAACAATAACAACAACATCGCTTCATGAATTTTGCAGAAGTGATGCTAAGGTTGCACTGCGAACTCAACATTTTTTTTCTTAGCTAAGTACTTGATGACGAATACAAGATCGCAATAAGTTATGTTCTAAAGTTGCCCCGTCAAATGTATTGGTAGAAATTGTTGGTCTACATACAGGGTGTTTTACTCAACATTCGTATAAATTTCATGTGTGATAGTATTCATCAATAGGAACAAAAAACTCTTTTTGTTTTTATGCAAATCGACAAAAATTTGCTAAAAATGTCAACTTTTGGGAACTGCTGGAAATTATAGTCAAAACAAACTGCGACATCACCTAGCAGCAACTGCGTCAATGTATCAGATAGGCACATCCAGCTCCAAGTGTGATTCTTAGACCAGTGACCTGCTACCCACTTTCCAAAAACCATTCTTTTTTCGGTTATTATGAAAGATAGACACTAATGATTTTCAGCTTTTTTGTTGCATTTTATGTGTACTACCACCTATTCAGAGGATACGAATCTTAAGTGAAACATCCTGTATGATATATATTCATGCGCCAATTAAATAAGCTTTATTTTATCTAACCCACTTAACAACCAGTCCATAAACCTAACAGTTTTTGAAAATAAAACGACAAAATCCATCTGGGGGCGTGGTTTAATATTCATATTTTACAAAGTTCAGGATATTATCTACTCGTAAACATGAACAAATCAAGCATAAAGTCATTTTCAAGTTTAGCTGACCAAAATACACTACATTTGATTAGTTTAACCTAGATTAAAAAAATAGCAGTTTCTATTTTTACTGTGCGTTTGTACAGTTACAAGAAAATTATGGAATGTTCGATCCCTACTTTCTGTTTAATGAATTTGAAAGTACAAAACAGTATACACTATATGGTGGTTAAGTGCCTTTAACAGCTACGTCGAAAGGTAACGAAGAAAAGAAGAAGTTTTTTCAAACCTTGCTCAATTCCGTTATATTGCACTTGTACTAAGTTAAAGATCAATTTTTATTGTATTCTGAAATAGCTATTTGTGAATTGGAATAAGTATTATATTCTTAGTGACGAATTGTACACCAGAGAGTTTTTTGATTACATTTGAAATATATGTAGTTCTAAATATACCAGGCGCAAATCATATTAGTCCACCCAGTTTCATTTTTGTTAAAGAACGTCCCACAGAATTTATTCCGTTTATCTTTTGTTCTATGAGGTGGCCGTTTCTTGTTGCTATAGTGAAGTGCTGCTACTGCATCTACCCCATACCAATGTTCATGAAATTCAATTGGGGGTTGCAACATACACTGCCCCTCCGAACCTTTTGAGTGCCCTGTTTCCATTAAAAGTTCCATTAAGTAATCTTACAAATTACAGACGAGAAAGTACTTCAACGTTTTAGCAAAAAAGTCACAAATGATGCTCAACTTAGTTCGCCCATTTTAATTTTTGATAAAGAACACCTCACGATTTTTACCCTGAATGGTCTACGACATTGTTATTTATTGGTGGTATATAGTACATATCGTCGCCGTTAATGCATATGAACTTAATTCTTTGAAATGTTGTAACTAGCTATGTTGCTAGTTGCGATTTCAAAGAATTCATCATGCCATCTGTAACAAAGTTTTTATAAGAATTTAAACCGCGCTCCTGGAAAATTGCTAGAAAATAATTCCGCTAGTATGCATTAACGACGACGATACGTATGAATGAGTACTGTGATCCATTGATAAATATGTATGTGTGAGTGTAGTATCCAATGCAACGAATATAAACAAGGAGTCAGAAAATAATTCAGAAACCAAATAGTTCAAGCATTCATTCTTTCATCTTAACAGTAAAAGAATAAAGCATTTATTAACCACAAACAGTCTTTCAAACAAACAAACAAACACAGAAGATATTACATGTGGTGACCGCCGACTTTAATTGAACACGCAACAATCTGTCAAGAAACTTACTCTTGCAGGCATACCATTCAAGATACCAGGATCCTATTTATGAAGCAGATGTCGGGAAATCAATTAGCACAATTCCATTAGAGGATCAATACTCTCTCAGCACCACCACTACCAGTACATGGAGCAGTTCCATCGCTGAAGTCATAATCTATCTGAAGTCACGGTTGTATAAAGTTTTTTTCTGTTCTAGATTTTTCTGCCATCAAAGCAGATTATCTACAGCATTTAAAGAAAGTATTTCAACGCCTATATCATTACGGTTTACTATCAAATAAAAAAAAACAATCTTTGAAGCCAAAGAACTAACTTGTCTCGACCACACAGTGAACAGTGATGGAGTTACGCCGCAAATTTCAAAAGGAGAAGCTATTCATAACTTTCCAATCCTTAGAATGCAACAAGAATTATGCCATTTCGTTGGCATAGATTATCGATTTAAACCTGAGCTAAACCTATTTATTCCAGAAAAAGTTTCAGAACCCTACAAGAAATCCACACAACAGTGTGTCGCAAAACGTATAATTACAAATCGGTTGTTGTGAACTTCAATAAACGGTCGTACCAAAAATTCGTTATTTCGTGTGATCGGGAACACAGGGAATACATAGCAGATAAACTCGGATGCAGCCCATTACAAATCCTTCTTATCTTTTTTTGTGCCGTTTATGTATAGAACGTTCGCAATTACTTTTTGTTACCTGTTAGACATATTTGTGTACATACATTTACTATTTTCCTTTTATGTTGCATATACGATTATGATCCAACCAACAACCTACAAGTCCAACAGAATCCTCATACGTTCCTCTTAGGTTAAGTTTTGTAGTTTTTAGTTATTTACATTTTGCAACGAGCCCTAAAATCTAGAACCTGCTGTCTTAATTTTAACCGTTTTCAATTATCTCATTCGATTCTCACGTTATTCTTATTAGCTCATTTCTATAGGTTAAGTTCTTATCATTGTAACGAACATTAACATTAAGAGCCCTGTACTAACTTTAATCAATTGTAAAACCAGCCAAAGAAAAAAACGCGGTTTTTTACGTATCTATCAAGTTGCTTTACAATCACAACCGCATCTTATGCGTACATTCACTAGTTCTTTCCAATCCTGTCCTCAAGCAAACTGATGGAGACTTTTTCTGCTGGAAAAAATCTATAAAACAAGGGAGCAATAAATGTGATGATCACCGTTGCCTTGGATACTTTGTAGTATCCAAGGAAACGAATGTAAACGAGGGATCAGAAAATAATTCAGAAACTAAATAGTTCAAGCATTCATTCTCTCATCTTAACAGTAAAAGAATAAAGCTTTAATTAACCACAAACAATCCTTCAAGCAAGCATACAAAGAAGATATTACAGTACTTTTATACTAAAAAGTTTAATCAAGTTCTTGAAATTTATCGTTTGATTACTACGGAAAATGACATATGTACTTTTCCACCTTATTTGGAAACCATCCACTTTCTCCAGAAATTAACTTTTCCGTATTATGTTGCGTTGTCTCACTTGTTCGAAAATCCTGTTAACCTTACTCTAATCTACGGGGGACTCAACTGAGGAGACGAAACGACTCAAATAAAGCGTCCCCGACCTTGAACGTTAATTCAAGTTTGAACGTTACTTCTAGATGGCGCTACGATTCTGGACAACGCTGACAGTGTTGACAGATTATGCGATTTATCGCAAATTTTATCGCAAATCTGGCTAATTTTTATGAAACATTGCGACCCATATGGCACTCCAGCGAACTGTCAACAATGGCCAGCGTGGTCTGAGCGTTGTCAAGGACCGAAGCGCCCTCTAACGAAAATTTTTTAAAATACAGGCCATTGGGTACGCAAATGTTTGCGTAACGCCCATTGCCGATTCGTCTCCTCAGTTGAGTCCCCCGTACTCTAATCATTTATATAAAAAATGAATTCAGTTATAAAGTCCTACTTAAAGATACCATTGATATGAACACATGGATTGTAGGTATTAATATATGCTTTCAATCATACAAATATAACTTTATAGATTTATATCACTCTCCAAACTCCAGTGATGCTCAATTTCTAATCAAACTTGAAAATTTGTTTGATATATATGCTAGTAGATCAGAGACCTTACTAATTTTCGTAGACTTTAATATTGACCTATTAAAGGATTCATATTATGAAAATAGGCTGAGAACTTTAATTAAAAATAATGGACTACATCAGATTATCGACCAACCTACAAGAATCACTAAGGACAGTGCTACACTCATAGATCTTCTTGTATCTAACGAAAAAACCATTGATGCCCAGGTACACCATGTTCCAAAAATAACCGATCACTCAATAATAACTGTAAATGCAAAAGTGAAAGAAAAATATGAAGAATATACAATACAACACAGAGACATGAGCAACTTCAATGAAATGCAATTTTAATTAGATCTAATGGATCAACCATGGAATCCGGACTGTACAAACACCAATCAACTAGCAGAAACATTAGTTAAAACCATAATGGACACACTAAACAGGCATGCTCCAACTGTTAAAAAACCATTAAATGTCAATGGAGTTGTATTTGAAGAATCATGTCAATTGAAGAAAGGGACAGATTATATAAAAGAGCAATCTTTACACAAGAAGAAAGTGATATGAATAGGTATAGACAACAAAGAAATGGAATTGTTAGTTTGATCAGGAACCACAAGAGAAATTATTATCAAGAAAAAATAGATGACAGAAATGTGTAAAACAGTTAAAGAATTAATTAAAGGAGGCCATAACAGACAAAAAAAAGGAAGGTATTATTTTTGACAATGAGTTAGAAAAAAAGGAAATTCAAATTGCAGAAAAATTCAATATTTACTTTATTAACAGCATACAACAAATTATTACATTAACAAATTTAACCCAAATTGAAACTGATTTAAGCCACATTAATGTACATCAATGCAAGTTCGAAAAATCTTTACCAATAGAGTTTTTGGAGTTAAAAAGAATTATAAACAATTTACCTAATAAGAATAGTAGTGTCGATAGTATTACAGTAAAGATTCTTAAATTAGCTTTCAATGTGATAGGACAGAGATTTTTATATATTCTTTTTAAAACATTTAATAATATTTAACATAAGAAACCGAGTATATCCAGAGCACATTTTAAATGAATTACTATTCGTAGAAGATGTTTATGATCATAATACTAGAAGTAGAAATAATTTTATGTTCATACAGTAACAACAAATATAGAACAAAATAATCTGTTTCATAAAGGTTTAGTTAAAAATATAATTCACTTCCAGCTAATGTAAAAAACTGTACATCTTTAACATTATTTAAGAAACAGTGTAAAAAATATGTAATAAATTACATTAATATTTAAGAAGTTATAATGTATTATATGGAATTTATCTAGTTATATGCTATAAATAAAGTATATTATTATTATTAATAAATATTAAAACCTTCAATTTTTCAAAGCCAGAGATTTATTTACAAATGTGAAAAGAACTCGCATACGAGCTGATGTAATTCTTACGTCACTTTTCTCCATCAAATATTAAATGCGAGCTATTATAACCAAACGTTTATAAAACAAAGCTTAACATAAGCGTCATGGCAATGTTGCCAGATCCAGGGCTTAGGAAGTCTGTAGAACATAGCGGGTTTGATAGCGTCTTGTATAAAAATATACGATATACACTTGAGAAAGGCGCGACGCCCCCTATAGTTCATTGTGATGAACTACGGTTGTATAAAACTTTTTACAGACCCTACTTTTCCAAACCCAAATTGTATATTTTTTTATTGCAGTTTTAGATAAACCTTATCCTGTAGACCTCGAAAACATAGCAGAACGTTGCCAGACCCAAGCCCGGGTCTGAGAGCGTCGAAAATGGTCCGACAAGTCGGTAGAATATAGCGAAACGGGTGTGTATAAGCGGTTTGACAAATATATATATATATATATATATATATATATATATATATATATATATATATATATATATATATATAACAAAGGGATAATAATGGGAATTCGCGCAATAGATTTATAAGAGGAAGTTAGTTTATTATATATATATAAATTTTCTTATTCTTTAACCTTATATATAAAGATATAAAGATATAAAATATATTTGATTCTTGGGTATAGGTTATTTTAAATTAATTAACACAGTTTTATATGGTTATGTCGACGTTTCGCTCACACATTGGGAGCATTTTCAAGATTCTTTTATTGTTTATTGCCTTGAAACAGTATGTTTGAATTTACATTTTCAGTTCCCGAAAAGAATTTGTTCAAACTACACACATATTCCTAGTTCTATACATTATAAACAAAAAAGAAAGTAATAATCTAAATCTGTGTAATCAGCATACCAACCACTGTAATAAAAAACAATAATGGAAAAACCAAAATGTAAATTCAAACATACTGTTTCAAGGCAATAAACAATAAAAGAATCTTGAAAATGCTCCCAATGTGTGAGCGAAACGTCGACATAACCATATAAAACTGTGTTAATTAATTTAAAATAACCTATACCCAAGAATCAAATATATTTTATATCTATATATATATATATATATATATATATATATATATATATATATATATATATATATATATATATATATGTATATATATATATATATATATATATATATATATATATATATATATATATATATCTATCTATCTATCTATATATATATATATATATATATATATATATATATATATATATATATATATATATATATATATATATATATATATATATATATATTTACGGCCACTTATCAAAGTGAGGACATATCATGAACCGTAGTTAATGAGGACCACCCTTATAAATGGTCACAGCTTGCAAATTTTTTTTGTCATCACTTGTTTACTTGTTCTAGTTATGTATCTCGCAAATATACACAGATTTCTTTGAATTTAAAAAAGTTTTATTTGCTGTGTATAATAATACCAAGTGAGGCTACACTATACTACTGACGACGTGAGGACCATATTATTAGATACGATTTAATCGGCAAAGTGAGCCCCAATATCAAATTATACACAGGTTTTAAGTATAACGTGAGGACCGGCGCTGTTGCCATCATTTGCTTTCAATATCATCAGCAAAAATGCATGCTATTCTATTATTGGAATTTGTTAGTTGGTCGGTGGTCAGTATAAAACTAATTTGGTGTGGCGGAGACGGGTATGCTTCAGTAGCCATTTTAATAAACCCGTTTTTGAAAATATCTCGAGAACGGTTGGTTCTGCGAAAAAGAATATAACAGACTTTTTTGTAGAAAAATAAATTATCTATCTTTTTTATTAAAACAATTTTTTAATTGCTTGCAAATTAATGTTTTAAGAGTTATTACACAGCAAAGTTTTCACTTTTTAGTTTTGCTAAATAATTCGCAAACGGCTAACATCTCACTGAAACAGGAAAACATTACAGTGTAATAACTCTTAAAATATTAATTTAACAAAAAAATTGTTTAAATAAAATAGATAGATAATTAATTTTTCTATAAAAAATGTCTGTTCTGTTTTCTTCGTAAGACTATTTCTCCAGACTATTTGGACTATTTACTGGCTCCCTAACTTAACTATTTCCTGTTGGCTGTTCCATTGCCTTCTAGAATGTTTAAACGAATGCTTGACCGCTTAGATCAATTAAATTTAGACGAAAAATTAGATTTAACTATCAAGATTCTTGTGTTTCTCATCATTTTAATGGTAATTGTGCTAGTAATATTAACAGCCTGCTATTACTGGGGCAGATTAGTGAATTGGTAGCTAAGTACCACATACTTTACTTTAAAATCTAAATGTATTACTCCTAATAATTAATTATTATTAACAGTTAGATTAGTTTCACTAATAATTATAGAGGTAAATCTGTATAATATGTTAATTATTCTGAAAATGCTAGTAAAATCAGTAAATATTGTCGCCTAATTTAAAATGCTGAGTTTGTTCCATCTCGTTTTTTAATTAAATTTAAAAATTTGTCTGTAATTTCCTTACGGTACGTGTTAAAAAGAATATATGTATTTATCTTCCTACCTAAACCGATCTTGGCTTGTATAGCAAAGAAAAGTGGTTATTCTATATTTAGGGTATTTATTAGGCCAAAAAGAATGCATATAAAATCCATATTTAAGTGTAAAAAGATATAAGAAGGAGGATTAATATCGCTCTTGGTATTTTTAATATTTAACTCTAGTTATTTTTTAAATGCACATACAGTTCATTAGAACTGCATGTGAATCTGCGATTTAAATTTAACCAATCAATAATTATTGTGAATGACTTTTCAGCATTAACTGTGCCGTCTATGAACTCAAATCTTACTAATCCTCCAGCTGACATAGAGCTCTAAATCATTACGCCTTGAGGAAACTTAACATTAGGTTTCAAGCAGTATTTATGGAATGCTTCGTGTTTAGCTCTGATTACTCTTTTGCGAGAGTAAAACTAGAACTGCTTAATGTTAAGTTTCCTCAAGACATAATGATTTGAGGCTGTATGTTAGCTAGAGGATTAAGAAGATTTTAGTTCATAAACAGCATAGTTAATGCTGACAAGTATCTGCAAAACGACGAGTAGCATGGGCTAAAACTAAGTTGTCCTGGACAGAAATGCTGGACTAAGGTCATATTCATCAACTAGTTAAAGTGTGGTGTATCCGTCAGTTGCTCTCGCAAAAGATTGATCAGAGCTAAACACGAAGCATTCCATAAAGACTGCTTGAAACGTACCGTTAAGTCTCCTTAAGGCGTAATGATTTAGTACCAAGAACTTATAAATAAAGGAAATTATTATTTCAAAAAAGGCGAAACACCTTGTACGTATTGGGTTGGATTCAAAAATTCAGTAGTGCAGGTACTCTTCTAAAATTAACTTGCCAATACGAATTTTTCAGCCGACTGCTATCAAGAATATCGATAATATCGCCTGATGGATTTTGCCGAAGAGATGCTAAGATAAAGGATGACTGTACCACGATGGCGTTCTCAACGAATTTTTCTTAGCTACTTCATGGCAATAGGGGACCATAAAAAGTTACGCCAGAAAGTTCCTTGAGCAAATTTACTGGTGAAAATTGCTGATCCGTGTATGACATATCTCCTTTCTTCGATAACACAGAAAGAAGGCGAAGTACGAAAAAAAATTCGAACACTTTTGGTAGGGATTTAAATAAGCTTTATCTTACCTAACCTCCTTTATCTCGATAACCCTAATAGTTTCCGAGAAAAACGACAAAACCGGTAGGGGGCGTGGTTTATCCTCATTATTTCTTCGACCTCACCACCTACAGGTGTTGACCTTTAAGGTTTAATAACCCACAAGGAAGCCGTATGCAAAAATCCATGGACTTACCTCAACTTTCCGCTATTCTTTCTAAATTGATTAGACTAATTATAGCAGTCCAACATAAAACTTTGTATGCAACTCGTACCTTAATCTATTATCTGAGAAATCGCCAACACAAAGTTTGAAAAAGTGGCAGTATCGATTGGCTTTATGGTAAGGTCATTTCAACCGAGGATATTTTATTTAACTACAATAGAATTGGTATAGGCACAAGTGAAACATGTAGTTGCTAATAATACAACATATACATACACTTGCTGATCTGAAAGAGCTTCTATCAAGGAATTTCTACCGTCACAAATATCATAAATTTAGGATCGAAAAGTTCCAGCAAAGTATTGATATAAGGGATGCTCTGTTAATAGTTAGTAACAGGCCATGGAAGCTCAATTGGCTAGAAACAATTGCAACAATTGAATGTCGCATTAGTTGACATTTGTTACCCACAATTGTCAAACGTTCCGATTTCCTTGTGAAACGTAGTTAATTTTGTAAGATAAGTAGTTGTGCATTTTTAATTCAGTTAAGATGAGCATTCCGCGAACTGCCCTTAGAGCTATGATTTTCTACGACTATAAAAGACAGTTAGGATACCAGCAAAGCCATGAAAATTTGATAGCAGCTTTTGGCGATGCTGTCCCTCCATTATCCGCTGTTAGTCATTGGTTCCGAGAATTTCGACTAGGGCGAGAACTGCTAGAAGCTGCCTGTTCAGAAAATGTTGATCGTGTGGCAAGCTTGATTCATTCCAATCGAAATATTACTTATAGGGAGATTCAGGAGGAAGTGAAGATTGGATCCTCGGCGGTGAATACCATTTGGCATAAACATCTTGGTGTAAGAAAGCTAGCAAGCCGTTGGATACCGCATTTGCTTTCAGAAAGTCAAAAACAGGCTCGAATAGACTGGTGTAAATTTATGTTGCAAAAATTTGACGGAGGAGCTTCCAGGCAAGTGGCATACATTGTAACTAGTGACGAATCTTGGGTATATAGTTACGACCCTGAAACTAAACAGCAGTCTAGTGTTTGGGTATTCGAAGATGAAGACTTGCCCACAAAAGTAATTCGTGGCAGAAGCTTCAATAAGAAAATGATTGCTGTTTTTTTCCGCTGATGTGGTCCTGTTGCTGTTATTCCACTTGAAGATCGCAGAACTGTTAATTCTGAATGGTACTGCGAAGTGGCTTTACCACAGATGTTTGCAAAATTACAGGCAGGTCGCCAAAGGACCGGTTTGCGTAACATCTTAGTCCATCATGACAACGCATCCTCCCACACTGCTGCCAGAACATTGGATTTTTTGAAAGATACGGAAGTTCAATTGGTAACTCATCCTCCGTATAGCCCAGATCTGGCGCCGTGCGACTTTTTTTGTTTCCAACTGTTAAAAAAATGATGCGAAGTAAAAGATTTCCCAACGCAGATGCAGCAGTTACAGAATTTCAAAGAATTTTTGAGGACCTTTCAGAAAATGAATTTTCCGAATGTTTAAAAAGTGGTTTCAAAGAATGCACAAGTGTATTAGTCTGAATGGAGATTATTTTGAAAAACAATAAAGATTTTTTGTTAAAAAATGCAACGTTCTTTTTATAAATAACAATTTTCAGCGCAACCCTCGTATTGTACCAATATAAAATAACGGGTGTTCATTTAAATTCGTAATCTAGCAACCTTTGGATTATTGCCTGTCTCTATCTGCGACGTATTATATCTGTCGCTCTGTCTTCTTTCATTAAAATTCCAAAGGTTGCTAGATTACGAATTTAAATGAACATGCGTTACTTTTTAATTTTTTGAATGATAGTGTTGCATTATGTCATCAGTCATATTTATAAATTGTTCACCACATAATAATAAAATAATAAAAAAGTACCTACTAAATAAACTATATTTACAAATATATATGTATAAATATATATAAAATTTTGTATTTCTTAATTTTCTCATTGAATTCATAATCAGCAACCCCAAAAACCCCCCCAACATGAATTTCGCTCAAGTTGATGGAAAACTTCCCGAGTTATTAAATTGGGAGTGTAAAATGGGGGTTTCAACCCCCCGAGGGGGCGTGTCCCCATTTTAAACAGATTACATTTTATATTGGTCCAGTACTGAAGGCATTACAAAAGATTTCAAGTCGCTATCTTTAGATAGTAAAAAATAAGAACTTAATGCAAAAATTTACTCTACTACTAGGGCAGAGCGAAAGGGTTACATAATAAGGTAACCAAAATGGTGTATTCCTTTGCAAAATCACATTTTAAACACTTTTTTACTCTTTGAGCTTTTCTCTAAAATCAATAGAAACGGCGTAAATCGCATTCTTAATCTCAAATGCCGTTATTTTAGGACCGCCATTTTGGTGTCCGCCACTTTGAATTTTTCAATTTTCTCATTGGATTCATAATCAGCGACTCCAAGAACCCTCCCAACATAAATTTCACTCAATTTGGTTGCGTTATTAAATTAGGGGTACAAAATGGGGGTTTCAACCCCCCGAGGGGGCGTGCCCCCATTTTAAACATAACATTTTATATTGGTCCAGTACTGAAGGCATTACAAAAGATTTCAAGTCTCTATCTTTAGATAGTAAAAAATAAGAACTTAATGCAAAAATTGACTCTACTATAAAGTTGGGAACGACCTCATCATCCATCATCACATAGTGAATAATAAATATAATTGATATTCTAAATCTGTTCTAATAAATTATTCTTATTGTTAGTTTTATTAAATATTAATTTAAAAAGAGACATTTTGATTGTAATATTTGGTACTTATAGTTATCAATTTTTATAAGCCTGCCTTGAGAAGTAAGAATTAAATTCATTGCGAGCTTTTATAATACAATGAAAGTTGAGAACATTTAGTAGTTGTGTAGGAAAGCCCTCATTTGATCGTCACCCGGTGACCAGTTTGAGGTTACAACTTATAACAGAATTCCACTTGGAAGTAACAAATCAGCAACGGTCCAAGAAAAAAATAGTGTATGCAACTCGAACATCATCATTCATTTGTTGCATAATATACTATTTTGGGTTACCTACCGTTATTTATTTGTTCATAATACAGCCTTGGTAGTGTAATGCCTGGCGTGCCGGACTTTCACCCAAGCGGCCCGGGTTCGACTCCCGGCGCTGGCAGATCTGGTTAAGGTTTTCTGCAGTTTTCCTTAGCTGTAACAAATGTGGGATTTGCGCTGTTCCATCTATAAGTCGGCTGCAGCCGCACATTGGGCCTACATAATAATAATCGCCCCCTCCCTCCCGCACAAGCTTATAGCTTCTGGGGCCTTGATTTAGGTTATGGGTTGTAGTAATTATTATTATTATTATAATGATTACTATTTCAATTTAAAGATTAAATCTGTAATGAAAATTTTTTTCAATGAATTTAATAAATGACTTATTTAATTATTGGGTGTATTAAATGCAGAAAAATAGTCTGCAGAGTATGTTGCGTCTAACTGTTCTTTCTAAAAGCAATAATACAAACAAACTTGCCAGCCTCGGTGGATTAGTGGTTTGCATGTTTGCTTCGTAATACAAGGATCGCAGGTTCGATCCCCGGCTGAGCTGGTAATTTTTAATAGCGGAGAAAAATTAAAAACATGCCTTCTTCTCGGATAGGAAGTAAAACTGTAGGTCCCGTGTCAATGCGATGTTTGGCACGTTAAAAATCCCTACTTGGGGTGGAATTCCCCCATATTCGGCTAAATTCTAGTAGGGTCGGCCAAATTTTCATAGCAATCGGTGCCATAAGGTACGAAGGATGCTCCGCCATCCTGATTCCTCGCCCAAAAACAAAATTTCATTTGTTTATTTGTTCATGACAATTGCTATTTCCATTTAAAGATTTGCATAGAATCTGAAATTTTGGACATTTTTTTGTTTGTTTTCTTCTTTATAAAACAAAATTCAAAAATTTACTTCTCGAAAAACGTCAAAAAGATTTGTGTCATTTCATATAACTTTTTTACTTCCTTAAATTGAATTTTCATCTTTGTGTTGCGTTTATTCGTCTTTATTTGATGAATTATAGTTTTAAGAATGCTCTTTTATTATTTTTTGCACGTACGATATATAAGGCTCTACTTTAGTCTCCCAAAAGAGGGAGTAAAGTAGCACTTTTACTCCCTGAGGGAGTAAAGTGTTTCCTTGACAACAACAACAAGTAAACAACAAAAAAAAAGTAATCGCGGTACATGTTAGGATTTATTATCCGGAAACTATGTGATTTTGGCAATTGTTCGAATGACATGTAACGAAATTTTCGAAATTTTGAATTTTTGCGATTAAGTCCTTTAGGACGTGCAAAAAATACCGGGTGATTTTTTAAATTTCTGATCTAGTAAGCCGTGATTTTTACGCCGTATCGAAGGTCACCGAAACGTAGGGTGTAGCGTTGATCACACTGCTATTCCAAATGTCATTTATGTGACAAATTGACTACTTACTTTTACATTTATTAAACAAATTGATAAATATTTAAACAGTGATCATTTGCGAAACATGCTTTTACCAAAGTGTGCATTTTATTGCGAGTTTAAGTGCAATTTCGATGTGATTATTGACTTGAGAAGTTTAGGTTATGGTTACAACTCGCTTCAATTTTTATTCCTTGGATTTAAGAAATAGCAAGATTTATTCACAATTATAACAATTTACATTGTTAACACAATATTTATTCAAAATTTACAACAACTGTTGGAAATGTTGACCTTCAGCATCTATACACAAATTAACTGTTTATGTCAACATTTTTGAAATCTGACAGTTGTGACAAATCGAACGATTCAAACTACGCCCTACGTTTTCCGCATCTTTTGTTTTAAAATTATGTCATGGCTTTCTAGATCAGAAATTTAAAAAATCACCCGGTAGCGTATATACTACTGGACTAAAGTGTTTTCTAAGTGTTAATTAATAATTTAAAAAAATGTATTTTAGTCCCTGGATATATAATACACATTATGTCCGCTCGGGCAATTATGACATGATTATGTCCTATTTTGCGGACTGTTTCTAGAGCGTAAATCGCTAAATTGGAGCACCCCCTTTTACTACTTTTGTTTACGACGTCTCCATAGTAATAAGAATAATTATAGACCATAGCACCTACCTACTTGAAGTTTAGGACTTTTAAAATTATTTTTATTTTAAATTAAACTTAATTTAAACTTTGACCGCACATTTAACGTACGCATTTCGGGCTTAATTAGTGTTTTTATCGTCTTAGCGCTTTCGGTTTTCGCTTCAGGTGACTGCACGAGCTCTAAGACACTCAATTAAGCCCTTAATATACTATTAAAGACTAGAAAAAGCCTAATCTTGATTAGGCGAAATGTCATTCGAAAAAAAATATTTTATTCTTAATTAATACAAAAACATAAAAAGGCTGCAAGTCCTCGAAGATTTATTAATCTCTTTTACACTGTATTTTAGTTTTATTGCCTAATTACAAATAATCAGACGTTATGAAATTAAATCTAAAAATTTCCCTATCGTTTTAAATTTTGTAACAGCACAATAATACAACTTTTCTAAACCGATTTCCGCTCGTAAGAAATAAAATCGGCTATTTAGGGTATTTCCGTTCTCTTCTGTAATAGAATTAAAATCAATAGTGTATAACTTTCATTTTCACCGTTGCCACTTGTTCGGATCTCACTTTGCGCATCATTCATACAAGCTTCACACAAGAAATTATACGTCTGAAAAATATACATCTGGCGCAGCGACTCCAGGCGTCAACTCCTTGAACTAATCTGTATAATTCTAGCCATTTTGGCAACATCTGAGGTCCAGCCCATTTTTTCAGTATCGCCAACTTATAGCTTCGAAAAGCTCTAGACGAAATATTATCGAATTTCAAAGTGAGGTCCGTATACTTGTCCTCACTTTGTTTGCGGACCTCACTTGAAACGTGAACTTTGTTCATACGGACCTCACTTTATACACTAGCCGTAAATATATATATATATATATATATATATATATATATATATATATATATATATATATATATATATATATATATACATATATATATATATATATATATATATATCTATAGAGGCCTACCATGCGTCCGGACCAAAAGCGTAGCGCCCAACGTCCGGCGTATATAAGTGTATATAAATGATGGTATCAGTCAGCGTCTTTTGCAAGCTATAGGTTTATTCAGCGTCTGTTTATTTTATGCAACCTATAGGTTTATACAGCGTCCATTTATTTTTTCAGTATTGGCCAGCCTGCTTGAATTCCTTTGCCTGTCTGCGGTGTCGAGTTACTCTCTGCATTTCTGAGTAAAGATTGCGTCATCTCAACTGGCAAAAATAATTCTATTTTATTAACGCTATGTAATAAATACTTTTAGTTTCATTTCTGTATGTGTATGAATTTTATTTAAAAGGCTTTCAGATTTAAAATATTATATGCATAAAAACATCATAAAACTCGAAATATTATTGGATTTGTATGAAATTTTCTACAAAGGGGTTTTTCAGGTAGCTGATTTCAAATTTGATGTCAACGTTTGCAAATTTTAAAGCGCGGATGAAATATGGCGGCCATAATAATTAAAATTTGATTTATTTGCATACAACTTAACATCTGGGAGTATATTCGAAACTCTCTGCGTTGCCAAAATACTATGTGTGTTTCTCAGTAAGGATTGCGTCATTTAAAGTGACAAAAATAATTTTATTAAAGCTACTTAATAAATCTTTCACTTCCATTCATTTGTGTCTGAATTTTATTTAATTCAGTTGAATTTAGTTGATTTTAATATGTATTTTCTAGATGAAAACTATTTAAATTGTGTAGGTTAATTTATTATTATAGATTAAATGCATATAAAAAATTGTGATGATACTTATTGCTACTAATACCTAGTTCTATATTTTAAAGAGCCAAGCGATTTAATGTGTTAATTAGAGCTTCCAGTTTTTTAAGTTCTTCCAGTGGTTTAAATCATTATATCTCCAAACATATTTGAGCTAGAAAGCTGATTCTTTTTTTAAATTAAACCTTAAAAATGAGCGCATGCAACAATATTATCAAATATTGCCTATAGAGAAATTTGGCAAAAAAAGTTTGGGTGGTGATAAAGATAGTTTAGAAGGGAATTTCAAGGTCCAGCGGTCAGTGCAGATGTATTGTTTTGTATTTATGTTTGTTTATGTACTAGAAACTACGTTTTACATGTCTATTAAAGCAAACTATAAAAAGGAATTTGTAGTTCTTCTTAAATTATCTTCTTTCTGTCACTGTTTTACAAAACAGTTACTATTCGATCGCACAAGGTAAAACTTATTGGTTATTTATAACGACTAATAATTGATTTCATGAAATAATGAAATATATTGATTTTTGATTGACTTGTTAATTTTTATTGGGAACGCATTTTAATTTCAATACCTAATTAAAAATATCAGATTCGTTGTTTTATTTCTTATTGACATTCTGTAGTACATTTTCTCGTTCTATATTTTATAGAGCCGAGCGATTTAATGTGTTAATTAGAGCTTCCAGTTTTTTAAGTTCTTCCAGTGGTTTAAATCGTTATATCTCCAAACATATTTGTGCTAGAAAGCTGATTCTTTTTTTAAATTAAACCTTAAAAATGAGCGCAGGCAACAATATTATCAAATATTGCCTAAAGAGAAATTTGACAAAAAAAGTTTGGGTAGTGATAAAGGTAGTTTAGAAGGGAATTTCAAGGTCCAGCGGTCAGTGCAGATGTATTTTTATGTAATTTAAAAATATTTAAATAAAGATGCAACAAAAATATTATTGACTAGCAATCTCTTAAAATGACGTTTTTGTTTTCGTTATTAGTGCTTACTTTATTTTAATCAATTACTGATTTTTTATAAATTGAAACCATTATTAGTTTCAGAAGAAAACAGCTGTGCATTCATAATACGTAGTAAATAATATCATATCTAAAATGTAAGATCATGCTAATCTATTCACCTATTTTTGGTATTAAACACATTTTTTGTAACCTTGTTATATATAATTGTTTATTTCGGATCATTTTCATTTGTGTTTGGAATAATATTTTGAGAAAGAAATTTTTATTACTTGCAAATTTTAGTTTCATGAGCAACCTTTATTTATTTTATTTACCTTTTAAATATACATTCTGGTATTAAGTTATCGATGTTCCTCTGTGAAATTTACAAAACATGTACGAGCCCTAACAACTAAATATGTATTTGGACAGTTTCATGAATTCTGTGTTTATTTTTCCTACTAGTGTTCCAAATTACACCATTTTCAAACAATAACCATTAACTTCTGTAAAAAAAGATCTGCAGAAAACAATTTTCAAAAATTCAATAAAACTCGCTGACAACTAAATATTCAGATAGCAGTTTATAAATACAATTCAATAAGATTTAACATCTCGCTTTGCTTTATTCGCCTCTTAAATTTTGGCTGACATACTTCTAACTTGGGGATTACAATTATCTAAATTGGATAATGCCCTACTTGCTGATAATTTCAAATTCAATAACACTAAAGATCCGAACTGCTTGAGGATCATTCAACAACTTTGAAATTATGATTTTCAAACCATTTTTTGGTCGTTTTTGATGTGTGGTAAGAAGCACCATCTTGTTGAAAGATTAAATCGCGGTCAAGATCGATTTTTAACGATTGGTAACAAGTTTGCGTTAAGAATTTGCTGATACTTTTCAACATTAACTGTGCCGTCTATGGACTGAAATCATTCTAACCCTCCAGCTGACATATAGCTCTAAACTATTGCACCTTGAGGAAACCTAACCGTACGTTTTAAGCAGTACTTATGGAATGCTTCATGTTTAGCTCCGATCAGTCTTTTGCGAGAGTAACCAACGAAAACACCAGACTTTGACTAGTCGCTGAATATGACCTTATACCAGTCATTCTACTTCAACTACATATTTAGTCCATGTCACTCGTCGTTGTTCTTGTTTCTCGGTTAGAAGTTTTACTTTGACTAAATACAAAAACCGTTTATGTTACAAAGATAGTTAAGGAATAATCAATGCATCAAAGTTTAAAGATAACTAACTACCTTATTAAAGAATGGAGAGTCTATCTGAAAACAAATAAACTGTTTGGATTCTTGGCAATTGTTGCGACAGAAAGGTAAAGACAGGATTAAGTGTGCCCAAATAGCTGCAGGACATGATCTGGACTTGCAGAAATACATAGAACAAAATTAAATAGCTTATCGGTATGTCCAACGTAAATGACTGCTTCTTCACGGCTTGCTCTGATGAGTCTGGATTTCTTCAGCTAGTTTGCAAGGATAATTTTCAGAGAAGACTATATGGAGTAACCCTTCACTCTTACTAAGACTCTTTTTCAGTGTGTTGTAAGCAGCATTTTTATTTCTAATGTTAAATTTATATTTATTTTTAAAGTTTTCATTTCTTCTTGAACTTCTCCCTGCAACTCTTGAACTTCTGCTGAGCCATACCTAAGACTGATAATGGAGGGCAAGATTGAGGGTAGAAGAGAACTGGCAGGAGACAAGGCTCATGGTTGAGAAATGTGAGAGACTGCACTGGCCTAAACTCACAGTTATTACTAAGAATAGCAAAAGATAGTGAACGATTTGCCGAAGTTGTTGTTAACCTTCTATAAGAAGACAGCACCTTAAGAAAAAGAAGATGTAAAAAAGGCCGCAAAGTTAGAAAATGTAACAGTTTTATCGAGCTTACTGAATATTTCTGAATTTGTTTCTCGTCATGCAGTTCTATGCAATATCGACTCCTTTGCCTTCTTCAACATACCAACACAAATTAGCTTGGGGCAACGTATGATAGCCTAATAAAAACAGGATGCCAATAAAACTGAAAAGCTTTTCCCTTGTAAATATAAAATCGTGTGTATTATTTGAGCCCACTAAATACAAAACTCTGCGTTTACATTGTTAGTGAACTTGAGTCTTGCACCTAACAATCTCACATTTCCCGTGAGTTTTGCATCTGATGATGACTTTTACATGATTATATTTTATAAGCGTGAAGTTTTACATTTATAAAACACCAAAGTTTGCATCTCATACATTTATCAGTACTGCAAGTCCATAAAACAAGACAACCAATAATATCGATATCTAAATTGTTATAATTATTTTTGTAAATAATTACAAAGTTTTGCATTTAGCGAGTTCATTTATCATGAGCCTACTTTACAAAAAATCGCAATACTATATCTTGAACTTCATCATCAAAAAGTTTTAGAAAAATATCCAGCGGTGATTGACCTGCCAAATGATTTTTTAGCTGTTCAATTTTTTTGTGTTCTCTTCGTCGGGCAAGTTCAGATACAAAAAGAAACCTCTCTGCACTTGGGTTTCTGGCTATTTGTTTTGAGCAAACTTGAGAATGTGAAAAGAAGAAGAAAGCATTTAAGTAGAAAAAAACTGAAAACAATACAGTTATGAAAACACCTGAAGAAAAACTAATGCCCATCTCTGAATAAAAAAAACTACAGGGAAACGTTTTGTTGGACTTGGACCTGGAAAAGGAAAAAGCAATGAGGAATAAGCAATCCGTACTCTAGTTTTGCATGACTCGCTGGTGAAACCTTGGAGAGTTGCTGGAGGTCAAAAAAACCAACGGAAAATATTTTTAAATGCTTTGTTGATGTACATTGATATAGGACACTACCGTCTTTATAGTTTAGCAAATAAAACAATTGGCCTTGCACACAAAACAAAAATATCCTACAGTACATTCTCTCGATGCCATCCCTATGTTATTACCGTCTATATTATGTATGCAAACCTAATGAAATAAACAGAGATACCTGTTCGTACAAGCAACGTGCAAACATAAGCTTCAAACCACAAAAACTAAAACCACTAAAACTTGTAGATAATGACAATTCATATGAACTCCTGTAACATGTAGTAAGGCTTCCGCATTGCATATGTATGGCAGGTCTCTGAAATGTCAAAATAAAATGAAGAAAAGGTTCAATTTAATGTTAAGATTGCAGCTAAAATCAATGTTAGTAAACCTGTCCGAGAGTTGCAGGGAGAGGTTCAAGAAGAAATGAAAACTTTAAAAATAAATATAAATTTAACATTAAAAATAAAAATGCTGCTTACAACACACTGAAAAACGGTCTTAGTAAGAATGAAGGGTTACTACATATAGACTTCTCTGAAAATTATGCTTGCAAACTAGCTGAAGAAATCCAGACTTATAATTTTGGAGCAAGCCGTGAGGAAGCAACATTGTACGCAGGAGTCACTTACGTTGGAGATACCGATAAGCTATTTAATTTTGTTTTATGTATTTCTGCTAGTCCTAGGACCTTGAACTGCTTCTCTAGTTCCAATGCCTAAGCGAAAACCAAATTGTTCTTCTACATATTGTCCGCATTTTGTGTGTACTCGTTGATGCATGTTCTTAGCATTATCTACAGTACATGGCTCATCAGGCTAATCAATCGGTACTGTGAGCACTGTTTTACTCCGCTCTTTTTAGGTATCGGAATAAAAATAGGTTGGGTCCAGTCGTGTGGTACGATTCCTGTATAGTATATTGAGGCTTTCATCGTCTAATACTTTACGCATCTCAGTATAGATGTTATCTTCACCTGGGACTCTACGTGTTTTGATAGTTTTATTGCGTGTTTCACTTCTGCTATAATAATTTTCAATGGCTAATCTTCTTGATCTTTTTCTCTTGGTTCTGGTTACATTCTGATATCATCAAAAAGCTCTTGTATATAGCTTGTCAAAATCTCTTCTATCTCGTTTGGGTCTATTGTTTTTTTGTTACTATCTGTGACTAAGATATCGTGTTGATGGGTTTTATTTCCAGTTATTTCTTTTATCTTCTTTTTTGTGTGTTAAAGAAATCGTGCTTTTTGGCAGCTCTTCGAGTACTTGACAACGTTTCTCCATCCAGGTCTCCTTTGCCTCTCTTATAAGCCTTGTAATCTTTTTATAATTTCTTTATATTTATTATAGTGTTTATGTTTGTACTTCCTTCTTTCGTTCATCAATAAAAGGATTTCTTCCGTCATCCATCTCTGTTTTGCTCTCTGCTCTTGTTTTCCAATTCATTTTCTTGTACTTCATGTTTACATTTTTAACAGACTGCCAAAAGTTTCCCATTGTTTCTGTTTCCAATTATACCGTTTCCCTAAACTTACTATTCAAAACTCGTGTTATTTCCTCTTTTATTTGTGGTTCCCCCAGTTTCTCAAAGTTAGGTCTTGTTTTATTTCTCTTCCGGATTTTCTTCAATTTAATCTCACGTTTTTCAGCTACGGGGTTCTGATCAGATAATATGTCTGATCCAGGATAAGTTCTTACAACTTTAATTCCGTTTCTATATCGTTTATCAATCAGTATATAATCTATTTGATTTTTTATGATATTTCCTTCATTGTCTCCTGGTCCTAAGTACACTTCTAAGTGTACAATCGCCTTTCTGGAAGTTGGAACCAGGTCTTGCTACCATTAAGTTTTCTTCATTACAGAACTGTACCAGATATCCACCCTATCGTTTCGTTTGCAAATACCATGGTATTCAACAATATATTGCACTCTTCCTTTACCGATCTTTCCGTTGAAGTCACCCATGATTATATTCACTTCATTCTTTTTGGTAAATCTTAGTAGGTAATTTTTACATCATGAATGAAAAACTCATGCAGTATGGAGTATTCTCGTGCAACTTATATTACTAGATGAACAGATAGTTCCATATTTTGAACGGCACTCGCAACAAAATGCTTCTAAAAGTAAAACCGGTAAGATTCGGTTTCAAATTATGGTATATCTGTTCAGATGAAGGGTACTTATACAAGTTATCCTCCAAATAATAAAAAATCCAGACTTGGGTTGGGAGGTGACTTTGTTTTTTATCTACTATCTATTGTAGAGAATAACCCTAATCATAATATTTTCCTTGACAACTTCTTTTCTTCATATAAATTATTCGACAATAACACACTATGGTGTTGGAAAATTGAAAACTGCAAAAAATTAAGACACAAAGGAAAAGAAAAAACTACTGTACTGCTCAAAAGCTACTGTAGTATCAAAACAAAAGGAAATAGTGACGTTAACGAAGAAAATGAAGTAAAAACCTTCCCAAGGATCTTGTATGGTTTCTCTATTTCTTAGAAAATCAAATGTAACTGAACTAAAGGGTTCATTGTAATGCAATGAAGAAGTACATCACATGCTCAAATAAATTCAGTGTGTCTAACAAAAATCCCAACCTATTGCTTGGTCTTGGAGGGATTCATCTCCTAAAAGTGGTACTCTCATGCATTGGGCTATACCTCAAAGACAGTGGAGCTTCGAAAATCCTTGTTGAGACAGTATAATTGGAATGCTGTTTTCCATTTTGAAACGCTTACGGTGTTATACTAGTGTACGATGATCAACGCTTGTTGGACAAATTTAAATTGCTATAAACTACACATAGTGACATAAAAAAATATTTTGAGAAACTCGTAGAAAATGACAGGCAGAAAAAACTGGGGCCTGCGTGCATGCAGTATAAGAGAGTGTTTGCCACTTTCCTTCTTCTTTGATAGAAAAAATTATGCACGATGGTACATTTTATACTACAACGATTGCTTGAAGCTGGACGAAGGTCCTATAATTTATAATTCCATGTCACTCTTTTAAACAAAAAATAATAATCTTAATTCAATCCTATTAACGCATTTAAAACAATAATTATTCAAGACTTTTTAACCAAAATTTGTTTTGGTGGTTTCAAGGTGTTTAGTTTTCAAGAAAAAAAATTTCAGATTCAAGAATATAAAGAAAAATTTAAAATCTGGCAGCATAAATAATTAAGATTTTAATTTGCATGGGCAACTAAAAATCTTCAGTAACATGATATTTGATACGATGTTTGATGACGCGACGTCAAATTGTTCATCATACAATTCTGAGAACCTAGAGTGTTTAGAGATATTTAATTCTTAAATGCTCCGAATGAATGTATAAATGAATTGTTTTTTACATTTACTTATATGTACAGCTGTAACCTTTAATAAAAATGACTGTGGAAGCAGTCTGTTAAAATGCGTTACAGCATACACAAAATTACATCACTTTATAGACTTGCACACCTGCAATCAGTAAATAAACATAGTCAAGGAAATATTGTCTTGCTAACAACATTAAATTTTTATAAGGACGTTTTTTAAACTATAATATTGAGTTATATTCCTGATTATCTAATATCCATTTTTTTCTCGAGTCCTCTGACTTTAATAAAGCTTAACTTTAGTAAAATATTATATTTCTAAATGCTATAGCTACTTTTGTTTTTATCAGACAATAGGTAATAAAAGGTACCCATTTTTAGGGACAATTTTATTAAAAACAAATTAGTTTTTATCTCAGAAAGTACATGCCATATATCTATGAAACCTTGGGGTTCTTATGCTATTAATTTTCAGACCAAAAAGCAATTCATTTAAGATTTATATAAAAAAATAGGGAATTATGTTTTCTTGTTTATTAATTTTTTTATTTCGTTTTGGTTAAATGAACACTTTTCATATAGGCATTATTTTTCTCAAAGAAATGTTTCTAATTTTAACAATAACAGTGCAATAACAAAAAACCAATTTTTTGTCCAAACCGCTTGTCACTAAATTAATTTTCCAGCGATTCAGAGGAAGATATTGAAGACTATACACACTATACAGTCTACACTGAATCATTCCAACAAGCTTGTGACTATAGCAGTGGAATTAAAAGAACTTTGTATACTTTGACCTCTAGTTTACGAAATCAGAACACATCTTAGAACTTGTGCTGGTGCTGGATATCATCATCAGGATTTTTTTAAATGGAACGATTAGATTTGAAGTATGGAAATCGATAGCAAGTGAGATTCTGAATAAAAAAGTAATAAGGTACTACAGGTTTAAAGTGAATGATAATGAAATAATAAAGTGAATGGATTCTAATACTGTTTTCGTAAACAAGAAGCCGAAATCTACGAAGTTCTTTTAATTCCATTACTATAACCAAAAGCTTGTCCGAATGATTGAGTGTAGACTGTTAAATAGGCCAGAACCCGTTAAGTGGCTAAGTGTTTACTATTTTTTTTCACATTTAAACATTTGAAGTGGTGACTCGTACACATTTGAAATTTGAATTTTGCAAAATCTAAAAAGTATCTTGTATATTATTAACCATAAAATATGCGACTTCTTATGTTTTTTCATGATAACCCTGAAAATGAAGCGCAACAAAAATCGTTGCTATTTTTTCACATTTAGAAATTCTAAGGGTTGGCTGCTACCCCCTTATATCCTGAATTTCGCAAAATCGGTGAAGCATGTGCGTTTTTATGTTCTTTCACGCAACCCATTCAACAATGAAACGCAACTGCTTTACTATTTTCTCCACATTTGCAAATTCTAGGATGGCTGGCTACCCCCTTACACCCTTAATGTTGCAAAATCCGTAAAGTATGTAACTTTTATGTTCTTTCACGTCACCCATTCAAATATGAACCGCAACAAAGATTATTTACTATTTTTCCCATATTTCAAAATTCTAAAGGTTGATTGCTACCCCCTTAGACCCTGAACTTCGCAAAATCTATAAAATAGGTGACTTTTTATGTTCTTTCACGGCACCCGTACGAAAATGAAACGCAACAAAGATTGTTTACTATTTTTCCCGTGTGTAGAAATTCTAAGAGGTGGCTGCTACCCAAAACAGAACAAAATTTTGAAAATATAAATATGGGTTTTTTTAACGTTTTTTTAATTTTTCGCTAGACGAGAACCCGAAACTCTGTAAATATACCAAATTTCAAGTTTGCATGTACTCTAGAAATTCGGAAGTTATAAAGACTATTTAATTTCATTACTTAAATACATAAAGTGAAGTCCCGTTTTACAACCCCTAAAGGGGTAGCGGAGGGTTAACATAATAACAATTTTTTATATTTTTCTTTACGAGAACTCTAAACCCTATAACTAAACCAAATTCCAAGTTTTTATGTCATCTAGAAGTTTTACAACCCCCAAATGGAATACGGGGGTTGATTTAATAATTTTTTTAAATTTTTCTTTAGGAGAGTCCTAAATTCTATCGCTATACCAAATTTTAAGTTTGTATGTCATCTAGAAGTTTTACAACCCTAAAAGGGGATGCGGGGTTGACATAATAACATTTTTTTTAATTTTTATTTACTAGAATCCTAAACCCTATAAATATACCAAACTTCAAGTTTGTGTGTGATCTAGAAGTATTACAACTTTTCTTTACGAGAGTCTTAAACACTATCACTATACCAAATTTCAAGTTTGTATGTCATCTAGAAGTTTTACAATCCCCAAATGGAATATGGGGGTTGATTTAATAATTTTTTTAAAATTTTCTTTAGGAGAGTCCTAAATTCCATCGCTATACCAAATTTCAAGTTTGTATGTCATCTAGAAGTTTTACAACCCTAAAAGGGGTTGCGGGGTTGACATAATTACATTTTTTTAATTTTTATTTACTAGAATCCTAAACCCTATAAATATACCAAATTTCAAGTTTGTGTGTGATCTAGAAGTATTACAACCCCCAAATAAAGTGCGGGGGTTGACTTAATAAAATTTTTTATGTTTTTCTTTGCGAGAGTCTTAAACCCTATCACTATACCAAATTTCAAGTTTGTATGTCATCTAGAAGTTTTACAACCCCCAAATGGAATATGGGGGTTGATTTAATAATTTTTTTAAATTTTTCTTTAGGAGAGTCCTAAATTCCATCGCTATACCAAATTTCAAGTTTGTATGTCATCTAGAAGTTTTACAACCCCCCAAATGGAATATGGGGGTTGATTTAATAATTTTTTTAATTTTTCTTTAGGAGAGTCCTAAATTCCATCGCTATACCAAATTTCAAGTTTGTATGTCATCTAGAAGTTTTACAACCCTAAAAGGGGTTGCGGGTTGACATAATAACATTTTTTTTAATTTTTATTTACTAGAATCCTAAACCCTATAAACCAAATTTCAAGTTTGTGTGTGATCTAGAAGTATTACAACCCCCAAATAAAGTGCGGGGGTTGACTTAATAAAATTTTTTATGTTTTTCTTTACGAGAGTCTTAAACCCTATCACTATACCAAATTTCAAGTTTGTATGTCATCTAGAAGTCTTACAACCCCCAAATGGAATATGGGGGTTGATTTAATATTTTTTTAAATTTTTCTTTAGGAGAGTCCTAAATTCCATCGCTATACCAAATTTCAAGTTTGTATGTCATCTAGAAGTTTTACAACCCCCAAATGGAATATGGGGGTTGATTTAATATTTTTTTTTTAATTTTTCTTTAGGAGAGTCCTAAATTCCATCGCTATACCAAATTTCAAGTTTGTATGTCATCTAGAAGTTTTACAACCCCCAAATGGAATATGGGGGTTGATTTAATATTTTTTTTTTAATTTTTCTTTAGGAGAGTCCTAAATTCCATCGCTATACCAAATTTCAAGTTTGTATGTCATCTAGAAGTTTTAAACCCTAAAAGGGGATGCGAGGTTGACATAATAACATTTTTTTTAATTTTGATTTACTAGAATCCTAAACCCTATAAATAAACCAAATTTCAAGTTTGTGTGTGATCTAGAAGTATTACAACCCCCAAATAAAGTGCGGGGGTTGACTTAATAAAATTTTTTATGTTTTTCTTTACGAGAGTCTTAAACCCTATCACTATACCAAATTTCAAGTTTGTAAGTCATCTAGAAGTTTTACAACCCCCAAATGAAATATGAGGGTTGATTTAATATTTTTTTTAAATTTTTCTTTAAGAGAGTCCTACATTCCATCGCTATACTAAATTTCAAGTTTGTATGTCATCTAGAAGTTTTACAATCCCCAAATGGAATATGGGGGTTGATTTAATAATTTTTTTTAATTTTTCTTTAGGAGAGTCCTAAATTCCATCGCTATACCAAATTTCAAGTTTGTATGTCATCTAGAAGTTCTACAACCCTCAAATGGAATATGGGGGTTGATTTAATATTTTTTTAAATTTTTCTTTAGGAGAGTCCTACATTCCATCGCTATACTAAATTTCAAGTTTGTATGTCATCTAGAAGTTTTACAACCCCCAATTGGAATATGGGGGTTGATTTAATAATTTTTTTTAATTTTTCTTTAGGAGAGTCCTAAATTCCATCGCTATACCAAATTTCAAGTTTGTATGGCATCTAGAAGTTTTACAACCCTAAAAGGGGTTGCGGGGTTGACATAACATTTTTTTTAATTTTTATTTACTAGAATCCTAAACCCTATAAATATACCAAATTTCAAGTTTGTGTGTGATCTAGAAGTGTTACAACCCCCAAATAAAGTGCGGGGGTTTACTTAATAAAATTTTTTATGTTTTTCTTTACGAGAGTCTTAAACCCTATCACTATACCAAATTTCAAGTTTGTATGTCATCTAGAAGTTTTACAACCCCCAAATGGAATATGGGGGTTGATTTAATAATTTTTTTAAATTTTTCTTTAGGAGAGTCCTAAATTCCATCGCTATACCAAATTTCAAGTTTGTATGTCATCTAGAAGTTTTACAACCCCCAAATGGAATATGGGGGTTGATTTAATTATTTTTTTTAAATTTTTCTTTAGGAGAGTCCTAAATTCCATCGCTATACCAAATTTCAAGTTTGTATGTCATCTAGAAGTTTTACAACCCCCAAATGGAATATGGGGGTTGATTTAATATTTTTTTTTAATTTTTCTTTAGGAGAGTCCTAAATTCCATCGCTATACCAAATTTCAAGTTTGTATGTCATCTAGAAGTTTTACAACCCCCAAATGGAATATGGGGGTTGATTTAATTGTTTTTTTTAAATTTTTCTTTACGAGAGTCTTAAACCCTATCACTATACAAAATTTCAAGTTTGTATGTCATCTAGAAGTTTTACAACCCCCAAATGGAATATGGGGGTTGATTTAATAATTTTTTAAATTTTTCTTTAGGAGAGTCCTAAATTCCATCGCTATACTAAATTTCAAGTTTGTATGTCATCTAGAAGTTTTACAACCCCCAAATGGAATATGGGGGTTGATTTAATAATTTTTTTAAATTTTTCTTTAGGAGAGTCCTAAATTCCATCGCTATACCAAATTTCAAGTTTGTATGTCATCTAGAAGTTTTACAACCCCCAAATGGAATATGGGGGTTGATTTAATATTTTTTTTTTATTTTTCTTTAGGAGTGTCCTAAATTCCATCGCTATATCAAATTTCAAGTTTGTATGTCATCTAGAAGTTTTACAACCCCCAAATGGAATATGGGGGTTGATTTAATATTTTTTTTTTAATTTTTCTTTAGGAGAGTCCTAAATTCCATCGCTATACCAAATTTCAAGTTTGTATGTCATCTAGAAGTTTTACAACCCCCAAATGGAATATGGGGGTTGATTTAATATTTTTTTTTTAATTTTTCTTTAGGAGAGTCCTAAATTCCATCGCTATACCAAATTTCAAGTTTGTATGTCATCTAGAAGTTTTAAACCCTAAAAGGGGATGCGAGGTTGACATAATAACATTTTTTTTAATTTTGATTTACTAGAATCCTAAACCCTATAAATAAACCAAATTTCAAGTTTGTGTGTGATCTAGAAGTATTACAACCCCCAAATAAAGTGCGGGGGTTGACTTAATAAAATTTTTTATGTTTTTCTTTACGAGAGTCTTAAACCCTATCACTATACCAAATTTCAAGTTTGTAAGTCATCTAGAAGTTTTACAACCCCCAAATGAAATATGAGGGTTGATTTAATATTTTTTTTAAATTTTTCTTTAAGAGAGTCCTACATTCCATCGCTATACTAAATTTCAAGTTTGTATGTCATCTAGAAGTTTTACAATCCCCAAATGGAATATGGGGGTTGATTTAATAATTTTTTTTAATTTTTCTTTAGGAGAGTCCTAAATTCCATCGCTATACCAAATTTCAAGTTTGTATGTCATCTAGAAGTTCTACAACCCTCAAATGGAATATGGGGGTTGATTTAATATTTTTTTAAATTTTTCTTTAGGAGAGTCCTACATTCCATCGCTATACTAAATTTCAAGTTTGTATGTCATCTAGAAGTTTTACAACCCCCAATTGGAATATGGGGGTTGATTTAATAATTTTTTTTAATTTTTCTTTAGGAGAGTCCTAAATTCCATCGCTATACCAAATTTCAAGTTTGTATGGCATCTAGAAGTTTTACAACCCTAAAAGGGGTTGCGGGGTTGACATAACATTTTTTTTAATTTTTATTTACTAGAATCCTAAACCCTATAAATATACCAAATTTCAAGTTTGTGTGTGATCTAGAAGTGTTACAACCCCCAAATAAAGTGCGGGGGTTTACTTAATAAAATTTTTTATGTTTTTCTTTACGAGAGTCTTAAACCCTATCACTATACCAAATTTCAAGTTTGTATGTCATCTAGAAGTTTTACAACCCCCAAATGGAATATGGGGGTTGATTTAATAATTTTTTTAAATTTTTCTTTAGGAGAGTCCTAAATTCCATCGCTATACCAAATTTCAAGTTTGTATGTCATCTAGAAGTTTTACAACCCCCAAATGGAATATGGGGGTTGATTTAATTATTTTTTTTAAATTTTTCTTTAGGAGAGTCCTAAATTCCATCGCTATACCAAATTTCAAGTTTGTATGTCATCTAGAAGTTTTACAACCCCCAAATGGAATATGGGGGTTGATTTAATATTTTTTTTTAATTTTTCTTTAGGAGAGTCCTAAATTCCATCGCTATACCAAATTTCAAGTTTGTATGTCATCTAGAAGTTTTACAACCCCCAAATGGAATATGGGGGTTGATTTAATTGTTTTTTTTAAATTTTTCTTTACGAGAGTCTTAAACCCTATCACTATACAAAATTTCAAGTTTGTATGTCATCTAGAAGTTTTACAACCCCCAAATGGAATATGGGGGTTGATTTAATAATTTTTTAAATTTTTCTTTAGGAGAGTCCTAAATTCCATCGCTATACTAAATTTCAAGTTTGTATGTCATCTAGAAGTTTTACAACCCCCAAATGGAATATGGGGGTTGATTTAATAATTTTTTTAAATTTTTCTTTAGGAGAGTCCTAAATTCCATCGCTATACCAAATTTCAAGTTTGTATGTCATCTAGAAGTTTTACAACCCCCAAATGGAATATGGGGGTTGATTTAATATTTTTTTTTTATTTTTCTTTAGGAGTGTCCTAAATTCCATCGCTATATCAAATTTCAAGTTTGTATGTCATCTAGAAGTTTTACAACCCCCAAATGGAATATGGGGGTTGATTTAATAATTTTTTAAAATTTTTCTTTAGGAGAGTCCTAAATTCCATCGCTATACCAAATTTCAAGTTTGTATGTCATCTAGAAGTTTTACAACCCCCAAATGGAATATGGGGGTTGATTTAATAATTTTTTTAAATTTTTCTTTAGGAGAGTCCTAAATTCCATCGCTATACCAAATTTCAAGTTTCTAAGTCACCTAGAAGTTTTACAACTCCTAACAGGGGGTGCGAGGGTTGACATAAATATATTTTTTTATTTTCCTACTTACAAGAATCCCAATTCCTATAATTGTGCCAAATCTCAAGTTTGTATGTCATCTAACAAATTAGAAGTTGTAAAAGATATTTAATTTCAATATTTTAATGCATAAGAAGTCCCGTTTGAAATGATGTCACTGTCTGCCTCACAAACATATGAGTTTTAAAAATTTTAAAATATAATATGGGATAAGATTAAACAGCCAGATTTATTACTAGCTAACAGCATCAGTGATTGATTAAATACTGAATGATAATATAATAATGGTTACGTTTGTTTCACTTAAATCAATAGAGCTTTGAATTAAATCTTATTAAATCTTACGATTTCATTAAAATTATCGCCCATTTGTAGGAGCAATTAAAACCGGTTTAAACTAAATTTACATGACGCATAAATGAAACGTATTAAAAGTGTTTCTTAAATAGCTTTAACATTAAGACAGCCTTGGTAGTGTAATGTCTGGCGTGCCGGACTTTCACCCAAGCGGCCCGGGTTCGACTCCCGGCGCTGGCAGATCTGGTTAAGGTTTTCTGCAGTTTCCCTTAGCTGTAACACAAATGTGGGATTTGCGCTGTTCCATCTATAAGTCGGCTGCAGCCGCACATTGGGCCTACATAATAATAATAATCGCCCCCTCCCTCCCGCACAAGCTTATAGCTTCTGGGGCCTTGGTTAAGGTTATGGGTTGTAGTAATTATTATTATTATTATTATAATATAATATGTACGAATTCTTGTCACCTTAAATGACGCAATCTTTACTCAGAAATACAATGCATAATGTGAAGTCCCGTTGAAATGACGTCACTGTCTAGCCACAAAGGAATCAGTGTTACCAACACAATTCTTGTTAAATATGCGGACGCAGGGTAAACCTATGCCATAAATTTGTATACAAATGTATACAAATCCCGCGCTATTAGCGCTGCGTGTGGCAAATGCTCGAACTACGATTTTATACACGAATCAGGAATGGGTGTCAAACTGCGCACAGCTAATTTTTACATTTTCGCCATCTAGACACTTTAAGCTTCATATGGTGCAATTTTGAGGCACTAGTCACCCAGCGTCCGTATATCCGGACGCCGAGTGACTTCGGACGCTGCTTGACCTAAGATTTAACATGGGGGGACGCATGGTGGTGCCCTATAGATATATATATATATATATATATATATATATATATATATATATATATATATATATATATATATATATATATATATATATATATATATATATATATATATATATATATATATATATATATATATATATATATATATATATATATATATATATATATATATACAGTGAGAATTTTATTTCACTGAACATAGGACTATTGACATTCCCTATGTTCAGTTTTAAAAAAGCCAAGTCAATGCATTGCGAGCAATTAAAACATATCCAAGCAACCTATAAAACAATTGCTATTCGTAGTGTCATTAGAAAGTGTCAAAACTGTGTTTTTTTTTCAAAGTTTTTGCCAAGACAGCTGCAGATCCTGACCTGACCTGAAGCTGTCTTTGGCATCAGTGAGGACTTTATGCCTTTATTATGATTAATTAATGAATATTCGTGTCGATAATTATTGTCAAGGATTACAATCATGTCGCAAACATTGTCGCTGGGTAGGCAACCAAACTTGCAGGTCTGCTGGTAGCTGGTGTTTTTTTTATTGTACATTCTTTTGACACAACTGAAATTATTTAGTTTTAGGTTAAGTATAATTACATCCAAATAGCAAGTTTAAACAGAAACTTTTATTTAAATTACTTTAACAAATGTTCAAAGTGACCACCCTCCTGTTCCAAACAATATGCTAACCGATTGTAAAATCCTTGTACACTATTTCTTAAAAAATTTGGATTTATTTCGTTGCAGGCGGTAAGTATTCTATTCTTTAGCTCTTCTGTATGCTCTATTATTCTATTATTGTAGACTTTGGATTGGATATAACCCCAGAGAAAGAAATCGTTTGGTGATAAATTTGGGAACCGAGGTGGCCAAACTATGGGGCCAAATCTTCCAATCCAGCGATCCTGGAATGTTTCGGTTAGGAAGCGTGTAATAGGGCGCGTGGAATGTGATGGAGGGCCATCCTTTTGAAACCATGGGTTCTCAATATTTAAAACTTCTAGTCGTGGTATAATGTTTCTCCGCAGAAGTTCCAGAGGACTGTTAAATTTTGAACATGCTTGTTTGTACGTGACTAATACTTGTGGGAATTGGAAAAGAAGGATAAGGAGAAAGGGAAGCGAGGTGTTTGATACAAACCAATAATTCTGTTTATTGACAGTGCCATCTAAACAAAACTATGACTCGTCTGTGAAAACTATTTTTTGTAGAATATCTTCATTTTCATTTAGTAAATTAAATACTGTTTCACAAAAATCTGTTCATTTAATTTTGTCAATTGTGTTATCAGAGGTAATGCATAGGAATGCATTACAAGCAATTACAACATAATATCCAAGCAACCTCTGATAAAACAATTGCCATTAATGTCATTAAAAAGTCAAAACTGTTTTTTTAAAAAGTTTTTCAACTTGTGCTTTGCAATATGTACTCAAAAGATGATCAAGATTGCCATTGTAAACTGGTACAATTCCAATAATAGTATGAGACAAGTGCGCGATTTGTTTTCCGTAAGTTATCCCGAAAGACCGATACCATCTGTCGCAACTATTCATAGCATAATTAAAAAATTTAATGGTGAAGGTTGTGTAATAAATTCACATAAAAAAAGAAGAAAAGCTTGCCCCGTTTTAACAGAAGAACGAGAAATACAAATATTATGTTATGCAGAAGAAAATCCCATTACCCCCTCGCGGATAGTAGCACAGCAATTTGGCATTTCGAAAGACTCTGTGCTTAAAACTTTCAAGAAGTATAAATACAAACCCTACAAATTTTCCAATCACCAGCAGCTTTTTCCTATTGACAAAATTAAAAGAACAGATTTTTGTGAAACAGTATTTAATTTACTAAATGAAAATGAAGATATTCTACAAAAAATAGTTTTCACAGACGAGTCGTCGTTTTGTTTAGATGGCACTGTCAATAAACAGAATTATCGGTTTGTATCTAACACTTTTCTCTCCTTTCTCCTTATCCTTCTTTGCTAATTCCTACAGGTATTGGTCACGTACAAACAAGCACGTTCAAAATTTAACACACACTCAATACAATAGGAGTGTTAATGTTTGGACTGGAATAGTTGACGGTACCCTTATTGGTCCATTTTTTATCGATGGCACCCTAAACGCTGCCAAATTTCTGGAACTTCTGCGGAGAAACATTATACCACGACTAGAAGTTTTAAATATTGAAAACCCATGGTTTCAAATGGACGGCGCTCCACCACATTCCACGGGCCCTATTACACGCTTCCTAACCGAAACATTCCAGGATCGCTGGATTGGAAGATTTGGCCCCATAGCTTGGCCACCTCGGTCCCCAGATTTATCACCAAATGATTTCTTTCTCTGGGGTTATATCCAATCCAAAGTCTACAATAATAGAATAATAGAGCATACAGAAGAGCTAAAGAATAGAATACTTACCGCCTGCAACGAAATAAATCCAAATTTTTTTAGAAATAGTGTACAAGGATTTTACAATCGGTTAGCATATTGTTTGGAACAGGAGGGTGGTCACTTTGAACATTTGTTAAAGTAATTTAAATAAAAGTTTCTGTTTAAACTTGTTATTTGGATGTAATTATACTTAACCTAAAACTAAATAATTTCAGTTGTGTCAAAAGAATGTACAATAAAAAAAACACCAGCTACCAGCAGACCTGCAAGTTTGGTTGCCTACCCAGCGACAATGTTTGCAACATGATTGTAATCCTTGACAATAATTATCGACACGAATATTCATTAATTAATCATAATAAAGGCATAAAGTCCTCACTGATGCCAAAGACAGCTTCAGGTCAGGTCAGGATCTGCAGCTGTCTTGGCAAAAACTTTGAAAAAAAAACACAGTTTTGACACTTTCTAATGACACTACGAATAGCAATTGTTTTATAGGTTGCTTGGATATGTTTTAATTGCTCGCAATGCATTGACTTGGCTTTTTTAAAACTGAACATAGGGAATGTCAATAGTCCTATGTTCAGTGAAATAAAATTCTCACTGTATATATATGTTACATTTTAAGTTTCCGCGGATATTATATGATACTTCACTACTTTTCCGGGTTTCACTCCGCGTATTCACTATTCGGCTCCTAGAGGAACCAGACAATGGTTGACGACGTTTCGGCAAGATCACACTTGCCATCTTCAGGTCACTTCTAACTTCCTTCTGCTTCGCGTGGTTACACGATGTATACTGACGTCTTGCGGCAGCGGTTGGTCTTTATATACGGTTACGGTGTTGCGCATGGTTGCGGTCGGCTGGTTTTTGGCGCGGCTGCGTGTCATTGGTCTCGCTTGATCCGGTAGCATTCTCTCGCTTTCTCTTTTATCGTTCTGCTGTGCTGGTTTTCGCTTCTTGACGGTGATACTAGTTATAGCTGGTTTCCAAGCTGATGGTAGTCGCTGTGTATCGTCCCTGGTATTAAGATTGTTCGGACGTTTCTCGATCTCAATGGCTTCTCTTATGGTTCGTCGGGTCTTGTGTTGTATATTCGCTAAAACTTTTGTATTTTCGAAATCTATGTTATGAGATGTACCACTTACATGTTGTGCTAGTGAAGACGTTCTCTCATTTTTGTTGACTGCATTTCGGTGTTCTTCTCTTCTTACTTGAATTCTTCTGTTGGTCTGCCCTATGTAGGATTCCCCGCAGTCTTTACATGGGATCTCGTATACTCCTTGGCTTTCTAGTGGTATTTTTGTTTTGGCGGATGGTAGCATGTTTCCAAGTAAAAGAAGAAGCCGAATGTTCCAGTAAAAGAAGCAGTAGATATGATACAACGCAAAAACCAAGTCCCAAATGAAATCATCGAGTTAACAAGACACTGCCTAAACAACACCTACTTCATCTACAAAGATCAACGGTACAAACAAGTGGAAGGAGCACCTATGGGATCACCTTTATCGCCGGTAATAGCGAACCTATTCATGGAAGAATTAGAAGTCCGAGCAATAGAAACGACAAGTGACAAACCTAAACTATGGCTAAGATATGTAGACGATACTTTTATTATATGGACCCATGGAGAAGAGAAGCTGCAGACCTTCTTACAGCATCTAAACAACATACACCAGAAGATCAAATTCACAATGGAGGTGGAAAAGGACAATCAACTACCTTTCCTAGATGTATCTATAATCAAGAAGGAAGACGGCAGCCTGGGATACACAGTATACCGAAAATCAACCCACACAAATCGCTACCTGAACGCGCAGTCACATCACCACCCAGCGCAACTACAGTCAGTAGTCAAGACATTAATAACCAGATCACAACGTTTGACTGATGACGATAATAAACATCAAGAACTAGAACAGGTGAAGTTGGCATTAAAACAAAATGGTTTCTCTTCCAGAAATATCAAGAAAGCGTTAACACCAAGGGACCCAAAGCCAAAAGAAGAAGAAACATCGGTATCCAAAGCACACTTACCGTACATCAAAGGGACCACGGACAAAATAAGTAGAGTGCTGAGAAAACACAACATCGATACCATCTTCAACACCGATAAAAAGATTGGAAACATGCTACCATCCGCCAAAACAAAAATACCACTAGAAAGCCAAGGAGTATACGAGATCCCATGTAAAGACTGCGGGGAATCCTACATAGGGCAGACCAACAGAAGAATTCAAGTAAGAAGAGAAGAACACCGAAATGCAGTCAACAAAAATGAGAGAACGTCTTCACTAGCACAACACGTAAGTGGTACATCTCATAACATAGATTTCGAAAATACAAAAGTTTTAGCGAATATACAACACAAGACCCGACGAACCATAAGAGAAGCCATTGAGATCGAGAAACGTCCGAACAATCTTAATACCAGGGACGATACACAGCGACTACCATCAGCTTGGAAACCAGCTATAACTAGTATCACCGTCAAGAAGCGAAAACCAGCACAGCAGAACGATAAAAGAGAAAGCGAGAGAATGCTACCGGATCAAGCGAGACCAATGACACGCAGCCGCGCCAAAAACCAGCCGACCGCAACCATGCGCAACACCGTAACCGTATATAAAGACCAACCGCTGCCGCAAGACGTCAGTCTACATCGTGTAACCACGCGAAGCAGAAGGAAGTTAGAAGTGACCTGAAGATGGCAAGTGTGATCTTGCCGAAACGTCGTCAACCATTGTCTGGTTCCTCTAGGAGCCGAATAGTGAATACGCGGAGTGAAACCCGGAAAAGTAGTGAAGTATCATATATATATATATATATATATATATATATATATATATATATATATATATATATATATATATATATATATATCAATGATTAGAAGTAATAATGCGCGTAGAGATATACAAGAAAGTGTTATAATAATGGGATAGCGCGCAACAGAGAAGAAAGAAAACATAAGTTTTCTGTTGCGCGCTATCCCATTATTATAACACTTTCTTGTATATCTCTACGCGCATTATTACTTCTAATCATTGATATATATATATATATATATATATATATATATATATATATATATATATATATATATATATATATATATATATATATATATATATATATAGTTATATATTATTATAACTCTTTCTTGTATATCTCTACGCGCATTACTACTTCTAATCATTGATATTATACTTTGGGATTGGTTGTCTCACGGTAGTGGCTTTAGCTGCCTCCGTAGTGACGTTTGTTGATGCACTGAAGACTCAGTGTCTTCAGGCCGATTTACGACTTAACCACTACCCCTCAGAGGGGCACAGATTTTGCAATTAAAATTTTATTTATAAATCCATAACGAAGCGAGATCCGCAACAAGTCGAGGTCCATTTTTGTATATAGCATAATATGTATACCAACGTGAGATCCTGCAGCGTTGCCACCGTATTCGACAGATATTTACCACAAAACTCACAAACGAGGGTCATTATGACAACCAGATGTTGTAAAAGGGACTGTTAAAATGACTTGACCTGGAATTTCATACAATAGAAAAAGGACAAGTTTTGTTTGAAAGTATAAAATTATTATTCATGTTATTCTGCATGTTAGGTTTAATATGATGTATGTTAGTTATCTGTTAACAATTTTATACAATACAATTATTTAAAGATGTACTATTGTTTTCATAATGATCTAGGACAGCAAGGCTATTTTTTATTATTTTATGCTATACGTTTACACTAAAAGAAATAAATTAAATAGCATTATATTAGCCTTGTTGCTCGAGATCATTATGAAATCAATACTACATATTATCTTTTAATGTTTTTAACTTCCTTAAAAATATTTCATTTAAAAGTAAAAGAAGCGAAAAAGTTAAAAATATGAAAGGTTGTTATGTACCTACATCTTTAAATTGCATTATATAAAATTATTAACAGATAACTATATTATATTAAACCTAACATGCCACCCGGCTTGAAACTATTGATTTTAAAAATAAAGCAAATAAAGATTATTGAAATTGAAAGACTAAAATATAAGATTGTTTTTAATTAATACCATTTTCATATTTTATTTTTGCACATATGTATAATTAATCGCATCACGCACAATACAGCTTACGTGCATTTTGTTTCAAACCCTAATATTATCTCCCCTAATTATGTCAAATGAAAGATATTAAGGAATGCTATAAAGAAAAAAATACGAATTGAATGATGCCTTTGGTTACGGATTGCATTTGATTATAACCGGAAAAGGTAAAGAAAAGAAAACTTCTCTTTATGCAAAAAACCAGCTATTCCAAGGAAACATTGGAATGATCAGAAATCACTTATTTCAATTTGAAAACATTAGAACGGCGGAGAAAATATTTGCTTCATACTTCAAAATTATTTTGAAAGATTGAATTCGTTGTGTTTTGCGGTATTTTTGAATATAATATCAAGGGATGTACTTTGTTTATAATGTTTATATGCTCTAATAAAATCATTGCTTTCGCAACCTTTAAGAATCTTTATTTCAAGCATCTTACAATTTGTTGCCTAAACTATCAGTCACAAGTACATATTGCATAAGGAGTGCCATTCGATTGTAACTTCGTTCGTTATATGTAATGCAAATCCAATAGTCAAACAGTTCAATATAATCTAACAAATGACATTTAGGTGGCAAATATTTTCCCTTAATTGTTCCAATGTGTTGTTTCCAATACTGTTGTATATAAAAATAATACAGTCAGAGAATCGGACGTTATAAACTCCATTATCAACAATTAGAATAAGGAAATATGAAAATAATTATGTTAAAAGTTGATATTGATAATTTAATACAGGAAAATAATAAAATATAATATTAAATATACGAATCAAAAAAGACCTTAACAAATATAAAAATTGTAAGACAACGGCAATTATATCACAAAAATCAACCATAAATAATGCAAACATTAATGATAAAAATACAAATATTAAAACCAAGGTTTTGATATTAGCGGACAGTCATGATCGAGGATTAACGGACAAATTTCAATTAAACCTTGATAGTATGTCGGTATGATAGATCGGGTATGTTCTGATTTCAAAAAGGAAGACTATATTATAATTTTCGTAGGTTCAAATAATTCAGTAAAAGACAATAAGATTAGAGCTGATTCTGTACCGAAATTACGTAAAATTACTCATACAAACGTGATACTTGTAACTGTTCCGTACAGGACCTTCAATCGTACGGGTGTTTAATAATTTCATCTACGAAAATAACGTTCATTTGTACAGTGAAATTATTGTAAAAACTAATTTTCTTCTGTTTGATTTAAATCCAATAGTTACGAAAGCTGATTATACTATTCATGGTCATCTTAATTTGAACGGTAATGAAAAACTATGCTGTAATTTGGTTAATTTTATTATGAACATTAAAGCCTCAACAAAAAGTGAAACAAAAGCGAAAGATAACAAATATGCATGGGTAAACAATTCAAATCTAATAGTTGCTATTAGGTGTAACCGAAATGTGGGTGACAAAAACAGTTTCGGCTCATATTCCCAACAGACTGCATCACTTTATCCTAATCTACCACGTTCGAATGAAGAATTACAACCATCTTTGCTCAACAATCGGTTTTTTTAAATTGTTCGTCGTCAATACATTCAAGCAAATTGGAACCTACATTTGGGGTATATTACTTAAACATTTGTAGTTTCTTAGCACACAAATATGAAGTACCTACATCGATTTATAGCTGAGTTTCAACCTTCAGTGTTGTGCTTATCAGAAACTAGAGTTACTGCGGATATTTTAGAATGTGAGACAGAAATAAAGGGGTATCACGCTGTTGTATGTTTTTCTGATAATAGGTACACAGGTGGTGTGATAATGTTTATAAACCGTAAATATAATTTTAAGATTATGGATAATATTAATGTTGCCAATACGTTTTGGTTGAAGTACAATTGATCTTGTGATAACGAATGATCCTTACTAAACGTTACAGTAAAAGATACGCCAAAAATTACAGATCACGATATTGTGCTTGTAACAGTTATTAACAAGCAATCTGCGTCTATTGAAACAGAAAAATATAAAAAAATGTAATAAACGATGAGGTAATAGCGGAAATGAGAAACAAACTATCTGAATGTAACTGGAAGTATGATACGTCTAATGTTAATGTTATTATCGATAATTTTCGTAACAATATTGTCAATTTGTTAGATACATATGCTCCACTTAAAACGTACAAAATTAGAAGTAATTTAAAACCATGGTTCAATAAATAACATTAAGAAAATTCAAATAAAGCGGGATAAAGCATATAAAACTTTTAAAACTACTAATGATCCTCAAAACTGGATTAATTATAAAATTTTGAGAAATGAACTCGTTAGTGTAATAAGATCAGAAAAATTAGAGTGTTATAGATTACAGATTGATAAAAATAAGGGGAATTCTCGCGCTATGTGGAAAAAATTAATTGGAAAATCAAACAACGATCTCCCAGATGACATTGATTTTAAAAATATTAAACTGAAATTACAATACCGAATAAATTAAATGAATACTTTATTAGCAATTTAAATGATACTGTTAATAGCATAATCCCACTTAATTGTGATAATCCTCCTGTATTAAATAATAGATCTTGTAGGTTAGTCAAATTTGAAAAAAATTGATATTAAGTTTTTAGAAAAAATTATAAAACTTGAAACGGTCAAGTCTAGTCCAGATGAATTCGGGCCGTCCATTATTAAGCCACTCATCGACAGTTTAAGTTATACATTAATGCATCTTATTAATTCTTCCCTGGAAACTGGTTGTTTTCCAGATAGTTTAAAAGTTTTTATTTTTACAATAAAAGTAGTATTTTTATATTGTGTATTACTTAAAAAACTAGAAATTTCCTATAATATTGTAAATAAATTACTGTAATCAGATGTTTAGATCATTTAATCACACTTTTTTTAAAAGGGCAACATAATTCCCATTCCGATACTTATACCAATATTTTCTATTTGTAGGTTACCTTTAAACTTACTAAAAGTCCTGATAGTTATGCAAAAATGTTATAAAAGGTTCCGCAATAGTAATTGTTGCTCTATCGTTGGATTTGATATTTACTTTCAGAAAAGAAATGCTGAAATAGTGATAATTAACCTTGTATAAAAGAACATCTTAAAAACTATACGCCATCATGTGCAAATAATACTTGATAAGAATATAAATAAATACAATATTCCGTTAAAAGTATATAAGAAAATTATTACAAATTATTGTATAAAATTATTAACAGATAACTATATTATATTTAACCTAACAATAACTATAATCAGTTTCCGACTGCGGTCAATGTCAGAAGCAGTTAAATTTACGGAATAAGTAAAAGCCCGTATTGTAAATATATAGACATATAGCAAAAAATATTTTTGTTCTCATAAATACATTAAATCTCTGGTTAGGAAATTTCACGAGGCCTACAGAGCACCCTGAAGTTTGTTTATAATAGATAAAAATGAAACCCTCTGATAACTAGTGCTTATTTTTACAATAAAAATAGTACTTTTATATTGTGAATTACTTAAAAAACTAAATTTCCTATAATATTGTAGATAAATTACTGTAATCAGATGTTTAGATCCTTTAATCCCACTTTTTTAAAAGGGCAATATAATTCCCATTCCAATACCTGTATCAATATTTTCTCTTTGTAGGTTACCCTTAAACTTACTAAACGTCCTGATAGTTATGCAAAGATTTTATAGAAGGTTCCGCAATGGTAATTGTAGCTCCATCGTTGGATTTGATATTTACTTTCAGAAAAGAAATGCTGAAATAGTGATAATTAACCTTGTATAAATAACATCTTAAAAACTATACGCCATCATGTGCAAATAATACTTGATAAGAATATAAATAAATACAATATTCCGGTAACAGTATATAAGAAAATTATTACAATGGTGTATCACCAAAAGAGTATTGACGAGAACTTCTGGTTATTAATTAATTTGATAGGTTATTTTAATGAACTACTTTAGTGAATTTGTATTTTATTTTAATAATTAGTACATATAAGTTATAAAAAAACATTTGAATTAAAGAAAGGAAATCGATTTATTCATTTCTTAGCTAAATACGGCACTTTTTGATTTGATGCCTTTTTCATAAAGACAACCCATTTGAGACAAGGCATTAATTGTGCTACTGGGATATCTACATACAATTTATTATAAAAACTGCACTCGTATTACACTAATGGTCATTGTGACGCTCATTTTTCAATATACTATTTTCAAGCCAAAATTTAGCCAAGGCCTATCAATGTTAAAATAGTTTTCAGCTGGAATTCTGTTAATTCTATAAATTAATTTTAAAAAGGAAACTTCATGGGGTTCAGTCTTTGATGTATTTTATTAATTAATCCATCGAAATATCAACGTTTCGACAATGATTTCTTGTTTTTATCAAGATCTAAAACAATTTTAAAATAATTACGCATAAGTTAAAACCTTAATTAAAACTATAAAATTGCACTTAATGTTTAACATTTTAATAGATTAAGTAATTTAACTACAAATATAATTGATTCTCAACATTGCACATTCTAAATTAAAAATCATCAAAAGTAAGTATTGACTAAAATAAACAATCGTTTTAAAAAAACTTTAACATATGATAACATTAACTGCCAAGTTTATAATTTTAATTGAGATTTTAACTTATGTGTAATTATATTTAAAATTGCTTTAGATCTTGATAAAGACCAGAAATTCCTTTTAAAAGAAAAAATTTCCTTTTTAAAATTAATTCCAACAGTCGTGATATTAACAAAATCTATAAATTAAGTTAAACAATATATATGGACTGGATAGAAACATACAGCGCGTATTTAAAACAAGAAAGATAGTGCTTAAATGTGTGCTTTTTATAAATCAAACATTGGAATTTTTCTCTTACTTTAGACAAAACTAAAAATATATTTGTTATTCAAATGTTAGTTAGATAATGCTAATAATATTTGGGATAACACTTTCTTCCCATTTAATAGAATTTATACTATTGCTTTTTATAAGAATCGCATGACCACGTATAGAAGTAATTTTAAAAATAAACAACCCAGTTCGATGACTAAGAAGGGAAGTGACAATCTCGTTTCCCAAGAATTCAAGCTGCAAATACATCTGCGATGTTGTCAAGCATACCGGATCTCGACTTGACTGTAACATACATTTTGAGGTTTTATACATAAAAGGCGCTGCAGTGCCCCCTACAGTAAGGTTAGATGAACTCCCAGAGTATAAAATTGCACAAAATGGGACAAAGTGAGCTCCTACCAAAAATTTAAATTTCCTCTTCCCTTCACATCGCCTATTGAAGGAGTAAGCTATCCACACAGATACAAGACGAGATCCAAAAACGGATCTCTCCTTGCAAAAAGGATCTCAACTTGTATAGTTTCTAACTCCAAAGGATCTCGTTTTGTGCCGAAAATATATATATATATATATATATATATATATATATATATATATATATATATATATATATATATATATATATATATATTTTTAGATAGAGTTAATTTTTATCAAGTTGCATAATGATTTTACATTAAATAATATTTTGAATGCAAATTCATATAGAAAAATTTATCGACTCTGCTGGGACTCGAACCCAGGACCCTCCACTGTCTAGGTGGTATCTCTACCAACTGAGCTACAGAGCACGACTATCAGCAAAGCGAGAAATTTTCCATATGAATTAGATAGTAGGCAAACATACAAAGTAACTAGATATTTTTTGAACATTATTAATGAAGATCAGCAAGTCGCATGACAACAACATCAATATTCAAAGCATCTAGATTATAATGAATCATTCCGAAAGGAAATTAATTTTTATAAATTTTTAGATAGAGTTAATTTTTATCAAGTTGCATAATGATTTTAGATTAAATAATATTTTGAATGCAAATTCATATAGAAAAATTTATCGACTCTGCTGGGACTCGAACCCAGGACCCTCCACTGTCTAGGTGGTATCTCTACCAACTGAGCTACAGAGCACGACTATCAGCAAAGCGAGAAATTTTCCAAATGTTTGCCTACTATCTAATTCATATGGAAAATTTCTCGCTTTGCTGATAGTCGTGCTCTGTAGCTCAGTTGGTAGAGATACCACCTAGACAGTGGAGGGTCCTGGGTTCGAGTCCCAGCAGAGTCGATAAATTTTTCTATATGAATTTGCATTCAAAATATTATTTAATATATATATATATATATATATATATATATATATATATATATATATCTATAGGGCCCCACTATGCGTCCCCCCATGTAAAATCTTAGGTTCAAGCAGCGTCCGAAGTCACTCGGCGTCCGGATATACGGACGCTGGGTGACTAGTGCCTCAAAATTGCACCATATGAAGCTTAAAGTGTCTAGATGACGAAAATGTAAAAATTAGCTGTGCGCAGTTTGACACCCATTTCTGATTCGTGTATAAAATCGTAGTTCGAGCGTTTGCAACACGCAGCGCTAATAGCGCGCGATTTGTATACACTTGTATACAAATCGGCAACGGTTTACCCTGCGTCCCCACACATAACAGTAATTTTGTTGGTAACACTGATGGCTTTATCGCTAGACAGTGACGTCATTTCAACGGGACTTCACTTTATGCATTGTATTTCTGAGTAAAGATTGCGTCATTTATGGTGACAAAAATTCTTTCATATTATATTTTGTTAAAGCTAATAAACACTTTTAATACATTTTATTTATGCGTTATTTAAACTTCGTTATTAAAACGGATTTGCTTGCTACTACAAATGGGCGATAATTTTAATAAAATTGTAAGATTTAATAAGATGGATAGAATTTAAGGATATTCTTTCGTTCTCAAAATATGTGTGGGATATTTACACGTAATTGAAAGCTTTATTTATTTAAATTAAACAAACATTATGCATTATTATATTATCATTCGGTATTTAATCAATCACTGATGCTGTTAGATAATAATAAATCAAAATATACAATTAAAATATAATTTTATGGCATTTATTATATTACGTTAATTTGAACAAACTTTAAAATAAATATGTAGAATGTCGATTTTTAAAATCTTCACAATTCTTATCTATCAGATTGTTGACTTTACAACATTTTTTTAAGTTGCCGTGTAAAACAAAAACGTCAATTTTGCACCCCTTGTGTTTTATGTAAATAAATAAGCAATACAGTCCACTCAATCTGTCATTTGACAACATAAGATATGTACAAAAATAAATTAGGCAATTTCTGTTGATAGATGATTCTTACATATTATATTTTGTTAAAGCTATTTAAGAAACACTTTTTATACATTTCATTTATGCGTCATTTAAATTTCGTTATTAAAACAGATTTTCTTATTGCTACTACAAATGGGCGATAATTTTAATAAAATTGTAAGATTTAATAAGATGGATAAGAATTTAAGGATATTCTTTCGTTCTCAAAATATGTGTGGGATATTTCCACGTAATTAAAAGCTTTATTTATTTAAATTAAACAAACATGACGCATTATTATATTATCATTCAGTATTTAATCAATCACTGATGCTGTTAGATAATAATAAATCAAAATATACAATTAAAACATAATTTTATGGCATTTATTATATTACGCTAATTTGAACAAACTTTAAAATAAATATGTAGAATGTCGATTTTTAAAATCTTCACAATTCTTATCTATCAGATTTTGACTATACAACAATTTTTTAAGTTGCCGTGTAAAACAAAAACGTCAATTTTGCACCCCTTGTGTTTTATGTAAATAAATAAGTAGTACGCTTTTTGTTTTCTTTTTCTAATATTGTTGGTTCCTGAAATGGTAAAATATAGTTGAGGAATGTTCCTCCTCCTTTTTCTCTTCTTTTTTTTGCATAATATAAAAAAGTGCATAAAACTTGGATCTGAGATAGTTGATTTCAAATATAATAATAAATGAAAAACAATATGTCAACAACACAAAAAAGAATCCTTTCATGTTAAAAAATTCATGGTTTTTCTGTGAACAAAAAACCAATTTAATGTTACTTTATGTATATGAAGATCCTTTGAAGAAGGAGTCAATTCTAAGTTAAGTAAAACCCCCAGGGGGAATTTGGATAAACCCATCAAGTTTATATTTTAATAATTGATGACAGATGGAATTCAGTCGAATAGTACTGCTCAATTTTTATTATAATCATAATGAAACATAAACTCTGCAAGCAGAATTGGAGGTCTCGTAAATGGCATCCTGTAAGTAATTTGTATTGTTAATACGATCCAGATTTGTGGAGTTTAAGGATCAGAAACTTAAAAGGTATTTAGTAAAGTGAGTGCCTAAAAGCTTCCAAATTTAGAACAAGAAAAACTAAATTGTAATAACAAACATTATGCTGGTAACTTGTGATAAAGTAGTTAAAAACTGTATTTAAATCTTTACTTATATTTAATAATTGTTGTGTAACTCTATCAGAAAGGGTTATATTCTTGTACTTTTTGTAATAAATTTAAGAAATTATTTTATGCAATCTCTGTGTTTTCTTTATGTGTAAAGGATCTTTAAGATGCACCAACCACCCTGTAGATTTACTTTTCACTAATTTCAAAACTTTTAAACAAAACCTCTTCTTGTTTGTGTGGGCAATCATTGTCTGTCACGAAACAAAGTGGTCCTTCGACCCGGATGGTCAATAACAATTCTTCAGTTTGAGAATGCATAAAACAATTTCAACCTTAGCTTTTAATGTTAGTATATAGTAACCTTTTTGGGCGTGCAAATTTTTTTAACTTTTTTTGTTAACTTCTCTAGAAATCTTTTACTAAAGGTCTAATTTCAAAATGAATTACGAAGCACTAAAGATTAGTCGTACAAGTGCCAAAGCTACTATTACTCGAATTTCAAATTGGGTAGTTTCAAATAAAGATAGAGAGACACATGTTTTTCAGTTCCGAACTAGAGAAAAGAATTTGCAAACAGCCTTTGAAAGGTATTCTGAAGCACAAGATAACATTGAACTTCTAGTGAATTCTGAAGCTCATGATGATGCTGAAAATCGTGACGCAATTGAAGAGCAATATTATTTAACATTAACCGAAATATTAGAACGTATAGAAGAATTATCTTCACCTATGTTAACTAAACCAGAGCGATCAGAGCCAAAGACGGTGATTCTGCAACAACAAGCTACACCTTTGATTAGGTTACCCGAAGTTAATCTACAACTATTCACAGGAAATGTTGCAGAATGGCAGTCTTTCTATCAACTTTTTACTGCTTTGGTATCCAATAACTCCTCATTGACTGACGTGCAAAGGTTTTTGTATTTAAATTTGCGTGATGAACCATTAAAACTAATAGAAAATTTACAAATAACTAATGAAAACTTTTCCACGGCAATTAATATTTTAAAAGGAAGGTATGAAAATAAGATATCAGTGATCAATGCACATTTAGCTTCTCTTTTGGATATAAGTTCCATAAACAAAGGCTCTGCAATACAATTAAGAGAATTTGTAACTAACACAATGAAGAAACTACACACTAACTACACTGACAAACAGCTTTTTGATTTCCTATTAATTTATTCGCTTGAACGTAAGCTCGACTATGCAAGTAGACGCAGTTTTGAGACTGATCGTAAGATTGATTCATTACCTAACCTTACAGAATTTTTTGAATTTTTGAACAAAAGGTGTACCATTTTAGAAAATCTATCAACAACCGAGATTTCATCAACCAAAAAGGTGATGAAAACCTCCTTACATGCAAACATAAAGGAAAATCACATGACAATTAAATAATTGTATTTTTTGTAACGAAAAATTTCATAAAATTTATTCTTGTAACAAATTTAAATTATTACCACATGCAAAAAGAATAAACTTTGTCAGGTCCAAAAGATTGTGCTTCAATTGTTTTGCCTCTTCCCATATGTCACCTCAGTGCAGAAGTATCTCCTGTAAGCAGTGTAATCAAAGACATCATACTCTTCTTCACAATAATAATGTTAACAGCAACACAACCAGTAATTCTCAAGGAAATCAAGGACCTCACCATAATAGTAATGTACTTTCTAATAGGTCAAATTCTTTCAATAAATATTTAAAAACACAAAGTTTGCCTGAGCAGGGTGATGACAAAACAAATTCTCAAATTAATACAATTCCTTCTGGTTCTCAAGAATTGATACAGCATAATACTCAAGGTATGTCACTTACTTCTAATACTCTCTCTGCCTTATCGATCAAAAATGTTCATGTACTATTGGCTACAGCTTGTGTTACTATTTACAATTCTCAGGGAGTCCCTATCACAGCTAAGGTGTTACTTGATTCTGCCAGTCAAAGTTCTTTTATCTCAGAAAACTTAGTTAAAAAACTTAACTTCAATCCTTATTGTAAAACATTAAATATTTCAGGAATATCTGGAAGTACCATAATTTCTGACAGAATGATTAATTTAGTTATGCATTCCAATGTGTATGAAAACAAAAATTTTAGAATTTCTTGTTCTATATTACCCCGAATCACTTGTATGCTTCCACAAGTTAATATTAATACTAGTAAATTTAATATTCCAGATAAAATAATCCTTGCTAATCCCTTCTTTTACAAACCATCTTAAATAGATATTTTAATTGGAGCAGATTGCTATTATAATCTTTTGAAAAAAGGTGTATTCCATCTTGGAAAAAACCTCCCAGTACTTCAAAGTACTCATTTAGGATGGGTAATTGCAGGTACAGTTCCGTTTCTCAATTCTCAACAAAGAAATTTATTACCTAAAGTATACACTTCCTCCTCCATAATAAATAATCAACCTTTAGTATCTATGTTTACTCAAGTACGAGACTCACCATCTCTTAATCAATTAGTTACTAAATTCTGGAATACAGAAGAGATTCCGGAAAAGGTCCCTCTAGCCATGGAAGATGAGCTAGCTGAAAAAATGTTCGTATCTACAACTACCATCTCAAATGATGGTAGGTTTCAAGTGAATGTTCCTTTGAGAACCCCTCAAGAAAACTTAAAGCTTGGTGATTCTCTGTCGATTGCAAAGAAACGATTTTTTAATTTAGAAAAAAGATTTCAACAAAGTCCTTCTTATTTCGTTGAATATAAAAGATTTATTGACGAATACGTTGAATTGAATCATGGAAGATTCGTTCCCCTTACTCAAACAATTAAATCGTCACATCAGAAATATTTTTTACCCCACCATGCAGTGATTCGTGAGAATAGTGTCTCAACGAAACTTCGAGTTGTCTTTGATGCTTCATGCAAAAGCACTTCAGGTTTGTCATTGAATGACATCACTCTTAAAGGTTATCAGGTACAACCTGATCTCTATGATATTTTGTGTAGATTTAGATCTTTCAAGTTTGTGTTAACTACAGACATTGAAAAAATGTTCCGACAGATAAGAATAAATCCATCTCAAACCTTTCTGTTAAACATCTTGTGGCGAGACAATCCTGATAAACCACTCATGTGTATTGAACTTTTGACAGTAACATATGGAACAAATTCCGCTCCATTTCTATCAACCCGTGTACTACAGGAAATAGCATTAAAATATGAATCTGATTTTTCTCTCGCCGCAGAAGCTTTGATGAAACAAACCTGCGTAGATGACATTCTTTGTGGTTGTGATGACCTTACAAACTTAGAAAAACTCTATAATGAATTAAATACTCTTTTACACTATCATGGATTCAAGGTCCATAAATGGTGTTCTAATTCAGAAACATTTTTGAGTACATTTTCTGAAGAAAGGATTCTCGAATATGATATTAATTTTGATGATACTCCTAATAAGGTGCTCGGATTAAAGTGGAACCCTGTAGCAGATTTTTAGTGTATTTCAACTCCCAAAGTTTCTTCAAACTCATTGCAAGGTCCTATAACTAAAAGAAAAATCCTTCCAACTGTAGCTCAGTGCTATGATCCTCTAGGATTGCTCTCTGTCGTCATAGTTGTAGGAAAACTATTGATTCAGACACTTTGGTCTTTAAAATTAGGATGGGATACAGTTGTTACTGATAATCTCGTACAGGAGTGGCAAAAATTTGTAAATAATCTTTCTGTTTTATCAAAACTAAAGATACCTCGGTATTTATATTTAAATAAATCTATAAAGAGCGTAGAGTTTCAGCATGTGTATATATTCGTACTTTGTATTTGGATGGATCTATATCTTGTAATTTAGTGTCTTCAAAATCTAGAATAGCACCTCTAAAGGTAATCTCTTCCTCGTTTGGAATTGTGTGCTATGCTTCTTCTTTCAAGATTAACGAAAAAACTTTTGCCTATTTATGAAAACAGATTTACAATAAATTCTGTGAGTTTGTGGTCAGATTCCCAAATAGCTTTATTCTGGATAACTTCTCATGCTTCACGTTGGACAGTTTTTGTAGCTAACAGAGTATCACAAATACAAGAATTAACAACAGGATTCAAGTGGTATTATGTCAAATCCAGCGAAAATCCTGCCGACCTTCCTTCCAGAGGGATGTTACCTCAAGACGTTTTAAACTGTGAAATTTGGTGGTGCGGGCCTTCTTTTCTAAAGAATCCTAATTTAGACATTTCTGAATTTGCCAAAAATCCTGTTGTGCCAGAAATATCGGAAGAAAGGAAAATATCTCTTGTTACTACAATAAAAACAGATCAGTCTGCCTTTTGGGAACCTATATTTTTAAAATTTTCAATTTTCTCTAGGCTTCAACGTACTGTTTCATATTGTTTGCGTTTTATTCAAAACACAAAATTTATTTCAAACAAATCTTCTGGCCCTTTAAATGTAAATGAATTGAAAGATGCAACATACTTCATTCTAAGAATACTACAGGTTAAATATTTTTCAAAGGAAATCTCTGAACTGCAAAATAAAAAACTTCTTAGTAATAAGAATTTGCTTTCTCTTAACCCCTTTTTTGATGAAAAGATGGTATCTTGCGCGTTGGTGGCAGGTTAGAAAATGCGGATGTTAACTTTGATCAGAAACACCCAGTTTTGCTTCCTTCTCATAATTATGTTGTAATTCTTATGTTAACCCAAGAGCACACACGTTTGGGACATGCTGGTGCTCAAACAGTTTTATCGAATTTCAGATTAAGGTTTTGGCCGTTAAATGGATTAAGAGAAATAAAAAGAATAATCAGAAACTGTGTGACTTGTTATAGATTCAGAGCTCAGCCAGCTCAACAATTAATGGCAAGCTTACCCAAAGATATAGTTAACGTTACAAGACCTTTTCAAAAGGTAGGTGTGGATTATGGTGGTCCCTTCATGATTAAATCGTCAAAGGTAAGGAAGGCGCCTTTAATCAAGGCATACATAGCTATTTTTGTTTGTATGGTAACCAAATCGGTTCATATTGAATTGGTCACGAATCTATCATCTGAAGCCTTTCTTATGACATTGAAAAGATTCATTTCTCGAAGAGGAAATCCCTCTTTAGTCTACAGCGACAATGCTTCCAATTTCTTAGGGGCAAAGAATCAGTTAAAGGAATTACATAATTTTTTTTGCACTGAAAGTAATTTAAAAGGAATCCAAGACTATTGTGCTCAAACCCAAATTACATTTAAGTTCATTCCTCCTAGAAGTCCCCACTGGAGTGGAATTTGGGAAGCAGCAATAAAAAGTTGTAAATATCATCTAAAGAGATTAGTAGGTAATTCCACTTTTACCTTTGAAGAATTTTATACAATTCTAACCGAAATAGAAGCCATTCTAAACTCACGCCCCATCTGTCCATTATCTAATGACCCAAATGATTTGCAATGTTTGACCCCTGGACATTTCTTGATAGGATTAAGTTTAGTAGCTCATCCAGAAAAAAGTGTAACTTCCATTTCTGAAAATCGACTTACCCTTTATCAAAGGATTTCTCAAATTATTTTGGAGACGATGGTCTATTGAGTACCTCAATCGCTTGCAAAATCGACCTAAATGGGTTTACAATGTTCCAAACTTAAAAGTAAATGATTTGGTTCTGCTAAAGGAAGATGATAATCCTCCTCTTAAATGGCCGCTGGCATGAATAATAGAGATTATTTTAAGTCCTGACAAGAAGGTCAGGGTAGTTAAAGTTAAAACTCAAAATGGTTGTTTCACACGATCCATAACTAAGATTTGTCCTCTTCCACAAGATAAATTAATTGAAGAATTTCCCGCAGAAATTTAGAAAAAAATAATAATACGAACTTAATATTTCTTTTTGTTTTTGTTCAATCTATCTTTTAATATGAAATAAATAAATTTGTTTATTAATTATAATCCCTTTGAGGTTAGAACCCTCAAGGCCGGGGAGGATGTTCGGGAAACAATCCCTTCATCAGTTCTAGTTCAACTTTGTTTCACCCTGTATATATTTATTTTGCGGCGAACTGTTAACTTGCCACTTGTTTTTTTTATACGTTTTTGCGCGTTGCTGACGTCTGTACGCTTTTTGTTTTCGTTTTCTAATATTGTTGGTTCCTGAAATGGTAAAATATAATTGAGGAATGTTCCTCCTCCTTTTTCGCTTCTTTTTTTGCATAATATAAAAAGTGCATAAAACTTGGATCTGAGATAGTTGATTTCAAATATAAAAAAAATGAAAAACAATATGTCAACAACACAAAAAAGAATCCTTTCATGTTAAAAAATTCATGGTTTTTCTGTGAACAAAAAAACCAATTTAATGATACTTTATGTATATGAAGATCCTTTGAAGAAGGAGTCAACTCTAAGTTAAGTAAAACCCCCAGGGGGAATTTGGATAAACCCATCAAGTTTATATTTTAATAATTGATGACAGATGGAATTCAGTCGAATAGTACTGCTCAATTTTTATTATAATCATAATGAAACATAAACTCTGCAAGCAGAATTGGAGGTCTCGTAAATGGCATCCTGTAAGTAATTTGTATTGTCAATACGATCCAGATTTGTGGAGTTTAAGGATCAGAAACAAAAGGTATTTAGTAAAGTGAGTGCCTAAAAGCTTCCAAATTTAGAACAAGAAAAACTAAATTGTAATAACAAACATTATGCTGGTAACTTGTGATAAAGTAGTTAAAAACTGTATTTAAATCTTTACTTATATTTAATAATTGTTGTGTAACTCTAGCCTTGGTAGTGTAATGTCTGGCGTGCCGGACTTTCACCCAAGCGGCCCGGGTTCGACTCCCGGCGCTGGCAGATCTGGTTAAGGTTTTCTGCAGTTTCCCTTAGCTGTAACATAAATGTGAGATTTGCGCTGTTCCATCTATAAGTCGGCTGCAGCCGCACATTGGGCCTACATAATAATAATAATAATAATCGCCCCCTCCCTCCCGCACAAGCTTATAGCTTCTGGGGCCTTGGTTAAGGTTATGGGTTGTAGTAATTATTATCAGAAAGGGTTATGTTCTTGTACTTTTTGTAATAAATTTAAGAAATTATTTTATGCAATCTCTGTGTTTTCTTTATGTGTAAAGGATCTTTAAGATGCACCAACCACCCCAGTGGCGGATTTAGGCACAAGCGCTTGAAGCGGCCGCTTCAGGCCCCGCAAGACAGGGGGCCCCGCCGGGGCCTCCTGCCAAGGACCGCACTGGACACGCGATAAATAACAATTATTGGCGTGGAATTCACTTTCTCGCGAAAAGTGAAACAAAAACGGATTTCATTCATATCGGTTGACACATTATAGTTTTCTACGAAAAGGCAAGCATAAGTAAAATATTGTAACGAAGTATACTGTTTCACAACAGACTTGCGAGGAATGTATTATCTCTGTCGCTCCGAACACTTGCTTTCTCGCACAATCAGCATCAGCGCGGTCATCAGACTACTATGATGACTATAATTTCTTGAATTAATGGTTTCTGATAAGACGTTCGGTGAAGGGGAATTTTACAACGCTTTTCAACGGGTAAAATTCCTGAATGACTTTTGTCAATTGTTTTTGGTATAGTAAAAGTAGAAAAGTTCCATTGTAAAATAACTGATTGTAAAATAAATGTATTTATGTCCGATTGCATTATAAAGTACTGTTTATTGTATTGTATTGCGCCAGTAAACTGGCTTATTATTGTACTCGTAAAATAAAGTGGTAGTAGTAAAATAAAGTGGTAGTAGTAAAATAAAGTATATAGTAGTAAAATAAAGTATGACAACTGTATATTACATGTCAAATTTTCTTCCGTCAAGAATAGATGTCAAATTTATAAACTGATTTTTTTTGATAATTAGCCAATTTTAGGAATCGAACATAAAGCTTTGTATGCAACTCTTACATAATCGGACCTTATAGACGCGCCCTTTTTATAGGCCTTGCTCGCTTCGCTCGCTCGGCCATAAACGAGGCTTGTCTATATAGTCCTACATTATGTACTTGTTACATAAATAGCTATTATGTCCTATTGCATTATAAAGTACTGTTTATTGTATTGTTTTGCGGCAGTAAACTGGCTTATTATTGTACTCGTAAAATAAAGTGGTAGTTGTAAAATAAAGTGTAGTATATTCAGTTTTCCAATGGCAACTGTATATTACATGTCAAATTTTCTTCTGTCAAGAATAGATGTCAAATGTATAAACTGATTTTTTTTAATAATAAGCCAATTTTAGGAGTCGGACATAAAGCTTTGTATGCAACTCTTACATAATCGAACTTTATAGACTCGCCCTTTTTATAGGCCTCGCTCGCTTCGCTCGCTCGGCCATAAACTGAACTCATCTATAAAGTTCTACATTATGTACTTGTTACATAAATAGCTATTATTTAATATTTATTAGTGCGTATAATGTTAATTAACGAATAATAAATCAGTTATACCAAAAACCTAAAATTATACGATTAAGTACTATGCCGGCAGAAAAATTTCACTCGATTTTCTTCATTTTGTAAACGGTCTTACATCCAGTGGCAAGTTTTACTTATGTCAAATTGTTATTTTTCTTTTAATGACATATGTCATAAAGTACAATTTAATAAAATACGTAGTTTCTAAATCAAAATGATGTGTCTTGATATAAATTCTTTTTTATATTAATAATAAAATCAGCCAATATTATTTTATTTCTATTGAAATAGTTATTTTTGACGCGCCTATGATATTGTGTCATGCCATGAAAAGTCTTTGTTACTCCTCTAAAATTTAAGAAAAATCAGCCTACTTGATAAAAATCGTGCGAGATTTTCCTGCCAGAACAGTACATATGTCGCAGGAAGATAGTCAAATTCGGAAAACTAACTATCTACCTAGTCATTTACTAAGTGACGGGGCAGATAGTAAACCGAACATAAATCTATACGATTTTGTTATATGCCTAGGTATTTACTAAATTAAACTAAATTTACTAAATTAGAACAGGCAGTTAGTAAATGGCTTAATGTGCTGTCGGCAAATTAGGTAATAACATGCACATTTCTTCGTAGAACATTTTTTTAGATGAACACTTGGAAAATCTTTACCCTTGCCTAACGAATGTTCTGCAAAAAAATGTGGATGTTATTACCTCATTTGCCCACAGCACATGAAGTCATTTACTAACTGCCTGTTCTAAACAACGACATTAAGTAACCTTCATTCAATGAACCCTCTTCATGCCTAGGCATGAAGCAAAATCGTATAGATTTATTCTCGTTTTACTGTCTGTCCCGTCACTTAGTAAATGACTAGGCAGATAATTATTTGCCGGATTTGACCACAGATTAAACTTTACAGATGCGAAGCTCGCCTGGTCCCGCCAAATTTATATAAGCATGCGTGAATCCACCATTGTTTTAGTAGTATTTTAATCAACCTCACTTCTCTGCTTGTTTATATTTTGCGCGTGTGTTTTTGTTGCGTTCAGATATTTTGAATTATTTTGTTAGTACTTTATATATTTTTGCATTAATATTTGATTTGACATTGATATTATGGACATAATGTTACCTTTCTGCACTTACCGATTGATTTGTACAATACAGTATCCATATAAGTATAATTTATTATAATGTTAATAAAAAGTTTTCGATTTTGGTAAATTGTTTATTTTTTTATAGTTTATTATTTTTTGTTTTATAGACCTTAATTTATGTTGATCCTTGGGGGCCCCAAAAATTTGTAGCGCTTCAGGCCCCTCAAGTGTTAAATCCGCCACTGAACCACCCTGTAGATTTACTTTTCACTAATTTCAAAACTTTTAAACAAAACCTCTTCTTGTTTGTGTGGGCAATCATTGTCTGTCACGAAACACATCCAAGGTTCTAGGTTTCACATTTCAGTTATACCTATTTATTATATTAAAAACAACAGACCAAACACTATTTAAATATCTTTTAAACAGTTCCAATCCCAAGAATTTAATGGTTAACAACCTGTCGTTTTGCGTTGCTACGGTTGCTATTCAAAAAATGATATCATATCACTGAAGGACATCGATATTTAGTACATTGAATGCACAGCTGTTTTTCTTTTTAAAATAAATAATTGCAAACAATAAAATATCACTTTACTGAATTGGATAAAAACTGTTTCAGATAACGTTGGACATTTTATAATAAAATCGAAATTTTTATTTCTTATAACGTTGAAATTTTTTATTTTTGTTTGTGCTGTAGTTAAAATCTATTATAATATAATTTTTTTTTGTAAATTCGTTATCTTTAACGTTTCTAATTTTATATTCCTAACAATATAATAAATAGTTACTTAACGTAAAAATGTAAAGTCACTATTCGGTTTAACGAACAACTTTTAACAAAACATCTGGACCCGGATTGTTTTAGATTTATTATATATCAATTTTCTTTTCCTAAATCAGCATCAGTAATCGATTAAATATAGTAATAATAATAATAATAATAATAATAGCTACAACCCATAGCCTGGAAACCAGGCCCCAGAAGCTATAAGCTTGTGCGGGAGGGAGGGGGCGATTATTATTATTACGTAGGCCCTAAGTGCGGCTGCAGCCGACTTACAGATGGAACAGCGCAAATCCCACATTTGTGTCACAGCTAAGGGAAACTGCAGAAAACCTTAACCAGATCTGCCGGCACCGGGAATCGACCGCGGGCCGCTTGGGTGAAAGTCCAGCACTCTAGACATTACACTACCAAGGCTGTTTTTACACTACCAAGGCTGTTTAAAGATAATAATTGTTAATTTATGTTTAACTTGAATCAATAAATCTTTGAATTCCTTGTAAAAACCCTTGTCTATATCCAACCTCGTGCACCTAAAAAATGAAGTAAGCACTAATAACGAAAACAAAAATGTCATTTTAAAAGATTCGCAGTCAATAATATTTCTTGTTACATAACATAAATTAAGTAAAACGGTTTTTTGATCCTTGATAATCGGCGATCTTACTTTTTACGCTTTATTACTAATTACTAAAGACGATAGCTTATATATGTAAACCCATTTCTACAGCAATAATTGTTGGAAATCGTCGATGGAAAACTTTAAATATAAACGAAAACAAAATGTTTTAAAATACTTTAGTATTTTAGATTTTAATTATTATGGCCGCCATATTTCATCCGTCCTTTAAAATTTGCAAACGTTGACATCAAATTTGAAATTAGCGACCTTGAAAACCGCTTTGTAGAAAATTTCATACAAATCCAATTATATTTCGAGTTTTATGATGTTTTTACTTAATATGTAAAAGATAGCGCATTTTAAATATGAAAGCCTTTTAAATAAAATGCATACACATAAAGAAACGGAACTAAAAGAATTTATTAAGTAGCATTAATCAAATAGAAATGTTTTTGTCAGTTTAAATGACGTAATCTTCTCAGAAATACAGCGAGTAACATGACACCGCAGACAGGCAAGCAAGCTGCTAAACTTTAGAAAAATAAAATGGACGCTGAATAAACCTATAGTTTGCTAACGCTGACACTGACGCTGACTGATACCATCATTTATATACACTTTATATACGCAGGACGCTGGGCGCTACGCTTTTGGTCCGGACGCATGGTAGGCCTTTATAGATATATATATATATATATATATATATATATATATATATATATATATATATATATATATATATATATATATATATATATTTCCATCTGCCTAACAAATGGACGTCCTTTCATATCTAAGTAATTGGACGTCCACCACAACTAATAACGCTAGAGAAGATTTAGTTCGTGTATATACACTATTTTACATAGTAGTGTTACGTGTGCTAGTTAGATTTTTAATAAAATCAAAAATAAAGAAGTCAATATCCACCGTCATTCGACGTCCGCACATAATACAGTCTTATAACGTCCAGTGTATATCCATATAAATATTTCCGACAAAATGACGTCCCAGAGATATACACTAATGTGGAATTCGGTATTTTGACGTCCTGCAACGTTGTCGGTGTAAAAGAAACATCTGGCTCTTTCTTACACTGTTGTACTGTATGTTGTCTTATTCTTTTTAAGGCGAAACGAATTGTTAGACATATTTACGACGCTTTAAAAATCTGGTGTTCGTAATATTGTTATGGAAGTAGGGAAGAATCTTTAGAATTTCTTTCTTATGTTATTATATATCAGGTTATCCCTGAAAAAGTCTTGATTCTAAATAATTATTTAATTGGTTTGTAAAATATGTATATTTATATTATAAAATAAAAGTGTAAATTTTTTGATTGATACATTATTATGAAAGAAATATTAACTTACCTGAAATTTAAATTAGTTAGAGAACTTAAAAAATATTTTTACTTTAGCATTTTAAAAACAACACACAAGAATACAAGAACACAATGTAATTGTAATGTTATGTTTTTGAAATTCTCTAATTCAAAATTTTCTGTTATTTGGGTACTTTAATAAGAAGTCAAAAGTCAAATGCCATCAATATTTTCATAGTTCAAATATATAGTTCTTTATAATACTCCAACAAGATAATGCGGGTAGAATTAAAAGCATTCCCTATAGTGATTTCTAAGTTTCAGTTTCATTCCTAAGATATTTCTGTTTAGAAGTAAGAACAAATACAAACTCCCGAAATCGTTTTACAACCTTTCTGGCGTGTATTTATTGCCTTTCATACATTATTATTAGTACAAGTTGGTTCCTTTAAAGCTTGTTAAGGTAATAATGTTTTTTCGAATGCGGAGATAACAAGCTAATAGAAATAATATTCAGAATAATTTTATTCAAAAAGCATAAATTATATTAAACGCATAGTATAATATTATATAATAAATATTTAAATCTGTATAACAAAACTAAAAGATTTGCACTATATCTAAAACTTATTAACCACTATTTCTTTATTGAACTCTTTTTTTGTGGGCGTACAATGCTTTTTGGACAGTACAGCTGTAAAATATGTAAAAAATAATGTTAAATTAGTTTGTAACTTTGATGGTGAACTTTATTTCTTCAAGCGAACTTTTAGAATTTTAAAATAACTTACATTTTAGAGTTGCTAATAGAACTGCTAGAAAGCTAATAATAATCTAATAATCAGAGCTAATAACAAAATCAGTACATTAATAGTATTATTTTTTTGAGGGTTCACTTCAGATATCACATACTGTTAGTAATAAGTTACTAACCCCAGTAAGTTAAAATATGCTAACGACAGAACTATTTTTAAAAGACTAAACTAAGGTTGTTGCTCAAATAAATCATTTTTTAAACTCAGTAACCAGGGAACACAAGAATGAAAAGTGAGACTCGCTATTTCTTTCATTTACGAAATAATTTGATGCACTAAAAAATGTACATAACGCGCAGGAATAGAATTTCTAATTCGACTAGTAACATTAGCATTTTACTTCTGAAGAATTTGCACTAAGCTGAATTTTTGCACACAACAGCCGTTATATGGACGTTATAAGTAACATGCAAAAAGTCGCCATCGATATCATGTTCGGTTCGAAAGTAATTCAAGATCAAAGTCATGAAAATTGATTTTTTTCGCGTATATCTCGCTTTCTATTGGTCGAAAGATAATTACGGTTATTATGAAAATCGTAAATTTAAAACACAAGAGTTACACAAAATCGCATTTCCTAATCCGTATCCTACAAAATTTTTTTCTAATTTTGATAAAAAATGGTTTTTAAACCTTAAACCAAGTCTTTAGATTCATGAATTGTATTGAACATCGAGTAGGTACGCTTAGTTTGCGTTAACTCGCTAGGAAAAAATATTTTTTTTCTACAGCTGTCAAGAAATGATGACATTTTTTCATATATAATATCACAAGTGGTCTAATTTTTTCCGACAACATTTGTCGTTTCAGATATGAGTAGCTTTGCAACGAAAACTACACGAGTCGACGCAGAAGACGAGTGTAATTTTCCAAAAGCAAAAGCTACGAATGTCTTAAACGATAAATTTTGCAAGAAAAAATTAGACCACGAGCTGTATTCGGCTTGACGATCCACCGAGCAAATTTTTATTTAGCGTGTGTAGTTAATATTAATTTAATTGAATTTGACATTTCATTTTGACAAGTGATTTTTTCTTAGTGATAAATTAACTCCTATATAAAAAGTGTCATTTAATGATGACAGTTTTGTCATTTTGACAGCGATAAAAAAGGTGCATCCTTTTTTATCGACTGTAATTACACGAGAGGTCTTTTTTTGTCCGGATAAAATTGATTTTTTTAACGATAATTTGGTTGCTTGGTAAATTGACGATACAAACCACCTACGATAAAAAAACGAGTCCGAAGGACGAGTTTTTTTATCTGGTGGTTTGTAGAGTCAGTTTACCAAAAAGAAACCAAATTAGAGTTTAAAAAATCAATTTTATCCCGGAGAAAAAAACCTCGAGCGTAATTCGATGAGATAATTTAATGAATAATAAAAAGGAATAACTAGGTAATTATGAAGAAGTCAAGAACACATTTATTAACTTGAAAATGACAATTATTAAAAACAATAATCAGGTTCGAGAAAGTGTGCCATGGAAGTTTAAACACATTTTATCCAGATGCAAAGTTAGGGCTAACTTTATCCGATGTCAAAGTGACAAATGTATCGCGGCTTATGGGATTTTTTATACATGAATTAAATTATCACCGATAAAAACGCCTGTTCCTCATAACCAGACTACATCTAGTACGCTTACGTCACTTTAATGTCTGCCCTGTCAGTTATAATTATTTATAACAATTGTGTATTTAATAACTGTTCATTCAAATAATTTAATTGTATCAATAAAAATAATTATTGTTGTTGTTCATTCATATATTCAGTCGTTAATTTATCTTGCCAAAAAATACTCGAGCTTTTCTTTTAAGAATAAATTTCTTTTTAACTCAAAATTTTTCCATCAGTAATTTTGCTCGAAAAACTGACATTTGGCAAAATATAAATATTTCTCGCTTCAGAGCGAAAAATATTTCGTGCATTCATGCGATTTATGCATATTTGAGCAATATCGTTTCCGTAGCAACAACCAAATTGTCGACTTTGCGCTAAAATAGGAATTTCCTTGTGTTATTCTTTATTACCTTTTCGGTTATTTTCTTAACGCTACAGAAAAAACGTTGTGCGTAATTCGTGATCGAAAGGACTTTGGTGGTCTCGAATGAGATTTTCGAAAAGACTTTCATTCTTGAAATAAAATACACAAATAACTATTTCCATTCACGAGATGTTTCTAATCTGGGCTCCGTCTCGATCAAAAAACTCACCAAATAGCCATTTTTCCTAGCTTGTTGCTATGATATATGAAATACAATTTTTTGACAGTTCTAGAAAAAGATATTTAACTGTATTTTAACAATGACCGTCATATGAATTCTACAAAATATGATTCACATCTAGTAAGAAAGAAATTTTATGTAAAGGATCTTTGTAACATATGAAATATGGGTATATTCGTACAAGCCAAAACATGTGCCTGTGTTCCTTGCGAGGCGACGAGGAAAAATATACATATTTGAGTGGTAGACCTTTTACTGGTGTCTTTATGTGTAATTCGCAGTAGGGAACCATTCAAACAAATTGTATTACAACTACTTGCAGGTTTAGATCGACATGAAGGTATAAGCATTTTGTTACACAAGAAGGAAAATAGGGACGAATTAAAAAACTATCGGAGTATTTCTTTGCTATCTTATCTTAAATCTTAAAGTTTTTTATAAAAAAATATCAATAACCGATTAACACCTAAAATGGATTCGTATCAACCAGACGAACAAGTTGGGTTCAGGAAGAATATAGCACGTCAAATCGTCTCCTTACGAAAAGCTCACTCATAAAGAAGCAAATGAATACCACCTGTCTATATCCTCTGACTTGGTCAACTATGGAAAGGCATTCGACTGTGTTGAAGTTTGGGCTGAGGAACAAACCATGAATAAATGTAGTATAGATTCCCGATAGATTGATGAGGCGGAATTAAATCTTTCTCTTCAATGATAGGCTTTAATCTTTTTAACAGTAATTTATCTCGATATTACAGAAAGTAGAGATATAGGTCTGTAAGATAAAACTTCGTTAGATGGTTTCCCAGGTTTGGGAATCATGATGACCTCCGCAACTTTCCACAATCTAGGCACGTACTTTAAATAATATGAAGGCAGGCAGCATTTATTAGATAAGTCAGCTTTGATTTTAGCCATTATTTCCTTAGGTGAAGCAAGTCTGATCTCATCTTGTTGGATTGGCTCATTTAAATTAGGTACATTTTGTTCTTTATGTGGCTGAAATAGTTTTTACTAAATGAATCGCAAAAATATTTGCCTTTTGTTCGTTGTTTGTTGCCCACTTTCCATCTTTCTGTCTTAATGAGTCAGTCTAAATGATTTTTTAAACTACTAATTATGGCTTTCAGTTTTTAAATCTTTAATAGTGGTCGGAAACATAAGATTTACTTGTAAGCAAAGATAGAAACAAATGATTAGCTTTTTAGGTAAAATATATTCCCAAAGTGATTAAATAAGAAAATCGAGTTTGTTGTATTCAACTATTTTAATTCTCGTTGACAAAACGATACTTATAATATTTTAAACGGTGCATTTAATTTACAAATAATATCGTCAATTTTAATTACTAACTTCCAATTCAATTTTTCTTTGTGAAATGGTTAAATTAGCAAATTGAATTTGTGTTATTTATAACAATTTAAATTTTAACTTTTACAAAAAGAATTATTGTAAACAGTGTATTTATTTTCTTTTTAATAATACCGTCAATTTTAGTTAAAGTTATAAAATTTTACGTAAGAGAAAAACAGCGTACCTAATTTTAAAACTAACAAAATATTTTTAGGTCAGAAATCTTTATGTAACACATGGATCCCATAATAGCCAAGGCCGATGGTTGTCCCTTTTGTATTAGTACATATTTCTTAAACGCCATGCTTTCATTTGTACCCACTGAAGAGAGGGTTATAATAATAAAATAACCTTGTTTCCGAAATATGTATTGGCATTGTTACGTCAAACACAAATATGTAGTTTATAGACACCCTTTTAAATATAAGAATAGATATAACGTTATTTAGCAACAAAAGAAAATACCATTTTACTATTGAATTTAGATTATCTGAGATTTATAAACAAACGACGAGAAATTCATGTAACCATCTTGTACCTTAGAAACTTCCTTTATGATGTTTTGTCTCTGTTTAGTCACTAGACTTGCAACAGCAAATTGTTTGACAGTTTTTAATTACCTTTTTTTCAACTTCTAATGTCTTGAATCTCTTAACCTCTTAACCTTACGATAATATTTTGCTTGAAATTTCTATAAAATTTTGAGCAACCACAATAATTATGCCACATTTTCTCTTCTTCGGATCACACATCTCAATAACAATAACAATAGGTTGATTTGAATGGAATTATCAAGTTAAATTAGCCTATATCTTTGTAATCCTTTTGGTATTTGATTTTGAAATTTGGTTCATATTTTTTAGTTGCTAATGACAATCCTTCCTTGCGTTACATATGTGCTAACAGGCTATATGCATTGGTATATTGATTTAATTTTGTGCTAAACTTTGTAGCAGTTAATGAAGTTTTCTGGGAGCTGTATTGGCCAACACCTTTTTTGGGGCTAATTTTGTCTTTCAGTCTTCCAAAATCTTATCTTTTTCTAGTAGGTAAATACTTTCTAATACTACAATACAAATATATAATAAGATATTGTATCAAGAATATCAATTTAAAAACTAACTTACAGCGAAAGCTTCTCCAAGTTTCTCGCCGAGTATAATAAAATTTAGCAGTTATCTTCAGGAGTTAATTCATATTTAAATTCTTGATTATGTATATTTTAATGCAATAGTAATAGATTGTAAAGACTATGGTCTATCATAACACAATATTTTAAATGGTGTCTCCGAACTACACAATGTACCTATTTAACTATTGCTCAATACGTATTTCGGTAACGATGTTACCTTTTTCTCGGCTTAAAACCGTCGGTTATGAATTAGAAGAACTAAAAAAGTAGAAAAGGATATAGTGTGCTTTCGCAAATAGAAAGAAGAGGAGAACAATGTATAGAACTAAATTTTGGAATCACATTCTACTACAAGGCAGAGGGAAACGAAGCATATGGAAGCGTAAGATTTCCAATAAAGAAAGAACTTGCATTTCAAGTGGTCAAGTCTGAAACCATATCCGGCAGAGTCGCTTATTCGTAGTTGAATAAGTTGTTATATAAGGTCAGATTAAAGATGATTTAGGTTTTTGCGCTAACATCTGCACACGCAGAAGAAAAACTTGAAGCCTTCTAACTAACGAAAGCTTTACACGAAGAAAAGATAAAACCAGCCATCACCTTAGGTGACTTTAATGGCAAATTAGTATGAAATTTTGGCGAATCCGAAATATTCTAGCTTCAAATAAAAGCTAGTCGAAAATAGATGTGGATCTCTCTTGATGGAACGACCCAAAATGAAATAGACTACTTCATCTCAGGTAGTGTATATCGAAGTTTACGTGCTAAGGCTTGATTTGATAAAAAAAATAGAAAGGAAAGACAGTTTAGAAAGTATACAGTAGAAAGTCTAGAAGAGTGTTGCCAGCAAGAAAAACTAGAAACGACATAAACGAAATAACCAACAACAGACCGAAAAAAGCTTTTAAATGCAGGAACAAAAGTAGCGTGAAAAACTAAATCTAGTGAAGACAGGATAAGTGATGAAACAAAGAAGTTAATATTTAGATAAGAGATGGGGACATACTAGTTAGTAGAGTGCTCGGAGCCCCGAAACTTACAAAAAGAACATTTTGTAGGACTTCGAGGTAAAAATGTATAAAATAAATAGAATTGTAGCTTTGGTTCTGTAGATTATAAAACTGCAACTTGTCAAAAAACCCTATGGTGCAAAAGGGCACTATTTAAAAATTTCGAGTTAAGTACGTAGTTAGAAAATAGAAGATATAAGCTACATCTGTAATACAAAATTGTGTATATTTTTGTAGAGATTCTTATTGATTTTAAAGTCTTAATAAGAGCTTCCGTTTGGAAATGCACTTAACGCATAAGTGAGAATTGAGAAGGATTTACATTTATGCACATTTCTCGTTTCAAGCACTGCACAAATCTAATTAAACTCGACTAGTTTTTGCTTTACACCGTTTTATCTGTGGCATTTAATATCTGTAGCATTTAACAAAACATGTATTCTTGTGAAATTGTAACCACGTTTTTTTGCAATTACGATGGTCTTTGATTTATGAATTTTAAATAAATATTAATCAAGATATGTAATAAAAAGTAAGACATCATTTATTGTGATGTCCCACCGACCCGCGGCCGGCCTATAATCATAAGGCGTTCGCATCTCTCGTCTTACCGCGCCTGCCTCGCATGTAATACATATTTATTTGTCTCTTATCAGTTACTAATAAACTTTCATTTTTGTTTTCTGCTTGCAATTATTTGTAACAAAAGTATATTGTATAACTAACAAAATAATTTGTCTACATAATTAGTGGTAAAGTAACAAATATACATACAGATTAGTATAAGACTGTCATAAAACTGTTCTCTCAAAATGTTTTTTTCGGCTGCAAGTTTTATTCTGCAATCTAAAAATACATTTTCTTTCTTTTTAAAAATAATTGAGATGGTTTTATTAGACATTTATTACACAAGAAGTGACACAGAGTTGAATGAAAACACTATCGGCCTATCTCTTTGCTATCTTAAGTTTTTTTTTTATAAAAATATCATTAACCGATTAACGCCTAATATGGATTCGTATCGACCAGTTGAACAAGCTTGATTCACGAAGGAATATAGCACGTTAGATCTTCTTCTTACGGTAAGAACGCTCATAAAGAAGCAAATGAATACCACCTGTCTATATTCCCATTCGACTATGTTGAACTTTGGGCTGTAGCACAAGCCATGAACAACTGTAGAATAGATTCTCGATACAGGCAACTAATTCATAATATCTAATAGCATCTATATAAAAGAAAATACAATTGGAACAAAAGACCAGTAGTAACCAACTAAAACGTTTGGCGATTCGAAGGACACAATATCTTCGAAGCTATTTATTCTTGCAACGTAGGGTGCATTTAGATCATTAGATTGTACAGGATTTGTAACAAACATAAAGAACTAACTCGCCTTACATTTACATACGACAAAGTTTTAATTACCACAACACTCAAGGAATTACAAACAATGATCAAGTATCTAGCAAAAACCTCTACGAAGATAGGTTTAACGATGAACATCCAAAAAACAAAAATAATGACAAACACTGAAGAAATTAAAGATATGGATTATATATCGAATTTCTGCATAAAGACTGTATCTTCGAGTGGGTCAATGAATACGTATATCTGGGGAAAATCCTGAAGCCAAATAAAGAATATCAAGTAGCGGAAATAATTAGAAAAACACGATTGGTATGGGTACGGTTTGGAAAACTAAAATTGATTTTCAGAAATCTTAAAATGCCACAACATTTAAAGGTAGTGTTCAACCAATGTATTTATATTTCCGATCGTTAGATACAGCTGCCAAACCTGGACACTAACTAGAGCTAATAAAACATCGTAAGATTAAAATGGAACAGAACACAACGCAACGCAGAAAAAGATAAAAAGATTTGAAAAAGGCGGCTGGATTACATTAGAAAGAAGCAGCAACAAACATAAACAATTGACGAGAATGGAGAGGCCTATGTCCAAAGTTGGAACAAGTTGTGTAGCATCTGTATATAAACAATAATTAGAAAAATAAAATTAGTACTTGCATAAACGTTAAATAAAATTGGTTGAGAAATGAGCCCTGCGGCACACCTTAATTTACTTGTAATTGATTTGAACGTTTACACGAACTGATTTACACTCAACGATTCATTGAATAAGTGAACCATTTGTAATCTTTGTTTAAGACTTTATCTTATTAAAATCTTTAATATATTTAGTTGCCGATTAAAGATATAGATGATGCACCAAAACCAATGAAGCGCAATATCGATAGTATTATATTATGGTTAAAAGCGTCAAACGCTTCTGTAAAATCTAAAAGAATAAGAAGCACGGATTTATTTTTATCTAAATCATTAAAAAAAATTATTTTTTTTGATAAATTAGTTTTACAACGATAATGTTTACGAAACCCTGATTGAAATTCTGGCAAAACATTGTTTTCATATTATTTCATATTTAATATATTGTGTATAACCGTGTAGTTATTCACAATACACATGCGTATAATAATCTTTTGCTTTCGTTTAGCAACATATTGTTAATTAAACTTCAGACTAAAAAGTAAGTAATACCAATGCAAGAAATAATTAAGCTGTATGGCTTGAAAATCGAAAAGCTGTTGGCTTCAGGATTTATGATAATTATTCTTCTATAAAATATTTGAATACGAAAACCCAAAAACAAAAACGAAATCTAAATTTGTTGTTTAGGTATTTATTGTATTTAGATAAAATTTACGTTTCTATTGCAATATTACTTTCTACCATTTCCTACTACGTTTAACGGCAAAATAAATATTTCAAAACATGTGTTAACAATCAGGTCAGCCGTATCCTGTTACCGAGACAAAGAGACGTCAAATGCACGAATAATATCAAAGTAATCTTGAAATATACAAAAGCGATGTTGCCAGCAAGAATGTAGGTCTCGTGATGGACACGGACGTCTTATACACGTAGATCCTTCCGTTTGCAATATACTTAGCTGTATATATTTGTCGAATTTAGCGCATCTAGTGGAATTCGCTTGAACTACGGTATACACAATCTCCGGTAAAAATCGGTCATTTGACGTCTAAAACAAATTTTCACCAAACGATAGAGGATGCTTTAGTAATCCCAAAAAAATTCAAAGAACAGGTGATACAATCGGACGTCCGGTATACGGACGTCCAATTACAACGGACGTCCAACTGATGGTAAATGCGTAATGTACGGACGTCCATTTGTTAGACTGATGTAAATATATATATATATATATATATATATATATATATATATATATATATATATATATATATATATATATATATGAGTGTATCCGTGCTATACATACGTACAGAGGGCAAAACGTTACCCACCAAAACGTGTGAGCGAGACTGTTGCAGATGTGAGGGCTCCAAGATTTAGTGGATCATACAACATTGCGCTTGTGTAAATATTTGGAACCGGTTCTCCAGCAATGTGTCAAGAGTGCAGATCCAGATTTTGTGCTTATATATAAGTGGGGATGCGATGGATCCACCCAAAGCCAATATAAGAAAAAATTCGAAGAAGATGGCAAGTTCTCTTGTGCCCCTTCGTCTTATGCACGGGAATAAAATTATTTGGCAGAACATACAATCTTCCTCGCCAAAATTTTGCAGGCCTATACGGATTCGATATATAAAAGAAAATAATGACGTAACCAACGAAGAGATGGAATACGTTAAAAACCAGGCACTAAATCTTCAGGCGACAAATGTAAACGATGATACAATAATTAAACATGTGTTGCTCCCAACAATAGTGGATGGAAAGGTGTGCAATGCAGCCACCAATACTTCATCAACATTGCGCTGCTATATATGCGGCAAAACATCAAAAAATTTTAACGATTTAAAATCCGTAAACCCAGAGAACCCAGAAACGTTCAAATTTGATTTATCCATTTTGCACACGAGAATCAAATTTTTTGAGTTTTTGCTGCATCTATCCTAGAAAATAAGGGCCGAAGTACATGTGGGTCGTGTGACAGAAAAAAGTGACCGTGAAAAAATTCAAGCAGCCAAAGAAAATATACAGAAAGAATTCCACGACAAAATGGGTTTACTGGTGAACATTCCGAAAGCTGGATATGGTAATATGAATGATGGAAATACGTCGCGCAGATTTTTCAATAACGCACAAGAGACAGCTTCCATCACAGGCATTGATTTATCATTTATCAATAGATTTAAAATAATATTAGAAATGTTGTCTGCAGGATTTATAATAGATCTGGAAAAAAAATTCTAAATTCACCACTGATACAGCCCAGCATTATGTCAATTTGTACTCGTGGTAACCTATGTCACCCACAGTGCATAAGATTTTAACACAGTCATCCAGTGTAATAGCACATGCACTGTTACCAATAGGCCAATTGCCGGAAGAGGCTGCAGAAGTTAGGAACAAACACTTTCGTCAATACAGAGAAAGCTTTTCTCGAAAGTTCACCCGGACAGAATGCAACGAAGACGTGCTGAACCGGCTCCTATTGACTTCCGATCTATATTTAAGTACCATAAGAACAAAAAAATAAAAAAAAATAAGCAGGCATTTTCTAAAGAAGCACTGGGATTTTTCAAACCAGACAATGATTTCAGTAGCGATGACGAATAAATGTTAATTTATTATTTATATTTATAGTTTTATAATATTGTTTTTGTTCTTTGCATGTAATTACTCTTACTTACGTTTAGTTTCATCATCTGATTTGTATTGTATTTTTGCATGCAGTTAGTTTATTAATTTAAAAAATAAAAATTTTATTGCCTGCATTTTTTTTATTATTATTACTAAGTAAAAATACTTACTATCACTTTTATACCCCTAGAAATATGTTTTTTAGTAATAAGCTACACTTTTGGTATTGAAAAAGCGCTTATACGTTTTTGGCCACGTTTTTGGTTAAAATACCAGTCTGTGCGTCGGTCACTTGACTGACTGACACTTCGAACAAAGAACTCTACATATCCTACTTGAATTTAAAAAGGAAGAACTTAACGTCAGTAACTACCAATTAATAATTTGAACGAAATGATCTCTGTTATTTTACAAAAGGTGGAAAAACCATTAAACGCAGAAGTTCAAACAATAGTTATCAGAATGCAATCATGCCTTCATATTAAGAGAATTTGTCTTGAAATCTCATATGTTTGCCTAGAACAGATCTTAAACTGCTATATAACCCAAACAAATTAAATCTATTAGAAGGCTAAAATAATTATTCTGTGCCTTTTTTATAAAATAAGAAACAGAAAATGTTTAGCGTACGTTATATTCATAAAGACGATAATTTTATTTTAGCATTTACTAAGACTGAAATGACTTCTTTTTATACTGTGGTTAAGAATTAAAACTAAATTAAATAAATATTCAGATTTGAACTCGTTACAGTTTATATATTTTTTTGACTGCCTATACACAGTAAAAAATCAGCCCCGTGAACAATTGTTAGAGTACTGGGTAAAGATCTCTAATCTTACTCTAATTTTAATTTTTATAAGAGAAAGAAAAACAAAGATTAAAGGTTAAGCAGCCATTTGAAATATTTACATATAATTTATTTACAACCTGTCTATAAACAATCAATAAAGGAAAGGGGATTAGTTTCAGCAAAAAACTACCGGTAGGAGGTATTGTATACACCTGCTCAGGTCATTCATTAAGTAAACGTGTACTTTCTAGTCAACTACGTATATTTAAAAACGGTCATTATTATCAATAAGTTAAGAGTTCCAAGAATATTTTGATAGTTTTTATAAAGACAATAGTGTGCTTTAATAATAATTGTTTATAGGATGTTTTAACCACATTTTTGAATTTGTTTCATTTGACTAAACTTATCACCTTTAAGTCCAAAATCAATTTTATTTTTATTTATTAAATTTAAAAATAAAATGATTACTGTTTAGGTTCAGGATGAAAATAAACAAAAGCGTAGTTCAAAATCATTTAAAAAATGTAAAAACGTCTAAAACAAATTTCGTGTAAGCGTTTGAATATTAGCGGCATTTAGAATGCATCCACGGATTGCTTTTCAAATGAAATATTGAAGAAGATATCGTTACCTTGTAGGTCAAAAATGAACAATCAATTTTAAAATTTTGCTCAATTGGAATTTGAGTGAAATTTATCGCAGAAGATTGAATATCAGTTCGAACTATTGCTAATAATAAACTTATATTCATATTCAGGAAAAATGTTTTGTAAAAGCTATGATTGATTTAAAACTTACTGTACAACCGTTAATCAATACAACACTAAACAGGAAAGGTTTTGCTATTTAGGAAAGAGAGAAAAAAAATGAATTTCATGATATGAGAATTTATTTATGTACTGCTGTGCTTTTCATTAAATACAGTTATTTTCCAATGGAGACTTTACTTATTTCAATTTTTGTGTTAGGTACCTATGTATGTGAAATTGCTATCCAGGATTCCCAGGACTTAAAAAAAGTCACGAGTTCCGGGAATAAAAAAAATTATTAATTCGTAGGTAAATATTACTTGCTTGTTAATTAATATTGCTGGAAACCGAATACGCTTTTAACAGCTTTTGCTAACAGTAATATTTTTATTTCAATAAATAATTTTTGACATTTGAGACAAATATATTTTTAACCTTAAATACACCACCAGGTTAGTTTTATTGCATAAAGCAAGGACATATTATGTTCTTTGGCTCATACGTAACTAGATTTCAATTGTTTTGTGGGCATTCGTTAGTATAAAATACCAAACTGAATCCGAGTTATTTAATCTACTCGCTAAAGCGATTAATCGTAAGGGGACTCTTGTAAATACCTTAGAAGAAAATGCCTAACGTAACGTAGGGGACTACTAGACAGTAATATTGTTATAGAAAAGTTAAATCTGAAAGAAAAATCATTATGATTACACCGGTAGCAGTTTTTAACAACTTTCTCAAAGACAGGAGAGCAACAATTATGAAATTCTAGTATATAAAGCCTTTCCAATAATAGGTGTGGATATATCACTTACTCTATTTAAAATTTCTAAAAATATTGACAAATAACTGTTGTATGGTTAAGAAAGTAAAGAAATTAATAAAAACATACCCTTTCAGCATTGTTTGGAAAAGAAAACATTACCAACAGTATTATATTTAAGATCATGTTTGAAACTAAAATTATCACCGAAAACAAACTGTTTTAGAAACATGATTTAACTATATTCGAATGAATGGAGCTATCAAAGTATTAATCAGTAAATAAGTCTGGAGGTTAGATTATAGATAAATATGTTTTTGCTACAAACAATATAAATACTTCATAGATCCCTAGCTACAGAGGTGGAAGTGGCTCGTACCATATATTTATTCAGTTGATCGACTACGGAACTTAAAAATGTTATTGTAGTATTCATAGGAAAATTATAATAACATATATTTCATTAGCTATTTAAAACAAATGGAGCAAAACTAACTATAAAGTACGCTGTTACTGATATATACTCGTACATAACATGTTTACTCAAATGTCAAAAAAAAATTGAAATTATTTTGAATTACAACCGGATTTATTCACCGTTGTGTTGCCGATTTAATCAGCAAATATTTCAATTCTTGTAATATTAAGGCTTAATGAGATATAAAGCATTGGTTCGTCTGCTTTTAATTCTTGTTACAAAAAATAAAATTCTAAAAACTTGTTTTGTCTATGAAGTGACTGTTTCTTGTTACTTGTACCTATCCAAGCAAAGTTTTATGAATTTCTACCAGAGGATTACCTTACATCGCTTCTTGCAAAGTCTTTTTGGGCAGGGTAAGTTCGGGCAGTCCCGGACATTTAAATAAAATGCCAAAAATGCACAAAAATAACAAATTCGATTTCATGGTCGCGATATTCATGGGAAAGACTGACTATTTGGTTTTGTTTTTAGTTGTTTAGATGTCATAGCTTTACTTTTCATATATAATTTAACAAGTGGTCTAATTTTTTCCGACAAAATTTGTCATTTCAGATATGAGTAGCTTTCGCAACGAAAACTACACGAGTCGACGCAGGAGACGAGTGTAATTTTCCAAAAGCAAAAGCTACGAATGTCTTAAACGATAAATTTTGAAAGAAAAAATTAGACCACGAGTAGAATTTGGCTTGACAATCCATCGAGCAAATTTTTATTTAGCGTGTGTAGTTAATATTAATTTAATTAAATTTGACATTTCATTTTGACATAAATTTTTTCACTAAGAAAAAACCACTAGTGGTTTTTTCACTATAAAACTAATTTCATTGGTCCCAATTTGAAAAATTCTGTAATTTGATTGGTTAAAAATTTTCGAGTTGGATTGTCTCTTTAAGATCATTCGTATACGGAAAATATGTTAAAATCTCATTCTTCTGTGTTTTTTTTGTGAACGTTTCATAAGGCGCTTTTTAGTCGCATTAGGGGCGAGGCGATAATTTTGGCATTTTTGTACTGATTCTCCAAATATAAAAATATAAATTAAATACCTAGGACAAACCTAATTACCCATAAACTACTTTCTTTTTGTTAAATTTAAAGCCATGAAAAATGTCCGAGGGTACCCGACTCACTTGCGTCCGGGGCTACCCAATTACTTAGATGCTATGTTTATGCTATGAACGATAAAAGATTGATCAAAAAATGTTATGAAGGTTTTTTGTTGTGCTATATAAGATACATCTTCTGACAAAGCTCGATAATTAAACTACTATTATTAACGCGGCGAAATGATGTTAAAGTTTACAACTTTATCTTTTTTTTCTGAAAAAGTGGTGCATCTCTAGGACTTTGTTCTACAAAGTTGTATAATACTTTTTGTTGGTCCTTTATGAGTATTGGGCTTGCATAATCAATTCCCACATTAAAAAAAGTTAGGAAAAAAGATGTATGGGATTGAATTTGTTTTAAAGGCGAATGACCCATCAAAGGTTTACATTACTTAGGTTTAGCTTTAAAGCATTTGATGCATTTATGTATGGTTTGTTTGGCTCAATTTAAGCTGGATATGGCCCAATAATTTTCGCGTACATAATACAATAGTTGTTGAGCCCCACAGTGCAGCAGACGTTCATAATAATAATAATAATTGCTACAACCCATAACCTGGAAACCGCCTGGTTTCCTAGTTTCTGATGCCTCCCAGAAGCTATAAGCTTGTGCGGGAGGAAGGGGACGATTATTGTAGGCAAATAAAGATTAAATGTGTGAAAGGATGCTGCTTGGGCAATAAATAGAATTGGGAATTTTTTATCATAGGTATAATTTGAGAATTGAATTATAGTGTTACGTCCCAATTTTCGATTATTTCTCTTTTTCATTTAATAATTATTATTTAAGTTAATTTCTATTTATGCGTATGTGAACGCGCCTTAATTTTGATTTTAATTGAAATTTGTCCGTGCGACGCTAGGTTTGCTGTGGCCGTTTTAATGCCTGCAATTTATTGTAAATTCTCTTCGAGAATTATGTTTTAATTATTATTAATTATTGGTGGATTATTATATCGACGTTTGTCGGAGTATTTTTGCAGTAGTGAATTGTAGAAGATTTTATTCTTCTTTTCAATGAGTTTGGAGCATAAAATTCACGTGTGTCGTCATACTTGAAGGCCTCCTTACATCTTTGGTAAATATTTTGCGTTTAGCGTAATTTGTTCGCATTTCTTGAATTATTTTATTTTGGAATTTTGTGGAAACTGTTGTGGTTTTGTTTTTTTAGGCCTTTTACTTTTGTCTCTTTCCGTCTCTCTCGTTCTTATGGGATTTCCTGAAGATAATTTTAAATTAGTATTTAATTACTATTCTGAAGATTACCTGGTGTGGATCCCAATATTATCGTATCTGCACCGTTGGAGTTAGATTGCGTCTCATATCTACATTTATCTAAGGACTACAGGCTTCTGCATCGCAAGAGGAACCAACCCACAGATAAGCCTTTCTTTAAATTTCGATTGTCAATTCATTTAAAGTATTGATATCATTTAAATATTATTATTTGATTTGTAAGATCACGTACCAGTAGCCGAGTTCTTTTATTAGTGGTACTGTGTTTATGATTAATTTCTAATATTGAAGAATTTTAACGTAATTGATAATTTTTGCTTACGCAAGAAATTTAAATTAAATTTATACGTAATTGTTATTTGTGCTGCAAAGTTTTTTTAACGTAATTTTTGATTTACAAATACTAATTAAGATTGTTGGTTATAATTTAATTTAATTTTGAAAGAGCAGAAAATTCTCAGATAAACCGATTATAATTCTGTTAGTTTTGAATCGGTTGAGTTTTGAATAACTTGTTACCATATTTATGTTTAATTGTATTAATGTTTTGAGCTGTTGATTAATCTTATTATTTATTTTGGGTATTGCTATACGTATTTTGATGCATATTTAATTTGTGTTTCAATTGTTTTGTTAATACCATCTCCGTTATTGGCTTAGCTTACCAACGTAAAAGTATTTATTCCGAATTACAATTATTACTTGCATCTAGTGTGCGTTCCTGGTCGACCATAGCGAACTCCCACCTAGCGTGGATTTATTTGTCTTATTGGGTCTAGGCCACAACGGCCAATCGCTATTTTGGCCGATGTGGTCATAACCACAACGGCCTCCATGACCATAACGGCCAATTTGACCATATCGCCCAACTCGACAATTGACCATAACGGCCACCATGACCACAACGGCCAACTAAAAATTCCACCCCATCCGCCATTTTGACCACAACGGCCACCGACGCTTATGTATTGGCGTCGATGGCGACGATGACCACAACGGTCAAAATGACCACAACGGCCAACGAAGGTGTGTGACCACAACGGTCAAAATGACCACAACGGCCAACTGTGGAGTGTGACCACAACAGCCAAAATGACCATAACGGCCAACTGTAGCGCGTGACCACAACAGCCAACTAGAGTGTGTGACCACAACGGCCAACTTTTTTCATATTGTTATTTTGGTTTCATTGAAGCTCATTTCTCTCTTTTAACTTACACTTATTTCAATAAGGTACGTCCAGAATTTAACAGCGGGGTCTGATGTCCAAGTAGCGCCGATTTAACGTGACTTACCTATATTGAAAAATGCACCTCTATACAACTGCAGCCCCGTGACGTTGAAGAAATTTTTCTTTCTTATTTTCTCGGTAAGTATCTCAGGCAGATTAAAAGCTTCACGATACTTTAGTTTACAGGGTGGTTAATTTAACATCAAAAGTTTTTTCTATAACCTGTTTACCGCAATATTTCCATTTTGGGAACGTTTATTGCATTGAATTTGAACTCCGTAATTTGCTGTTCTTATCAGTTTTAAAATCAAACTAAATGTAAATCTTCCCCTAAAAAGTAAACAGGATATTTACGAATCTGTCCAGTACTTAATAAAATCAATCTAGGGGGCAACATGGGACGTAACCCCAGAAATAAACCGCAATAATCCAAAACAGTATTGCTGCATACGTATCCGAGAAAAAATACAAGAAAACGAGCTCTTGGAAAAAAATGACAGATTACTTACTCCCGCACCGGGCGATAAAACGTAGTTTAATAAGGCCTTCAAAGAGTTTAAGAAACTATTAGATGAGCAGAGAAATCAAGATTTCCAGAACTATTTCCACTCTCTAACAACAACTAAAGCAACTGGCATTATGCATTATGGAACGCCACAGAGATCGTGTTTACGCACGCCTCTTACCATTGAAGAAGAAAAATCCATACGGGACTTCCTTCAAGCGCGAAGTAATTAAGGTCATCGAAACTGAAATAAATTCAAAGTCCCCAGGCTTCGACCTAATAACTGGAAAACTCCTAAAGGAACTTTCGTATGAGGGATTTCGTGTGATAACTGTAATCTATAGTGCGATATTAAGGACGGGATACTGCTCTGGGCAATGGAAGGTGGCCCAAATAGCAATGGTCCCAAAAACGGGGAAACCGCCATCAGATGTAGCCTCATACAGACCCATTACTCTATTACCCATCCTGTCAATGGTTTTTAAAAAATGTTCGTCAAGCGAATGTCGCTGCTAATTGACGAAAATCAGCGAATACCCAACTAACAGTTTGGATTTCGTCGACAATACGCTACAATCGGACAAGTACACATGTTACACATTGTACACCCACACAGCATCTATGTTCAAGATATATGACCAGCATATTGTTTTTACATTCCGAATATTCTTCATAACCTATGCATATGCTAGGAACGTTCCCAAAGTGACTGTCAATGTTGAGATACTCATATGATTATTGTAATATGCCATTCATATTATATGCTTATCATATATTTTTTTAAACAGCTAACACATACAATGTGAACATACGTTTAGTTTATTATCAAAATAAAAGAAGAAAACTGATAGACAAATCTTGCAAGTAATCTTTATATAGAGTCTGTAAATAAAGTAAGGAGTAAAATTCATATTTTTTGAATTATCACTGTTCGGAAGAAAAGCTCGGACACGTCAATTTTAGTTTTTTCCTGTGGATTTCATGGACGTCAATTTTAATTTTTTAGTTTACTACTGGGGGCCCTATGACGTCATCGACTGCTTTTAAATGGAACTCCCTTATTTTTTTGCTAGAAATGAAAAGTATATTTTTTTCTAAGTTTAGTATTTAAAATTAGTATTTTTTGAAATATGGAGGACCAAATGTGATAACTTTCACGAACATAATAATCATTAGAATTGAAAGAGATTAATAATAAAAGTCAATTTCAACATTTTATGCTAACAAGATTCACCAAGCTTACGATTTCCCAGCATCCCATAAAAATACAGTAATTAATAAAAATGAATTAATTCGTTGAAAAACTTTATTATTATTTTAAATAAAAATATTTAAACTACTTTACCGCCGGAAATAGTGCCTTTTCATTGGTTAGAATTCTACAAGAAAAGCGTCATCTTAGCAAATCTAGATTTTGCGCGATACAACGTGTTGACATCCTAACCTGAAATATTTCATTTCGCATTTCATCGTATCTGCATTTATTGTATAAATAATTAGTGCTATTTTATGGGATTAGCGCCAAACTAGTACTGATTTATAATAATACGTATTAATATATACGTGAATGGTGAAAATTGAAAACCTTCATTATTGTGAAAACATCTTATAATATAAGGTACAATATTATAATACTTTTATTAATGTTTTAACAATCTTATGTAGTAAATTTATAGAAAGGGATTAAATATGGTGACTACCGGATCCATAAGATAATTTAAGATATAATATAAAACTGTGATCATAAAAGACGTAACACCATTTTAAACTCATATACAAAGTTTTGTAAGATTTATATATTTCTAGGTTGAGGAATGCATTTAAGAATCGCATAAATCTAGTTTTGAAATTTGTTAAAAAAACATTTTAGTGAGGTATTATTATTGTCCTATTACTTATTATTTTAGTGTCATGGTTGGTGCGTAATAGTTATTTATGTATTAAGGGCATAATCTATTAGATTATGGCACGAGAGAATGTTTAAAGCCCGACAAGGAGGGCTTTTAATTTCTCGAGGGCCATTATCTTGATTATGCCCGTGGTACATACAACGGTTTATTTTATTTTGCTTCATGGAAAGGATAACTCAGTATTTCAAACCCAAGCAATTGCACATTTCATTTTGAAAAAATGTAAGTTATAATTATTTATTAAAATTGTTAGAACTCTATAGAAACGTTTGTTTTTATCTTAGCAACTTTATTAAAATTGTTAGAACTCTATAGAAACGTTTGTTTGTATCTTAGCAACTTTATAGGCCCTAGGGCTATAAAAGCCAAATTATGCCCGCAATTGAGTGCCAATAAAGATGATTATCATGTCAAAATAGAATAATAGATATTTATTATATACAAGTGTGGAATATGCGAGATTAGGCACGCAAGAAAAAGTTTACCCCCCAGCTCGCAGAGCGAGGGGATAATTTTCTTAAGTGCCTAAGAAGCAATTCCACACGCGTGTAATATAATATTTTATCCGAAATAGCGTGTAATAAAATTAAAAACATTAAAATAAAATTTATAAATTTTTGACCAAATGTATTGCAAGAGAGCTGCGGGATGGTTGCTATAGTAAAATTTTGTTTTCGTAATCAATTTGTGAAAAACCGTAAAAAACGGTGCAGAACTTTGAGATGGATGAAAACGAGACAGTACCGCCTGAAATTCTGCGTGAGGCTGAAGAAGCTTCATTACATTTAATACTCTTCAAGTCGAAAGAGGTGTACGACAAAGAGTACAAAAATTTCAACGATTAGAGAGAAGAAAGAGGAGTGAGTAGTGTCAGTGAAGATGTTCTCCTGTCATATTTCTTCAATGCCCGAAATAAAAGTGCATTATCGTCTTTGTGGAAGAAATACTCGATGCTGAAATCTACGTTGATAGTTTATAAAAATATTGACATTTCTCGATATGCCAAACTCATTGCATATTTGAAAAATGAATCCCGGGGTTATAAACCAAAAAAGGCGAAAGTCTTGGAAAGGCACCATATTGAAAAGTTTTTGAAGGAAGCTCCGGATTCTGACTATTTAATGAAGAAGGTAATTTATATACATAAAGTTTATGAAATGAGGTTTAAGTGACAATTTTCTAGGTAGCTCTTTTGATGGGTATTGCCGGCGCGACTCGATGCAACGAGTTAACAAATTTAAGTATTGACGACATAGAAGACAAAGGATCGTATTTGCTTGTGAAAATAGCCGACACCAAGACATACGTCCCACGAAGTTTTAGTGTAATTCCAGAAGGATACCCTGTAAATCCGCTTGAATTATATAGAAAGTATGTGGCTTTGCGACCTGTCACTACCTGTCATCGGAGATTATTCGTTAAATACTCAGCAGGAAAATGCACAAGACAACCTGTGGGTATAAACACAACTTTCGAGAATACCTGCACACATTGCATTATATTTAAAGTTGCCTGAATCTGAACGGTATACTGGTCACAGTCTAAGACGTTCATCTGCCACATTGTTAGCAAACGGTGGAGGCGATTTGTTAAGCGTGAAAAGAGATCGTCGCAAACGGCCGAAGGATACATTGAAGATAGTGTTAGTACTAAAATAGCAACAGCCAAACGGATCCAAGGGGCACTAAATGAAGAACTATTAAATCTACCTTCAACATCATCTTCTCCACATCTAAACGGCGAAAAAAGCTTCGATGTAGTTGCAAACTCTTCTAGTTCTTCAACGCTATGTTTTAACATAAATGTTAATGTTCAGTTACAAAAATAAATAATTTGAAGTGTTTTTAGTGTTGAGTACATTATTTTATTAAAATATTATGTCTTCTAGGGGATGCGATTATTTACGATATAATGCATAACGTTATATATTAATTATATAAATCTAATTACCCTAATTAAACTTATTAAATTATGTGTTCTAACTAAAAACGCTTAACGTTATTATCAAAGATCGAAATTAAAACCTTGTATTTGCCTAATGCATTTATATTTTATTTGAGAATGTTTCGAGAACTTTTAATTCAATGTAGTATGCATTTGTGAACTTATTTCATAAATATTTTATATATGGAGATTTTAATACTCTAAAATATGCAAGGGTAATTAAAAGAAGTTTAATTTTCTAATCCTGATAATTAAGATTAGATTATTTAGGTTTTAATTATAGCTTGATGATTATTTATTGAAAATTGTGTTTAATGATGGAAGAAGAAAAATTCAAAGAATTTTTTGTTTGCTCTGACTCAGTTAATAATTTTTGTACTATAACCGACTTTGTATATATGTATATTTGCTTTTAATAGCTTATTAAGTTTCTTGGTTATAATAAATCCAGTAAATGACCGCTTTTATTTAAGTTGTGACACAGACATTAAAACCCGGTCAAATATTGGTTCATAAAATCGTAACCATTCGTACATTTGAAATATTACTAACAAACCCACCTCGTGTTGTTACTCAGGTTCTCTTGCAATAAAAAAATCTGTCGAGTCCACTTTCCAGTCCAAAACGAATTTTATGTAAAATAAAGAATTTTGTTTGTAAAGAACCACTTCGTAAAATGATAATTTTTCTTTCCATTTTTGTTTTATTAGAATTATGAAAGCTAAGTAACAAATAATATGGTTAGTAATTAATCATCACCCAGTAGTTGACCAAATTTCATTTAATAGAAAAGTAAGGTACCATTTTAATGAAAATCATTATATTGTGCAAGTACCGTAACAAAATATTTGTTTCAATGCTACTTTTGAGGTCACCACACTACCCTAGCTGAAAGAAAAAATTTTTGTTTGTGCTTTTTCTTTTTGTTTTCTAGTACTTAATTATTATAGTTCTTAACTCTATTTTTGTGTACTATCCTTAATTTATTATCTACTAACATTAACATTAGGATTCTTTTGTTCACTAACAACATAAGCTCCTTTATATATAGGATGTTTTGCTTTTCTTTTTGTTTTTGATACTATTAAATTTAATTTTGCGTCTTGCCAAGCTTTTTGTAAACGATACTTGAGTTCAACCAGTTGAATGTGTGTAGTTGATCAACCACTAGTTTTATGTAAAATAAAGAATTTTGTTTTCCCACCTCGTGTTGTTACATAAATATTATTTAAGATATTTCAAATTTTGGTGCTAAACCAGTGAATGACCACTTCGGTCAATTACTGGGTTTAATGTAATTCATTGAACCAATATATGACCATGCATTATTAAAAAGTTAAACTTATTAATTATTCCTCTTTTTGCGTAGAAATGATAATTGTAGACTCCCTATAAGCCATTAAAACTATAATTCACTATACTTCAAGCAAAGTGTTACCATTCTATGACACTACCACAGAACACAAATGTACTTACCTTATTAGTTTGTTAGATATACAGAACAACACGCTGTACTTGCAACTTCATTCGTCATTTGTAAAAACTGAAACAAAATTGTGCTGTTGTCGCTTTTAGCACAAAGTTACTAAATGTTAGAAAACCGCTAATATAATTATGGTTAGCTTTATTAAAATTTGACGACTTCTGTAGTGTAGACGTGAAATAAAAAATATACGTTTTTCTCAATATGTTATTTTATTTATAGTATATAAGATACAAAAGCCAGCTTATAATATGCATTACAATCAAACCTTACTAAAACGATCAATATAAATTTTATGTCTATGTTCTATATCTAAAATTCTATTTAACACATTTCTCGATACGTCGTTGAAACCGACACCGATCTACAGCGCTTTCCATCCACAATGATATTCGTGCTTGTCGGTAGGCGTAATTCCACGTAAATAAATAATGTATTTTATTATTCTCCTCCTTGATTGTAACACGTTTCTTTCGGTTGCTCATTTTTGTTGTCTACAAACTCTTCTATTGTAGACGTAAATGACTGCAAACCTTCCTTATTTAATTTATCCAACAAGCAATCTATACAGATATTTCCTTTTAAATACGATTCACACAAGTCTACCCCTTTCTGAAACTTTAGAACTCTTTCTTTACACTCGTCAACGGTATAATATTTCCCTAAGCCATAGACTGCTTCGTGATCGGCATCAAAGCGTAGATCGCGTAACTCTTCCTGCACTCTCTGTACTACACTTTTAATATCAATAGCCTTAGGCCACGATTGTGAACTATAACACATCCACATCTTTATACAAGAACGTTTTGCAAGTCGATGTCACACTGAATTCTTTCCGGATACAATTCCACCAGTTCCAAAGCTTAAGCCAAATCCCCGCTTAATACACTCGATCCTTTTAATAAAATTGAACAAAATTTTACAAAAATTTTTAAACGAATTTCTAGCAGAGGAAGTAGTTCTAGAAGCTAAATGATGCTTTCAAATGTTTGGATCTAGCTGAGTGGTGCGGCTTGAAGTTATAGATATATCTATGCCCCCACTTCTTTCGGTGTAAATACAATCTCGTTGACCTTGCCTTGTTTCGTCTGTTCTCAACAACGTCTGCTTTCTTTCTTCTGTCTCAACTACATGTAACATTTGTACTTGTATTTGCACTTATAACCCTTGCGGTCTTATTCACCTTTCGTCCGCATTCTTTTATAAACATAGTTAGGTAAGAGTCTCATTGAAATTAAAATAGCATTAAAATTTTTCTTTTTAAATCTTAGGTTCGCTTTTTGAATTTTCTATGTATGTGTAGGAGTTCATTCTTAAATGAAACAATATAATGTGACATACTTGCATGGTTTATTTAACTCACTACATATTCAATTGTTTACACTTTATGATTGACTTTGATGTATCAGAGGATTACATATTTCAAATTTTACAACCTTGTATTTACAGAGCACATTTATCTTTTATTTAAGGAATATATCGTTGAGTCCCGGCGTAATTTTTCACGTTTCTAATCAATGTATTGATGCGCTGGATGTTTCAGCACCTTGATTCATTGTTCTTTACGCGGATAAACATCACAACACTTTAACTCTCCATTGTTAAGATGGTGATACGACACAAATGTTCCGTTCGAAACTTGCCCGCATTATACTTGTCTATACATGTCATGATGGGACTTTTTATATTTGTATCGCACCATTCGCTTAACGGCTCTTCCAACTGTTTCGGCGATGTCGCACCTTTTTCATCCAACCATATGCTTTCCCCATTTAAGTCCATTGAATATGCAAACGTCACTAGCGCAAACACCAGATAACCAGCTTCAAGAACACGCTTCTCTTTGACGCGTTTAATGAATGCCTCTTTGTGGTGGTCTAAAGTTTTCTCGACGTTTCTACCGTATAGTTCTTCGTCTCGCATTTCATCGTCGTCGTCCTCAAAATCGAATGTTACTAAAACGGTTGCCTCTACCACGTCCATGATGCTGTACTACTGAAGTATCCTTGCATATGCGTTTATATATACTGAGTTGACGGGTGGGGTACAAGGTCATGGTCTTTAATGGTAACGATAATGAGCGATACAATATATGCTTACACCCACTACTGCAACTAACAGGGTGCCCAAGGTCACCACGGAAGCATAACACGTTTCGCTGCTGACTTTACATTGTTCCACCGGACTATTCCCGATGGTTTGCCACTCACTGTCCTTAGTATGTGTTGGATACACGAATTTGACCCTGAATCGTACTTCTTGCGTTCTATTGCCGACCTCGTGTTTAAACATTCCCATTTGTTGCAACGTCACTGGTTGCATTCCATACCAAACACTCGTATTGAAGTCATAGGAAATAAAAGCTGCTGTTGCATCTGGGAGTTTTGCAACGTACACTACACCCGCGTACAAGGTTGCTAATAATATTACCGCCTTGATTGGTAACATCTTCCCTCGCGTTATATTCTATGTTGTATTTGGTTACTTTTAACCACAAACATCTCTACCACTTTCATCGCTAATGGGTGCTAACACGTTTGCAAACACGCAATGTGGTGACCATTTCAGGTGCTCTACGATTGGGCTATCCGATGGTTCCCATTTGAAAATGTTCACTCGGCAATAAAAACATTCTACTCTATCTTCACGTCCCGTGTAGACAAATCCGGCCTCAGCTAAAGATTTTGGGGTTTGTATACCCTCCCAATTACGAAATGATAACACTCGTTCTGTCAAGCACGTATTCTGCAAGCTAGCTTCTACACACATTTTGAACTTTCAATACTTGCAACCTGCTATATATACCTAGTGAAATTTCAAAAAGAAGTTAATTTTAATTTTAATTTTAATGGAAGGAAATTTGTTGTTCGAAATTAGTATTTCCAAACCATTTCTTAAATTTAATTGCTCGGATCAAACTGTTTTAAACTATGTAGTAACTGTGAATTATAGATTTTCAATGCTTATATTAAATAGCTGTTTAACCATATTATTGTTTATTTTTATCTAAATTTCAAAAAATTGTAAACAAAATTATGCGTTTTCTAAAATTTCTAAAGGTTTTTTATAAACTTTAAAAATCATACTGTTGCAAATTTTAGTTTTAAAGATTCGTGTTTGAAGTTTTTAAATTCTAAAATATTTTAGTTTTAAAATAGATAAAAGATTACATCTTCAGATTTTAAACGGCGAATTTCAGATATTGTTAATTAGCTTAATAAACCGCTGTTTTAATAATATATCAAAATTAGTTTGTTTTTGATTTACTAAAACTAATAATAAAAATATTTTATTTTATTCTTGCATTTTTATTTCACAATGTATAACTACATACAATTTATTTTAAGACCGTTTTTCTGGAATTTCTAGCTTTTAATACAAACAAAATTGAATTACGCGTCAGGAAATTTTTAACCATTTGAAATGTAATAGTCTTTTATTGTTTAAAAGTGCTTAAAATGTATATAATTTAGATAATTATTCTCATATTTATCCTGTGTTAATAAAACCCAACAAATGTTTTATTGTCTTTTATTTTTATGTTTTATTTTGTAAATTACTGCAAGTCTACGGTTAATCAACTTATGCGTTGCATTCGATGACCTAGTACTACAAATTAATCTGATGAAATTCCATCCGGAATATAAAAGCAATAGGGCTCGTCCAGGATTCGAACCCGGGACCTCTCACACCCTAAGCGATAATCATACCTTTAGACCAACGAGCCAGTTATATATGGAAAAATTTAGCTTCGAGAAGATTAGTATGTTTCTCATTACATCTGAATAATATAAAATATAGAACCGATCTTGATACAAGCATTTTCAAAAGTTGACATAATGCTTTAGCTAAAATTATAGGCCGCTTTGCCCTTATACACAACATTATTAACAGATTTATTTATTATACGATTTACTTCGAGTAATGCAATTACGTGAGTATCCAGTGTGAAAGTAAATATTGCGATTATGTATTATACAATTTTACAGTGTTGAATAGAATATTTGGCAAAACAAACCTTACAAGGCATTCAATCGGCTGACCGAAGAACAATTTGACAATTACTAATACATTCTTGCTGACAATGCAACGTATTTCGCAAGCTAACCCTCAAGTGGAAGACTTTTAGCAGAGGTATTAAGATTTCTTCGAATAATATTAAGGGGTAAAAGACATACGATGAACAGATATCGAACATACATCAGTTAACATTTTGAATATACTAAAATTATATGGGGTATATAATAAATTAAAACTTATTATTATAAATTTAAAGAGCGCGACATATTTTTCAAATTCTATTCTCTCTATAAAACAACCCGGCTATTGGAGACATAAATCACTCTAAAATATTATTATTAAGAATTAAGAAATGTATTGCTTGTTATAGTTCGCGCGCGGAAGAGTATTCTACCCAAAACTCTGCAGGTTCACCTTTTCTAAAATATTTAAATTAATCAATTGCTTTATGAAATCCATAGAGAATTATACAATCTTATTAAATAAGTCTAGAAACAGATTTATACCAGAACGTTTACTGAGACAGAGAGAGGTTGAGAAATAAGAAGCTTTTATAGAATGTATTTCGTTTATTTTGTCATCATATCAAAAATATATTACATATAAATACTATTACAATACGACTATATTCACGCTACTTTATTTTTAATTCTGTATAAAGTTGGTGGTGGTATGATCGGAAAGATTGAACATGTTTATAAATATTTACATTGTATAATACAACATTCTTATAGTCTTCCAAAGTCAGTTCTTTTTTGATAACATCCTTCTAGATACCTTTAGCTGTTTTGGTAAGCTTGCCCTCTACATCTACAGCATATGCGTTTGCCCCTGTTCCTAGAAATTCCCAGAAAATTCTACCCTAGTAAACGTAGTAAACGCAGTAAACTTAATAAACGTAGTAAACGTAGTAAACGTAGTAAACGCAGTAAATGCAGTAAACGTAGTAAACGTTGTAAATGTAGTAAACGTTGTAAATGTAGTAAACGTTGTAAATGTAGTAAACGTTGTAAACGTAGTAGACGTAGTAAACGTAGTAAAAGTAGTAAACGTAGTAACCGTAGTAAACGTAGTAAACGTGGTAAACGTAGTAAACGTAGTAAACGCAGTAAACGCAGTAAGCGTAGCAAACGTGGTAAACGTAGTAAACTTAATAAACGTAGTAAATGTAGTAAACTTAATAAATGTAGTAAACGTAGTAAACGCAGTAAACGTAACAGACGTAGTAAACGTAGTAAACGTGGTAAACGTAGTAAACGCAGTAAACGCAGTAAACGTGGTAAACATAGTAAACGCAGTAAGCGGAAAATATTGCAACACATGCTCATTATTTTAAAACGCGAACTTAATTTGTTAACAAACTTTTCAGTTTAAAAATTATTTAATAGCGTTTACCTGCAACGATAGATATAGAAACTCAGAAATTGTTCTAAGTCCCTCAATAAGTTAAAAGGGTAGAATTCTCTGGGAATTTCTGGGAACAGGGGCAAAAGCATATGCTGTAGATGTAGAGGGCAAGCTTACCAAAACAGCTAAAGGTATCTAGATGGATGTTATCAAAAAAGAACTGACTTTGGAAGACTATAGGAATGTTGTATTGTCACATGGGATTTTCGTGACTGGGGAACGTAGTCAGAGGTAGAGAGAAATTAAACACAAGTTGTAAAAAACAACTATATACTAAAGACAATAAGAGAGTACAAAAGGTTAACATACATATTGACATATTGATACATATTGTGAGGACGTATATGTCCTCCTAAGCTAATACAATACAGGGGAGGTTGGAACCAACCCTGTTCTAGCACTAAATCTACTAACTAAGCGTAGGAGCTTACACTCCTGGTAATTATAACTAAGCCGGGTCGCCTGGTCACAACTCCCCATAATTTCGCATAGAGTGGGCGATTTTAGCGCCGCCCACTCAACTAAGCAAACTAAGCCATAATTAATCAAAAGGCACTTACCCGTTTGTTCTTGATGAGGCTTCTGGTGAGTCTTGACACAGACTGATTTGAAGCCAAAACAAGCGGGTTTATATATTGCTGAAGGCGGAAACGTTACTGAATTAATTGAATACATTAAGTGGGATACGAAGAACCCATGAATACTTAAGAAGATGCAAACTGTATAAATTATTCTAATGAGATACAAATTGTATAAATTATTCTGCAGACTGAATAATTTAGTCTAATGAGATTCAATATGTTTATTTTATTCTAATGAGATTCAAACTGTATATTTTATTCTCAAGGCTTATGCAGATTGTGAACCGCGCGTGGCGGCGCGTGGGCGAGTATCGCACTACTCTAGTTTACTAAATGAATGCAAGTTGAAATGTTACAAAAAGGATTTCATTTAAAATAATTCCGTTTTGACAGTATTATACAATTTAAATATTTATAAACATGTTCAATCTTTCCGATCATACAATCACCAACTTTATACAGAATTAAAAATAAAGTAGCGTGAATATAGTCGTATTGTAATAGTATTTATATGTAATATGATATTTTTGATATGATGACAAAATAAACGAAATACATTCTGCGAGAATGTATTAGTAATTGTCAAATTGTTCTTCGGTCAGCCGATTGAATGCCTTGTAAGGTGTGTTTTGCCAAATATTCTATTCAACACTGTAAAATTGTATAATACATAATCGCAATATTTACTTTCACACTGGATACTCACGTAATTGCATTACTCGAAGTAAATCGTATAATAAATAAATCTGTTAATAATGTTGTGTATAAGGGCAAAGCGGCCTATAATTTTAGCTAAAGCATTATGTCAACTTTTGAAAATGCTTGTATCAAGATCGGTTCTATATTTTATATTATTCAGATGGAATGAGAAACATACTAATCTTCTCGAAGCTAAATTTTTCCATATATAACTGGCTCGTTGGTCTAAAGGTATGATTATCGCTTAGGGTGTGAGAGGTCCCGGGTTCGAATCCTGGACGAGCCCTATTGCTTTTATATTCCGGATGGAATTTCATCAGATTAATTTGTAGTACTAGGTCATCGAATGCAACGCATAAGTTGATTAACCGTAGACTTGCAGTAATTTACAAAATAAAACATAAAAATAAAAGACAATAAAACATTTGTTGGGTTTTATTAACACAGGATAAATATGAGAATAATTATCTAAATTATATACATTTTAAGCACTTTTAACCAATAAAAGACTATTGCTTTGATCTAAATATTTTAAAAGTTGTCGATGGCTAATTATTATTTAATAACCACCGTAAATTCCGAGTAAATGTACTTGGATATTTTCAAAACTACATTTCAAATGGTTAAAAATTTCCTGACGCGTAATTCAATTTTGTTTGTATTAAAAGCTAGAAATTCCAGAAAAACGGTCTTAAAATAAATTGTATGTAGTTATACATTGTGAAATAAAAATGCAAGAATAAAATAAAATATTTTTATTATTAGTTTTAGTAAATCAAAAACAAACTAATTTTGATATATTATTAAAACAGCGGTTTATTAAGCTAATTAACAATATCTGAAATTCGCCGTTTAAAATCTGAAGATGTAATCTTTTATCTATTTTAAAACTAAAATATTTAGAATTTAAAAACTTCAAACACGAATCTTTAAAACTAAAATTTGCAACAGTATGATTTTTAAAGTTTATAAAAAACCTTTAGAAATTTTAGAAAACGCATAATTTTGTTTACAATTTTTTGAAATTTAGATAAAAATAAACAATAATATGGTTAAACAGCTATTTAATATAAGCATTGAAAATCTATAATTCACAGTTACTACATAGTTTAAAACAGTTTGATCCGAGCAATTAAATTTAAGAAATGGTTTGGAAATACTAATTTCGAACAACAAATTTCCTTCCATTAAAATTAAAATTAAAATTAACTTCTTTTTGAAATTTCACTAGGTATATATAGCAGGTTGCAAGTATTGAAAGTTCAAAATGTGTGTAGAAGCTAGCTTGCAGAATACGTGCTTGACAGAACGAGTGTTATCATTTCGTAATTGGGAGGGTATACAAACCCCAAAATCTTTAGCTGAGGCCGGATTTGTCTACACGGGACGTGAAGATAGAGTAGAATGTTTTTATTGCCGAGTGAACATTTTCAAATGGGAACCATCGGATAGCCCAATCGTAGAGCACCTGAAATGGTCACCACATTGCGTGTTTGCAAACGTGTTAGCACCCATTAGCGATGAAAGTGGTAGAGATGTTTGTGGTTAAAAGTAACCAAATACAACATAGAATATAACGCGAGGGAAGATGTTACCAATCAAGGCGGTAATATTATTAGCAACCTTGTACGAGGGTGTAGTGTACGTTGCAAAACTCCCAGATGCAACAGCAGCTTTTATTTCCTATGACTTCAATACGAGTGTTTGGTATGGAATGCAACCAGTGACGTTGCAACAAATGGGAATGTTTAAACACGAGGTCGGCAATAGAACGCAAGAAGTACGATTCAGGGTCAAATTCGTGTATCCAACACATACTAAGGACAGTGAGTGGCAAACCATCGGGAATAGTCCGGTGGAACAATGTAAAGTCAGCAGCGAAACGTGTTATGCTTCCGTGGTGACCTTGGGCACCCTGTTAGTTGCAGTAGTGGGTGTAAGCATATATTGTATCGCTCATTATCGTTACCATTAAAGACCATGACCTTGTACCCCACCCGTCAACTCAGTATATATAAACGCATATGCAAGGATACTTCAGTAGTACAGCATCATGGACGTGGTAGAGGCAACCGTTTTAGTAACATTCGATTTTGAGGACGACGACGATGAAATGCGAGACGAAGAACTATACGGTAGAAACGTCGAGAAAACTTTAGACCACCACAAAGAGGCATTCATTAAACGCGTCAAAGAGAAGCGTGTTCTTGAAGCTGGTTATCTGGTGTTTGCGCTAGTGACGTTTGCATATTCAATGGACTTAAATGGGGAAAGCATATGGTTGGATGAAAAAGGTGCGACATCGCCGAAACAGTTGGAAGAGCCGTTAAACGAATGGTGCGATACAAATATAAAAAGTCCCATCATGACATGTATAGACAAGTATAATGCGGGCAAGTTTCGAACGGAACATTTGTGTCGTATCACCATCTTAACAATGGAGAGTTAAAGTGTTGTGATGTTTATCCGCGTAAAGAACAATGAATCAAGGTGCTGAAACATCCAGCGCATCAATACATTGATTAGAAACGTGAAAAATTACGCCGGGACTCAACGATATATTCCTTAAATAAAAGATAAATGTGCTCTGTAAATACAAGGTTGTAAAATTTGAAATATGTAATCCTCTGATACATCAAAGTCAATCATAAAGTGTAAACAATTGAATATGTAGTGAGTTAAATAAACCATGCAAGTATGTCACATTATATTGTTTCATTTAAGAATGAACTCCTACACATACATAGAAAATTCAAAAAGCGAACCTAAGATTTAAAAAGAAAAATTTTAATGCTATTTTAATTTCAATGAGACTCTTACCTAACTATGTTTATAAAAGAATGCGGACGAAAGGTGAATAAGACCGCAAGGGTTATAAGTGCAAATACAAGTACAAATGTTACATGTAGTTGAGACAGAAGAAAGAAAGCAGACGTTGTTGAGAACAGACGAAACAAGGCAAGGTCAACGAGATTGTATTTACACCGAAAGAAGTGGGGGCATAGATATATCTATAACTTCAAGCCGCACCACTCAGCTAGATCCAAACATTTGAAAGCATCATTTAGCTTCTAGAACTACTTCCTCTGCTAGAAATTCGTTTAAAAATTTTTGTAAAATTTTGTTCAATTTTATTAAAAGGATCGAGTGTATTAAGCGGGGATTTGGCTTAAGCTTTGGAACTGGTGGAATTGTATCCGGAAAGAATTCAGTGTGACATCGACTTGCAAAACGTTCTTGTATAAAGATGTGGATGTGTTATAGTTCACAATCGTGGCCTAAGGCTATTGATATTAAAAGTGTAGTACAGAGAGTGCAGGAAGAGTTACGCGATCTACGCTTTGATGCCGATCACGAAGCAGTCTATGGCTTAGGGAAATATTATACCGTTGACGAGTGTAAAGAAAGAGTTCTAAAGTTTCAGAAAGGGGTAGACTTGTGTGAATCGTATTTAAAAGGAAATATCTGTATAGATTGCTTGTTGGATAAATTAAATAAGGAAGGTTTGCAGTCATTTACGTCTACAATAGAAGAGTTTGTAGACAACAAAAATGAGCAACCGAAAGAAACGTGTTACAATCAAGGAGGAGAATAATAAAATACATTATTTATTTACGTGGAATTACGCCTACCGACAAGCACGAATATCATTGTGGATGGAAAGCGCTGTAGATCGGTGTCGGTTTCAACGACGTATCGAGAAATGTGTTAAATAGAATTTTAGATATAGAACATAGACATAAAATTTATATTGATCGTTTTAGTAAGGTTTGATTGTAATGCATATTATAAGCTGGCTTTTGTATCTTATATACTATAAATAAAATAACATATTGAGAAAAACGTATATTTTTTATTTCACGTCTACACTACAGAAGTCGTCAAATTTTAATAAAGCTAACCATAATTATATTAGCGGTTTTCTAACATTTAGTAACTTTGTGCTAAAAGCGACAACAGCACAATTTTGTTTCAGTTTTTACAAATGACGAATGAAGTTGCAAGTACAGCGTGTTGTTCTGTATATCTAACAAACTAATAAGGTAAGTACATTTGTGTTCTGTGGTAGTGTCATAGAATGGTAACACTTTGCTTGAAGTATAGTGAATTATAGTTTTAATGGCTTATAGGGAGTCTACAATTATCATTTCTACGCAAAAAGAGGAATAATTAATAAGTTTAACTTTTTAATAATGCATGGTCATATATTGGTTCAATGAATTACATTAAACCCAGTAATTGACCGAAGTGGTCATTCACTGGTTTAGCACCAAAATTTGAAATATCTTAAATAATATTTATGTAACAACACGAGGTGGGAAAACAAAATTCTTTATTTTACATAAAACTAGTGGTTGATCAACTACACACATTCAACTGGTTGAACTCAAGTATCGTTTACAAAAAGCTTGGCAAGACGCAAAATTAAATTTAATAGTATCAAAAACAAAAAGAAAAGCAAAACATCCTATATATAAAGGAGCTTATGTTGTTAGTGAACAAAAGAATCCTAATGTTAATGTTAGTAGATAATAAATTAAGGATAGTACACAAAAATAGAGTTAAGAACTATAATAATTAAGTACTAGAAAACAAAAAGAAAAAGCACAAACAAAAATTTTTTCTTTCAGCTAGGGTAGTGTGGTGACCTCAAAAGTAGCATTGAAACAAATATTTTGTTACGGTACTTGCACAATATAATGATTTTCATTAAAATGGTACCTTACTTTTCTATTAAATGAAATTTGGTCAACTACTGGGTGATGATTAATTACTAACCATATTATTTGTTACTTAGCTTTCATAATTCTAATAAAACAAAAATGGAAAGAAAAATTATCATTTTACGAAGTGGTTCTTTACAAACAAAATTCTTTATTTTACATAAAATTCGTTTTGGACTGGAAAGTGGACTCGACAGATTTTTTTATTGCAAGAGAACCTGAGTAACAACACGAGGTGGGTTTGTTAGTAATATTTCAAATGTACGAATGGTTACGATTTTATAAACCAATATTTGACCGGGTTTTAATGTCTGTGTCACAACTTAAATAAAAGCGGTCATTTTCTGGATTTATTATAACCAAGAAACTTAATAAGCTATTAAAAGCAAATATACATATATACAAAGTCGGTTATAGTACAAAAATTATTAACTGAGTCAGAGCAAACAAAAAATTCTTTGAATTTTTCTTCTTCCATCATTAAACACAATTTTCAATAAATAATCATCAAGCTATAATTAAAACCTAAATAATCTAATCTTAATTATCAGGATTAGAAAATTAAACTTCTTTTAATTACCCTTGCATATTTTAGAGTATTAAAATCTCCATATATAAAATATTTATGAAATAAGTTCACAAATGCATACTACATTGAATTAAAAGTTCTCGAAACATTCTCAAATAAAATATAAATGCACTAGGCAAATACAAGGTTTTAATTTCGATCTTTGATAATAACGTTAAGCGTTTTTAGTTAGAACACATAATTTAATAAGTTTAATTAGGGTAATTAGATTTATACAGGGTCTCCCAAAATTCGCGGACCAACGCAACGGTACGTTATTAAGTAGTCATCAGGGAACACGAAAAAAATATTTAAAAAATTCTATCTCTATTAGTTTTCAAGATATAAGACTTCAAATGTCACACATTTGCTCTCAAATATCGTCATTATTAAAAAAGATTTTAATTATCAACTTGTATTGACTGTGTCTGATTGTGTCTGTTAACAATTATGATTTGGTTGTGTTTCATTTTCTTTGTGCTTTGTCGTAATTTTTAAAAGCGATTTTTTTGGATTTTCACCTAAAAAGCATATGGCAACATCGCATCGCTTGTTAAGTAATGCACGTGCATCATGTAGGTATGTGTTAACTTTTAGTAATGCAATTATTATTGTCAAAAAAAGTATTGTCACCATCTTGTCATTAGGTATCTGTTCCGTTAGAGTTAAAAGTTTTAATTGCCGTTGCATTTTGTATTGTTAAAATTGTCGTTTGTCGTTCCTGTTCTTGTTTGAGTTTGAGTTTAGTTGCGTTCCGATTTTATTCGTATTTTTAAAAAAATGTTTACGAATAATGAGTATGCGGACATGCATCTGATTCTTGGGGAGTGTCGAAACAATGCCACCGCTGCTGCTAGACTCTACAGTGAAAGGTATCCCCTGAGAAATCATCCTAGCAAAAATGTTTTTCGAAAGCTAGAGCAAAGAATACGAGAAACGGGAAGCGTAGCACCACTGGGTGGATTTTATCGAGACAGAGGTCGTCCAAGGACTGCAAGGACACCACAAATGGAAGAGGCTGTTTTGGAATTGGTAGAAGAAGACCCAACATTGTCTACGAATTCAATCGCTGCTGTGCTTGATACGTCATCCAGTTTAGTTGGAAGAATTATTCATGACGAACACCTTCATCCATACTCATACACAAAAGTCCAAGCATTACTCCCTACGGACTTCCCAATTCGTATGGATTATTGTGAATGGTTTTTGCAACAGCTACAAGAAAATCCACAGTTTGGTAGAAATATCTTGTGGACTGACGAAGCCAATTTTTCCAGAGGTAAATTTTCGAATACACGAAATTCTCTTTACTATGCATTTGAAAACCCACATGTGTTTCGACCAAGTAACCACCAGTTTAAATTTAGTGTAAATGTTTGGGCTGGAATTATCGGAAACCGTTTGCTTGGGCCAGTGATTATTCCTGATCGCCTCGCTGGAGATGATTTTCTGCAATTTTTAGAAAATGAATTTCAGGATCTTATTGACGAGCTACCTCTAGCTGTATTCAATAATATGTGGTTGCAGATGGATGGCGCCCCACCCCACTATGCAGCACCTGTTAGGAATTGGGTAAATGCAAATTTTTATGAAAGATGGATAGGTAGAGGAGCGCCGTTTAGATGGCCACCGAGATCTCCCGATCTCACACCGTTGGACTTCTTCTTTTGGGGTCATATTAAATCTCAAGTGTACAGAACACCAGTCTTAAATCGAGATGATTTGATACACAGAATATTCCAAGCCGCGGATTCTGTTCACGAGGAAATGCTTGAGAGAGTACAAGCGAATATCATTCGACGAGTTGAACTATGCAGAAATCAGCATGGGGAAAACTTTGAGCAGTTACTCTAAGTTTATAAAAAACGACTTAGTAAATAGGTAATTTGTAGCTGCTCCTTTCCTAAATGGAAAAATATTTAGAAGAGTACAAAATCTTGAAGATTTATTTCAATGTTATCATAATTTTAATGTTCACAGTTTTGACGTTGTTGACACAATTACTGACATTATTGAAAAAATATGATCATGATTGTTCTTTGTTATTTCTATGGTTACAAAAAAGAATCGAACATACCTATGCATTATTAAGGTAAATTAGATGTTGCCAAATTTACCCAAGAAAACAGTTCAATATCTAGCAGATTAACAGAGATAGAATTTTTTAAATATTTTTTTCGTGTTCCCTGATGACTACTTAATAATGTACCGTTGCGTTGGTCCGCGAATTTTGGGAGACCCTGTATAATTAATATATAACGTTATGCATTATATCGTAAATAATCGCATCCCCTCGAAGACAGTAACTATATATTAGCCCATATGTATATATGGTTGCCAACCCGAAATTCTCTGATTTTATTATTTTTAATTTCGATCTTTGATAATAACGTTAAGCGTTTTTAATTAGAACACATAATTTAATTAGGGTAATTAGATTTATATAATTAATATATAACGTTATGCATTATATCGTAAATAATCGCATCCCCTCGAAGACAGTAACTATATATTAGCCCATATGTCTATATGGTTGCCTACCCGAAATTCTCTGATTTTATTGTTTTTAATTTCGATCTTTGATAATAACGTTAAGCGTTTTTAATTAGAACACATAATTTAATTAGGGTAATTAGATTTATATAATTAATATATAACGTTATGCATTATATCGTAAATAATCGCATCCCCTCGAAGACAGTAACTATATATTAGCCCATATGTATATATGGTTGCCTACCCGAAATTCTCTGATTTTATTATTTTAATTTCGATCTTTGAAAATAACGTTAAGCGTTTTTAATTAGAACACATAATTTAATAAATTTAATTAGGGTAATTAGATTTATATAATTAATATATAACGTTATGCATTATATCGTAAATAATCGCATCCCCTCGAAGACAGTAACTATATATTAGCCCATATGTATATATGGTTGCCTACCCGAAATTCTCTGATTTTATTATTTTAATTTCGATCTTTGAAAATAACGTTAAGCGTTTTTAATTAGAACACATAATTGAATAAATTTAATTAGGGTAATTAGATTTATATAATTAATATATAACGTTATGCATTATATCGTAAATAATCGCATCCCCTCGAAGACAGTAACTATATATTAGCCCATATGTATATATGGTTGCCTACCCGAAATTCTCTGATTTTATTATTTTAATTTCGATCTTTGAAAATAACGTTAAGCGTTTTTAATTAGAACACATAATTTAATAAATTTAATTAGGGTAATTAGATTTATATAATTAATATATAACGTTATGCATTATATCGTAAATAATCGCATCCCCTCGAAGACAGTAACTATATATTACCCCATATGTATATATGGTTGCCTACCCGAAATTCTCTGATTTTATTATTTTTAATTTCGATCTTTGATAATAACGTTAAGCGTTTTTAATTAGAACACATAATTTAATTAGGGTAATTAGATTTATATAATTAATATATAACGTTATGCATTATATCGTAAATAATCGCATCCCCTCGAAGACAGTAACTATATATTAACCCATATGTTCGTATGTATACTTGGTTGCGTAGTAGATAAAAATTGGGCGTTCTGGAACCACCTCCCACCCCTCGGGTAGGCAACCAAGTATACATACGAACATATGGGTTAATATATAGTTACTGTCTTCGAGGGGATGCGATTATTTACGATATAATGCATAACGTTATATATTAATTATATAAATATAATTAGCCTAATTAAATTTATTAAATTATGTGTTCTAATTAAAAACGCTTAACGTTATTTTCAAAGATCGAAATTAAAATAATAAAATCAGAGAATTTCGGGTAGGCAACCATATATACATATGGGCTAATATACAGCTATCATTGAAAATATGAAAGAGGGTTGAATTAAACGCTATAAATCAGGTCAGGGGCAAATATCTCTTAATACTCACTCTGCTTCTACGTTTATGAATCATTTTGATTCCTTTTCTTTATTAACATTGATGACCTTGAGATTGCGTTGTTGTCATATTGTTGATCATTGTTGCCACGTTTAGAGATAGGTTCAAGGTCACCATGTGTTAGAGAGAGATAGGTTCAAGGTCACCATGTATTAAAGAGATAGGTTCAAGGTCAAGACCTTGACAATACATTGTTGCCATATTGATGACCTTGAGAATGCGGTGTTGTCATATTGTTGGCCTTGAGAATGCGGTGTTTCCATATTGTTGACCTTGAGAATGCGGCGTTGCCACGTTTACGTGACAGATAGATTCAAGGTCACCATGTGTTAGAGAGAGATAGGTTCAAGGTCAATGTCAGGAGTGGGGGATGGGTTCAGAACACCCAATTTTTATCTACTACAGTTGCCATATTGATGACCTTGAGAATGCGGTGTTGCCATATTGTTGTCCTTGAGAATGCGGTGTTGCCATATTGTTGACCTTGAGAATGCGGTGTTGCCACGTTTAGGTGACAGAGATAGATTCAAGGACACCATGTGTTAGAGAGAGATAGGTTCAAGGTCAAGGTCAGGAGTGGGCTAATTCTGTATCAAGAATATATTGCTTATATATGCTTTTTCTTTGCTTAATTATATTATAGAGTACAGGCTTTGTGGCGTTTGGATCATGGGGAATGCCTCGCTGGATAAGCCATTGAATCATGACTTGTTTTGTCGATGCTGAAGTTGGATCCTTGTTGATTGCTACATTATGATATGCTGCATTATCAATCACAATCACAGCTCTCTTGGGTAAATTAGGCAACAGCTGCTTGCGTACCCACAGCATGAAATTTGCATTATTCATGTCCTGGTGGTAGTCGCCAGATGTACTTCCTATAATAACAAATAATAATGTAAAAAATTCACAAATATTTCAGAGTAATATCACACCTGATTTGAACATGAGTAATGCATTCTTTACAAAACCATCTGCCCCGCCAGCATGCACCATTATTACACGTGCGCCCTTTCCAATAGGTTTTCTAAAACCGCGTTCCGAATCGTCACTCCATGTCTTCTTGTTAGTATGGCAACTGTTTATGTAGGACTCATCGGTAAATATTATGGGTCTTTCATCTTGTACATACTGCTGTAATTGTTCCAAGTACTGGATGCGCTTTAATCTTATATCATGTGATTCCATTAGAATTTTAAGCTTGTCCATTGTTTCTCGCCAGCTAAATATATAAATAGTTAGAATATGTAATAAAATGTGTTAGGTTCTTATAAAATAACTTACCGGAAACCTAACTTTTTTACAATCTTTCCCAGGGTCCATAAGCTACCTTGAAATTCGATCCCAGAGTTCAGTATCTTATTACGAATTCCTGTAAATACCACGTTGCGCTATCAATACACCAATTAAAATAATTTGTTTCGTTTTATACCTTTTAACGTTGGGTGTCTCTTTTCAATTATATAATACTGGTGAATAATCGACCTGATGGTTTCTAATTCACCTTGCAGTAGGTCACTCTTCGGATTTGGTCTATTACGATTTTTTTTTGGACTGGAAAACTTGACTTTTTCGCCTGAAGCAACTTGCTTGGCTTCTTTCTTAATCTCACGATAACTGTTTTCCCCTATTTTTGTCGCAGCCAGAACTCTTTCTTTAAAACTAGTTACAGGAATTCTTACACCATCCTTAGCTTCTTTCTCCATAAATGAGATGACGTTTGCGATAATTTCGCGTGCTTGGGAATGCAGAACCTTTCCACGTACACCTACACTGGACTTTGGCGGCATTTTACTTTTTCACGTTGAAATCTAACTACAACAAATATTTATGTGATATTCGTATCTTCTGCATCAACAGTTATTAACTTACCTACGATTCGCAAATAAATATGCAGAAGCTATGAAAAGAACTGTTTTGTAAACTGATTTCAACTTTCAACAACAAACGTAAACACACCTATAACCTCCAAACGCACAAGCAACAAGACAGAATGGAAATATACCGACGCTACTGCATTAAGACATGCGCGTGCGACGCAATTTCGAACGCTCATACGTATTTCGGTTTCTGCGCATTGTGACGTTTCGAAACCTTTTCACCTTTAGTAGCCACCTTCCATAGAGAGTTTTTCTGCCGTATTCGGCGGAAATTTTCAAATTAAAGGTGTACTTCCAAAATTTTTCATTGCATAGCAGACAAGTACTTTTTATACTGTCCTGCAACACCTTTTAAGATTTTAACATTATCAAGTCTAAATCTCTATCAAAAAAGATAAGGTATCATCAAATACGTCCAAAGAAAAAAAAACATCCAAATACCTACAACACACAGAATGGCAGAAGCTGCAGAAAACGTCTGTGTATGTAGAGCGAGCTTTAGAACCAGAAATGGTCTTCTTCAACATCAGAGAAAGAACCAATGCATCAACGGCCAGTTTAAATGCACTCATTGCAGCAAAACCTTCAGCATCTTCTCGGGACAAAGGTTGCACGAGCAGAAGAGTCATCTAGAAGAATACAACCAAGAAATTGAGCAGTCGGCTCCTCTTATCCCTAGACAGTGGAGCAAGCTCGAAATACACGAAATGGCTAAGGCCGAATTAAAATATCAGGGGCGCTTTGTTAACAAGTTTCTGGCCGAGAAGCTCAAAAGATCCGTCGACAGCATAAAAGGCCAGAGAAGGAAACTCGAGTACCAACATCTTGAAAGAATCAGAGAAGATGCTGCAACCGCAGAAGATGATCCTACCTCACCAGAAACTGAATCCCCTCCAAATTCCCCTGAAGCCAATCTAATCCCAACAGTCGACGAAACCGAGATATTCCAATTTGGATTCACCGATAACTCTCCGATACACTCTTCTATAGTAATCCCAGACTCTCCTTCTCCTCAGACTCACCTCAACAACCTATTGCTATACAAATACAAGACGACCCCTTTTTAATATTCTTCAGACAACTTAGAACTGCCGAAGGCCTTAAAGACAATGACATAAATTTGGTAGACAACTTAATTGCCACAGATAACACGAACTCGATTGTGGGTCTCAATACACTGGTAGAAGATCTTCTTACAATAACAAAAAAGAAGAAAAATAATAACACAGTTCGGTCTTCCGTTCTGCCCAAATCTAGAGAGAAGAAATATAGAGGTCGAGCAGCTGAGCGAGCACTAGCATTTAAAAATGCACAAATTCTATATAATAAAGACAGGGCTAGGCTCGCCGCTCAGGTGCTCGATCTCCAGACGAATCCTGAGGATGCTGCCCCTACCACCGAGAATATAGAGCAGGTATTCACAAGTCTTTTTCAGGAACCAATAACTAAGGATAGAGAACCGGTACATCCTAAACAAGAATGTCAGAACAATAGTCCTAACATTTTTGTTCCAATAAGTACCGCAGAAATCGAAGCAGCCATACAATCAACTAAATCTAAATCAGCAGGACCTGACGAAGTTTCTCTGGGTTCCCTAAAGAAACTTCCCACGTCAAGACTTGCACTGCTATTTAATGGCTGCCTATTTCTGGGAAAATTCCCAGAGAAACTTTGATCATGTAGAACAATCTTAATCCCAAAAAAAGGGGACCTGAAAGACATTAATAATTGGAGACCCATCACCATAATGTCTATATTCTTAAGAACCTTACATAAAATATTGGCCAGACGCCTACAGACCTTGCCCATTAACCAATTACAAAGCGGGTTCACTAGGCTGGATGGATGTCTGGCCAATAACACAATGCTTCAGGGGATAATTAAAAATCATAGGAATAAAATTAAGCCCCACCATATAACATCTATTGATTTACGTAAGGCATTTGATTCAGTTAAGCACACCTCTATTTTAAGATCCCTAGAAAGATTCAAATTGCATCCTAAAATTATCGAGTACATCATGGACTCGTACAAAAACGCTTATACCCACATTAAATGTGCTGGCACTAATAAAGAAACGGGGAATAGATGCAATCATTTTTTCAACCGCAGAGGATTGGAAATTAATCCAGAAAAATGTACAGCAATCTCGGTTAATGTAGCACCGAAAAAGAAGAAACTATTCTTGGTTACCACTCCAAGGTTTCAAGTGCACGGAACCCTAATAAAACAAATCACAACCAATGACCTATTTAAATACCTAGGGTGCACATATGGAGGACTTGGTTTGATTAAAATAAATGTAGATAATGTTATCTCTTACTGTTTCAGAATTCAAGCCGCTCCGCTGAAGCCTTACCAAAAACTAGCAATTTTCAAGCAATACCTCATTCCACGGATTCTATCCTATTTCCAAAACCTTACCATAGATAGGAAAATTCTAATTAGGGTAGACAAAATTTTGCGAAGAACTGTCAAAAAGATAATACACCTACCAGAGCCAACCCCATCAGCATATATCCATGCTGCTGCAAGAGATGGAGGCCTAGGAATTATGAGCTTTCTGGAAAGTATTCCGGCTATTTTATGTGCTAGACTGAATGCATTAGCCCAATTACATAACCACGCTCCCCTAAATGCTACCTTTAGTTCCACGTGGGGACAAAAAACTTTACCCAGGTTCGATAAATATCTCCTAAGAAACGGTGTCTCAAAATCCGAGATTCAAAGATATTGGGCTAACTCTTTAGAAACTAGTTTCTCAGGAAACGGTTTGAAACAAGGGAACACCTCTTCCATCAGTTGCAGTTGGTTATCCAATCCTCCGTCATACTGGAAAGGTTCTGATTTTGTTAAAGCTATCCAACTTAAAGGGAATGTATTACCCTCACTAGGCAACATGTACAACAGGGGTGAGGCCGCAAAATGCAGAGCCGGTTGCGAAAGAACAGAATCTGTTACCCACATTCTACAAAAGTGTCCTGCCGTTCATTTGCCTAGAATCAAAAGGCATGACTAGATAGTGAATAAAGTAGCACAAGAAGCCAGAAAACTACAATGGACGGTAGAAGTGGAACCGAATATATGGGGGGAAGATGGAATAAGAAAAAACCTGACCTACTCTTTAAAAAAGATAACACCGTTATAGTCACTGATGTCGCCATTAACTGGGAAGGCACTACACCGCTTCAAACTGCGTTTGAAACCAAACAGAATATTTACTCCACCCAACCTTTCCTGGGCTCTTTACGCCGGCGACATCAACACTGTAACATTTTCATTCTTCCCTTAATTATAGGTGCCAGAGGCATTTGGTACAATGGAAATAAATACTTGTGGGAAAAAATGGGATTTGGAGGACAACTAAGCCACAAACTAATTACTGACACCATAAAAGGTGGTCTGTTAATTCATAAAGAATTCAACAAACTGGTCTGGAGAAGACAACATTGAAGTCAATTGTTAATTGTGCGATACCTAAAGTTAACCTTAGATTTGATATAATGTTATATACAAATATTTCGATATGAACAATATATTTACATCATATAAGACGGCCTTATGCCGAAACGCTTTCAAAATGTATATAATACTACCTGAATAAAGCAAATTTTATTAGCTAAATGCCTCTTCGTCTAATTAGTGACGCGCATGAATGGATTAACGAGATTCCCACTGTCCCTACCTACTATCTAGCGAAACCACTGCCAAGGGAACGGGCTTGGAAAAATTAGCGGGGAAAGAAGACCCTGTTGAGCTTGACTCTAGTCTGGCTATAATAACATTAGAATTTCATGTACATGAGATAGAAGGTTCAAATTTATAAAAAGAAACTTAAAAATTTATTCAGTAAAAACTTACCGTTGTCATGCTATAACATTAGAATTTTACGTACATGAGATAAAAGGTTCGAATTTATAATAAGAAACTTTCATTTCATATTTTGAAACAATTTTTTCAATTATCTGTAGAGAGAGAGAGAGACAGAGACAGAGACAGAGACAGAGAGAGAGAGAGAGAGAGAGATTGGATTTTTTATCGCCGTTATAATTTTTTATGAGAAAATGGTTTTAATCCTTTTTAAAATTAGTGATACATTTTGTAATTTATTGTATGTATTATGTATTTTATTAATTTATATCTAATGTTATTATAACACGACAACGTTAAGTTTTTACTAAATAAATTTTTAAGTTTCTTTTTATAAATTTGAACCTTCTATCTCATGTACATGAAAAATTCTAATGTTATTATAGCATGACAACGTTAAGTTTTTATTGAATAAAGTGAAATGGTAATTACTAATTTTTTCTATTTCCCTTTGTACGTATTGTGTTTTAAATTTCATATATGTGTTTAATTGATGTTAATACAAACATCCGGCATTCTTGTCTTTCAAATTCAGAGTTGAGTAGCAGTTGTCCAGGTTGCAGGAGTTTTAGGGCTTACGATATAAGTTTTTCCTTCTTTCCAGGCATAAAAGTACATAAGAGTAACGCAATTAATATAATTTATGCTTTACTGAGCAAACCTGAGCTAGCTGAGAGAAATAAAGAATATCTGTGGTGTTTTCTAAATTTAATTCACCGTATATAATTTATATGTTTATACATTTGGAACGGTGGATATTATATTTTATTTCATTCATATAGATCACCGCAGTATAAATCTCATGACGTATTGAAATATGTACATCATTACGCTATGAAGATCTCAGCTATAAATACGGTGTATTCTGTTCGTGCGTGACAGTTATTTGTCATACGTCATCATGAACACAATAGATCTCTTCCGCAGAGCTATGATGAGCATGACAGATGAAGCAATGGCTGCAACAAAACGTGGACCGAGAGGTTATGGTTTCAAATTAACACCAGAGGGCAATTTAGATGTTGAGAAGCGACGTATAACTAACGCTCCTATCAACGATAACGATCTTGTCACGAAGCGTTCTGTACTAATGTTATCAGATAGCGATGAAGGTGTAATTGATGTTAAGAAGAGAAGACTACTACATGTTAAAGGACCGCTTGACGACCACGATGTTTGCACGAAAAAGTATACCGGCGAGCTGGTGGACGATGTTGAAAGAAAATTACTCTCTAAATGTTTGAGACGAGAGGATAAAGGACAGGGGTCGTACTATGATGCTAAAGATGGAAGAATTTGTAATATAGGGGAGCCTCTAGAGGATAAAGATGTAATCTCTAGGCATTATTTTAACAAGCGAGCTATGCATACAAACGATCAAATGCAGTTTAATGCAGATGGTAAACGTATTGTTTCAGTAAGTTACCCTATAGATGGTACGGATGTCACTTCTAAAGCCTATGTAGATGCTCAATTCGACTCTGCTGTACAAACCTTCATTACAATGACTACCGACACTCAGAACACTATTAAAGATCTAAAGCAAAAGGTAACAAAGGTTGACATTGAAACTAGTAAACTTAACAGCTTGCTAACAACGTTGGAAAAAGAAACAAAGAGAAATCTCCTAATAGCAAATGATGAGATGGAAACTAATCATTCGAGTGTGTTGACAAAGATAGAAGAAACGAATAATACCCTAGATAGTAATTATAAAAATTATTAGATAAAGTACAAGCGTTCGAGGATACTCAAAAAGTTATGCGATCATCGTTTGATGCCCTAATAGCCGAATCTGCAACACGTACGAACTCTTACAACATAAAGAGAGTGTACAATGCCGACTAATAACGGAATTTACTACTATTACTATCGGTTGACCTAATCATATTGATATGGACACCATTTTTTTTATTCTAGTTTTAAGTGTATTATATCAAATGTCTGATTAGCGCAGATAGGAAATGCGGTGAGCTTTACGGGAATGCTGCGCAAATGCGTAGTTTGGTTATGTCTACTCTAATCAGTTTTTTTTTCTATCTTAGCCGAAATGTATCGTTGAAGAATTAAAAAAAATGTATTTAAACAAAGTTTTAGTTTTACTAATATCAATAACTCTCCAAACAGCGATATGTAGTAGCAGCAGCAACACATCGATATGGTAAAGAAAGTAAGTTTCAACGACGCACGCATGAATAATATACATCATAGGGCCGGCGGTGGACGAGTGGTGTTAGTGCATCACTCGTGTTCCAAGGGTCGTGGGTTCGAATCTCACTTGGGGCGGCGGGATTTTTCTAATTGGAAAATTCCGTCACCTCAACTATGGATGTGTGTATTCGTGTTGCATGTTAGATGGGGGACAGATGACCTTAGATGTTGGTTCCCCCGTAGTGTAGGCGTCAAATAAAAAAAAATATATATATATACATCATATGATAGTATGGGAGTATGCATACAGACAGGCGAGAAAGGGAGACTGGCAAACATTAGCTCTGGACAGATACCGTTTTCAAAGAAGAATACATAATGTTGAAAAGCATCTGTGTAAAATTCTACAAGCTGATCATAGAGACTTTATCTATACGCAGAGATTCCAGAACACAGATTAGTCCGGCGGCGACCGAGTATAAATACAGGTACAAAAAGTCTCTTCTCTCAGCACCAGATGTTAGTTCATGAGGGTAACGGCTTTGTTAACAAGCTCATAGACTAGCTACCTATTGAACTACATCTTCCTTCCTATCAGTACTGTGGACCTGGTACTATGTATCTAAAAGATTACAACGCGGCGATAAAGGTATAAATCCTTTGGACCAGGCGTGTATGCAGCACGACATCTCGTACGCTCAAAGCTCCGATTTGAACAGTAGACACCAGGCAGATCGTGTATTAGAAGAAGCTGCTTGGAAGCGTGTTAAAGCTAAAGACTCTAAATTAGGGGAAAAAGCATCAGCTCTGTTTGTAACCGGTATAATGAAGGCTAAAAGAAAGTTGGGAATGGGCGTATAGACAAAGAAACCGTCAGCGAAAAAGGGTCTCGCTAGAAAGATGAAGAAGAAGAAAACTGTCAATTTCAAAGGTGGCGTTTTAAAGAAGCTTGTTGGTATAGTGAATCATGCAAGCAAGAGACTTACGGGTAAAGACTTAATACATCATGCCCTGAGCGCTGCCAGAAGAATCATTCAAAACGTGGGCGGTCGAAAAACGTTAAAGTACCCCGAATTATTCCAGTGCCTACAGCTACAGGGGGTATTTTACCACTCATACCAATTTTTGCTGGCCTCTCGGCTCTCCGTGCAATTATAGGAGGCGCTTCGGAAGTAGGAAAAGCTGTTAACACTGCTAATAGTAATAAGAGACAGCTAGAAGAAATTACACGGCATAATAAAAGTATGGAAGCTATCGCTTTAGGCGGTAAGAACGGGAACGCCCTTTACCTGAAGCCGTATAGAGCTGGCGGAGCTGCATTGTACTTAAAACCATATGTCAGGCGGACAAAAAACTGAATAACTTGCCTCGGAGACCACTTACAGACCTAGATATAATAAAACATGCTAAAGACATTCCCTATTTTAGAGGTGTCTATATGAGAACAAGTCTACCTTCAACGAAACCTTTGCAATTCGAAAGAGCTATTGTTAATCTTGACGACGCTGGAGGACCTGGTACTCATTGGGTTGCCTATAGAAAGGATCGAAACGTGGTTTTGTACTATGACCACTTCGGAGACCTAAGACCACCAGCTGAACTTGTGAAATATTTAGGGCCTCGCTGCGCCGTATTCTACAACGTAGCCCAAGAACAAAAGTTCAATACATACAACTGCGGACATCTGTGTCTACGATTTTTGTATAAAAGAGAGGTGAAAGTGTAAATCGGTTAAGTATGGCTAGGACCATCACGGTGTACGGTACAGGGAACAAGCTTTCTACGGATCGTATTTATCCACCTATAACACTAGATCACGTGCGTTACGAATACTCACTAGGTTTAGTAGGCTTATATACAAGTCACACTATACGGAATATATACCCTGGCAAAAATAAATTTTATTACGGAGAAAATGTAATAACTATTGAGGCGGGTAGCTACGAGTTGGCTGAAATCGTTAACTATATAAAGAATCAAATTAGTGGTGATCCGGAAGAGGGAGATCTGTTAATACAAATCAAAGCTAACACTAATATGGGAAAGTGTGAGATTGAATCAGCTACCGAGTTGATCGATTTTACCAAACCCGATAGCATAGGATCCCTACTAGGATTTTCCTCTTTATAACTAATTATTGATATGATGTTATGATACTGTATCCTAATGGTTGCATCTATTAGAATAATATCCAACGCATGCTCAGTAACATGCATACGGTAAACAACCTGTCATTGTTTTAACAGAATATGGAAAATTTAATATAAACATTGTATCCCTTTGAATCAGTCCGAATCAGTCTAATGGAAGAATAACGAGGTACAATTAAAGCCGTAAAATACATATAAGGCGTTTTATTTCTTTCAATTGTATTTATCTTCATATAGAACGCAACTATTGGTAAAGTCTATTAAATTAGAGACGGTAGCTTTTTTAAAATATATATACCTGACTTAAATGATACAAAATTCAATTCATTCTCTGTTTTATAAATCCGTTAGGGCTGTGGAACAGGTAAAAACGTACTGATTTCGATCTCCCTTACTGCTGCATATTTTCTAGCGATGATGTCAGCGGGCAGCTTTGCAAATTGCAGCAGCATTTTGACGTCATTTGATAGTGATTTTAATATAAATTAAATGATAATCAGTTGTTTAATGTTGATTAAACATGCATTAAATATTTTTATCTTTATAAAAAGTTTTGAGATATATATATTTAAGATATAATATTTTTTACAGAAAAGAACCATTCAAAATTAAGAAAAAAGGAAAAGCAATTATACCTGGATTGGGTTCGGGGCTGTTAGAGAGATCCCTCAGCTGATAAAACCGCATGACGGCAACGGGCCGGGTAGAATCTTGTTTTTCACCCCCTTGAAATGTCTAAAGGAATCCGTATAGCCTAAGGCATTATATTTTAAGCGACCAATGAAATGTTTCCCTTTTGTCACGTAAAGAGAGCTAAATATTTGAAATAATATTTTTCACGTCAGTCCCATTCGATACGCTGTATGCGTGTGGTATATAACAGTGGTTTGAAAGATTAATAAGAACCGGTTTTAAATTTAAAAAGTGTCTGTTTATACTAGTGCTATAGCTATGACAGTTCGGGGACAAAATCCCATGTTATTTCTTATGAAGGTATCAAAACGCCGAAAACGTGACATCCAAGGGGTGCGGCGGCAAAATCCCATGTTATTTCTTATGAAGGTATCAAAAACGCCGAAAACGTGACATCCAAGATGGCGGCGGCTACGCATGCGCGTGTATGGATCAGTACATATCTTCCCGCTAGATGTCAGCATGGGTGTGGGGTTGAGTGTTTAGGCGGGAAAAAGGTGAATGTGATGCTTGTCCGTGATTGGTCGGATCGAATTGCCGGGTAAAAGAGGTTGCAGCATGTGTCGCTAGATGTCGCGGTGGGCGTGGTTTGGCGGGAAAATTCAAAATCTCATGCCTGTTCGTGATTGGTCGGACCGAATTGCCAGGTAAAAGAGGTTGTCGCATGCGTCGCTAGATGTCGCAGTGGGGCGTGGTTTGGCGGGAAAATTCAAATCTCAGACCTGTTCGTGATTGGTCCGAAGTTTGGCACTAAAGGAGGTTTGGAGCTTAATGTAAACAAACGGGGTTGCCAAATCTCATATTTGGTAAAAATGAAAAGTCCCTAGATAATTCCCCCAGGATTAACATACAGGGTTGCCACATGTCATATTTTGGTTAAAACAGAGAGAGAGAGAAAGTCCCTAGATAATTTCACCAGGACTTGAAAGTGTGTTTAGACCGCGCAAAGTGTGGCCTTCGCCCTGGGCCCCCATTCTGGGGCATCCTAGGGAGATCGTTAGGGTGCTTCGCCCTGGGCCCCCCATTCTGGGGCATCCTAAAGAGAGATCGTTAGGGTGCTTCGCTGTGGGCCTCACTCTGGCGTTCCCGGGGAGATCGTTAGGGGTGCTTCGCCCTCCTCGGGGCCTCACTCTGGGGGACCCCCCCTGGGATCGATAGCGGTGCGTCACGTAGGGGCCCCCTTGTGTGAAAGACGTCGCCGTGCGCGTGAACGCGGCCGGGCGGGCCGGGTTAATCCGAAAAATTTGTCAGGACCCTACGTGGCCGGGCGGTGCGATGATCCAGTGGCCCAGTGGAGCAGTGGACCAGTCGGCCACTGGGCCGTTGAAAGGGGTTAATTTGAAAAATTTGGCGGTTGCCTCGCTGCTGTAGAATCAAATAATAACATATAGGCTAATATACAGTTATCGTTCTCATACAGGGGCGTACAAGAGAAAAATATGAAAGAGGGGTTGAATTAAATGCTATAAATCAGACCAGGGGTAAATATATCTTAATACTCACCCTGCTTCTACGTTTATGAATCGTTTTCATTCCCTTTCTTTATTATTAACATATTACTTTTACTCTCATTAAATTGGAATGTATGTGTAGGAGAGAGAGATAGTAAGATCCTTTTTAAATGATACAACATAGTATAAAGGTTATACAGGGTAAAAGGTCATAGACTAAAAATAGAATAATTACATAGATATAGGGTTACAGACATATAATACAAGTTATACATGTAAACTTAACTAGTTTCCAAATTATCATTATTAGAAATCCTTTAATTTTACCAAGCTAAGGTATTAATACATATCACATATACAATTTATAGATTAAATAAAATAATTATATAATACAAGTTATACAGGTAAACTTAACTAGTTTCCAAATTATCATTATTAGAAATCCTTTAATTTTTCCAAGCTAAGGTATTTATACTGTAACGAAGTATAAAATAAAAGAAAAAACTCACAACAAAATTAAATCAATTCATTATTCTAAAAATTTATTATTCCAAAAATATGTTACAACAATTATTACAAAACTCATTTCTAAATTATTTGACCCAGTAATAAAGATAAACAAATTGATTTCAAGTTTGACATGAAGCTACTCTGCAATTTGTAAAGTGTGTCATAATACTAGCACAGCATTATTACTCACAAAAGTAAGTAATGCTGACTCTAGCATTATGACACTGCCCTGATTAATTGGGACAAGTTGGCCATGCTTGATTGCAAGAAGAAATGATAGTAGGGATGAAGAGTCAAGATGGAAAGTGACAATCGAAAAGGATAGTCAGTTAGATGGTGAAATGAAAAGCAGTAAAGTCCTTCTCGATTGTCATACCAAGTGTGAGGGAAATGGCCCTAGAATTTATAATTAGTTGGTAAGTAAAAATTATGTTAATTATATTTAGGATTAGTCTGTTATAAGTTAGGTAAATTTAGTTAATAAAATTAATAGATTAGATGAAGAGTGAGTGCATTTATTTTTATTCATAACATGGTGGAGACAAGTAAGAACGAAGCAAGCCTAGCTTCGTAACAAAAAAGTTATTATCCGTAACATGGTGGAGGCGCCGAGTTCCTGTTCCGGTGTTGAGGATTCTTCACAATCTTCAACAGTCACCTCTTGCAAAGTGCATTAGTTAATTCTAAAACAAAGAAAACATGTAGCAAATTTTAATATTAAGAATCATCAACAGTTTGTTCATAGTTTAATGTTTTCATGAATTTTTTAGTTTAGTGCATTATTCTAAACAATGCACTTAGTATAAATCTGAGAAAATGCACTTACAATTACAATAAAATGAAAATGAATTAAAATAGTGTCATTAAGTAGATAGGAAGTTTAGGGTACACTTGCATAACATGAAGTAATTAGTATTAATAAAGTAGTATAATTAGTTGATAGGAAGATTAGGGTACATATTGGTGAAGCATAACAAGTAGTAATTATGGAAATCCCTGGGTATAACCATACATGGTCAAACAGCATAACAAGGGATGGCAGACCCAGGTACTTCAACTGCAGCAGGCAAGGAGTATCTGCTGCATCATGCTGCAACAGGCTACCACAATTCGTTAGCATGAGAACAGAGAGAAATGGGTACTACAGACCCAGATCAAGACACAGAAACCAAATTTAAGAGGATAGGGCTCGTAGGGATAAAATCTTATTAATAAAACGAAAAAAAAACAATTGTAAGTATAGAAGTATGAATTAGAATTAATGGGTTAATTAATTTTATAGGACATTTAACTATAAAAGGGGATGTAATTATAATAAAGATAATAGTTATAATGAATAGAGTAGGATGACATTGCATAGATAGGATATAGATTAAATATACAACAAAAAATGAAATAAAATTTTTATTCCAAGTACAATTGGGGATGGGGTCAAGGGAAGAAAACAAGTTTGTTTTAGGACTCTCTTTAGAAGATTCATGACCCAGATGGGACCATAGTGTCCAAGGAACAGCTACAAAATCATTAACATATGAAACAAAATGGATTCTAATAAACGAGGAAGGAAATAGGAAAAAATGTTGTTCGCCAGCAAAGATCTCAGAAGATGAGAAGAAAGTTGTATTAAAAGTTATTTTATTGTTATTTGAAAGCACCTCTTATCTCTGTCCAAAGTGAAGAGCGATCAGTGTAACCTTGAGCAGTATGGATGAAGATTTTCAAGTCATACAATAACCTGCAGTACCTTAACAGCCTACCTTGGTTGACACCTCTAGGATAGGACTTTGGACTGTATCAGGTGTTGGTTATATACTGGATCAATTAAAGATAAAAAAGGTAATTATAATTTATGTTTATTATGTATTGAAATGTGCAAAATGAGAATAATTTGAATAATAAGAGAAATTCATTGAAGAATGGGGACCCCATGACATCACTGCATTGCAAATTGTCCAACAGCTCTTTGTGTTTTAGTGTGCACAAATTTACATCTTACAAAAAAAAATACAAAATGCTGTGGAAACAATTGGTAATTCACTGATAGTCAGAAAATATACAAGATGAATGAATGAATAAATGAAGAAATGCACAAATGAAAGTATGTCCACTGAGTAATATGTGGGACAATAGGAAAAAAGATGAATAAAGTACGTCCACTGAGTAATATGTGAGACAATGAGAAATTAGATGAATGAATGTAATTTGAGATATACTTGGACATAGGTGTCAAATTTTGGGATAGAGGATTTAAATGAAATGTGTGAGAAATGATACAAATTTAGGTAAATGACTGATGAGAGCAAATAAAGAGTGAATAGAGTCCAGTTTCAATGTTTAAATTATTAAATTTTAACAAAGATTTATCATGGATAAAACAAATTAGGTTTTTAAAGTTAGCCAAGAAGGCAAGTATAAATTGTTTAAAAATGTAAAACATGTGTTAGATACACCAAATAGTGTAAAACTCTAAACACCTAATTAAGCAATAAAGGTCAAACAATATTCATAAGTATTCCATGTCAAATAATTACCATTTTCAAACCATTAGTTAATAAAATTCTTATAGTGCTTGCATTACTTTTGCTAAAATGTAGTAAGATATATAATTATTAAACATTAACAGAAAAGTTGAAATAGGTAATATTTGACGTTTAATAGAATAAGTAGCTAATTAATAAAATAATTAAGGAAAAAATATTATCTCTTTAAGTTAAGATAAAACAAAATTGTAACACACTTGTTTCTTTGCATGAAACAACAATTGCATGGAACTTACCATCTACAAGTGGAGCAGACAACATACCACTCAGCACCAAGATCGCATCATCACAAAAAGGGAATAACCATAATGCAACCAATCTAAGGGTGGAAAAAAAAACGCCTTCTGAAGTTCATCACCAATAAACACCAGCTGAAATGTTGCCAATACATTAAAGGAACACAGATAAAATCATACCTACCTATGCCGAAGTCAACAATCCAGTAGACACATGTTTGTCTACATTGTATGAGGAAGCCAGTTACTTCATTACAAATCAGTGTTGGCAATTCAAATCTTCATTTCAAGCAGCATCACTTCACATTCTGGATGGACTGTTCATGAATTTTCATAATTACCGCACATTTAACATGTTCAATGTGCATTGGGATTTGGCATACACATATTGGCACCTGAAGACAAGAAATAATGAATTTTCTTGGAAATCGTTGCGTTGTATTTGCAACGTGTCATACAAATATATACTTTGGTAAACGACATCAGCTTTTATGTGTAACTTCAGTTAAAGGCATGCATTATTCAATTCTGAATTTGTGATGGACGAAAACAAAAAAAAAAACTTATTCAACTTACCAGTTCGTGTGTGATTTTGTGAAATTTTCTCGAAAAATTGCGTGGAAAAACTTATTACTAAAACTGTTCACGTAAAAAGACATTCGAATTTGTTGATCTTGCACTTTTGAATAAGTCGCGTGTGCGCAATAGACAGAATGACTGTAACTCGAAAAATGAAGTGCGTTCCGTAATGTACAGTGGCAGACCATAAAGACAAAGGTTGCGTTCCATGCATAAACTGATAAATATTAGGTTTAATAAGTTCTAATTTAAAATTATTAATAGACGTTTTAATGTAAAACTAGATACTGTTAATGTTAATTTGTTATTGTAATCGCATCTATTTCCAGTTTTTTCTTTTTCATGAAAATTGTGTGTTATAATTATAAGATTTTTTTTTAGGATAGGTTTTAAATTAAAATTGTAAAGGGCCAATTCTCAATTCTTTTTAGATGAACAATAATTATTTCAAATTCAGTTACATCCATATTGATGTATGTATAGACAAACTTGCAATCAGGCTGATGGCTACAGAAGTTAATTGCTGAAGGAGCGGAGTGCGTGCCAGGGGCGTCACGCTTACCAGGCCGGGTCATGTAACGAAGTATAAAATAAAAGAAAAAACTCACAACAAAATTAAATCAATTCATTATTCTAAAAATTTATTATTCCAAAAATATGTTACAACAATTATTACAAAACTCATTTCTAAATTATTTGACCCAGTAATAAAGATAAACAAATTGATTTCAAGTTTGACATGAAGCTACTCTGCAATTTGTAAAGTGTGTCATAATACTAGCGCAGCATTATTACTCACAAAAGTAAGTAATGCTGACTCTAGCATTATGACACTGCCCTGATTAATTGGGACAAGTTGGCCATGCTTGATTGCAAGAAGAAATGATAGTAGGGATGAAGAGTCAAGATGGAAAGTGACAATCGAAAAGGATAGTCAGTTAGATGGTGAAATGAAAAGCAGTAAAGTCCTTCTCGATTGTCATACCAAGTGTGAGGGAAATGGCCCTAGAATTTATAATTAGTTGGTAAGTAAAAATTATGTTAATTATATTTAGGATTAGTCTGTTATAAGTTAGGTAAATTTAGTTAATAAAATTAATAGATTAGATGAAGAGTGAGTGCATTTATTTTTATTCATAACATGGTGGAGACAAGTAAGAACGAAGCGAGGCTAGCTTCGTAACAATAAAATTACTATTCGTAACAATACATATCACATATACAATTTATAGATTAAATAAAATAATTACATAGGTAGAGGGTTTATATACACAATTATACAATACAAGTTATACATGAACACTTAACTAGTCTCCAAATTTTCATAGTTAAAAAACAATAAAGGGTTCTAGGGAAAAGAAATTCTAATCACACAGAAACTTTTGATGATTCTTTTTTGATAATTGAGAACTGATTAATCTACTTAAGTTTTTAATAAAGCAATAATGAGAATTACCCTCATTGTCGTCTATTACCAGTAAGTTTACATGCTGTTGACTTCTGTTTTTTGTAAAATGTAAAGGACCAATAACTTCAAAATCTACTTTAGAATTGTCATAAACTGTATTAAGCCCGTATACGTTTACTGATATATTATTTAATTTTTCAAATTTGTGAATATCCTTTAACTTAATAGGAAATTCCAACCCGTTAAAATTTAGTTCATTCTCGAATATTTTATATTTTATAACTCGCTGAGGGTTTTTTCCGACGAGTGTATTGCAGCTAAAATACTCCACATGAAACACTTTTGATCATAATTTTGAATGTTTATTACAGCCTTCTTTTGCTGGATAGGGCCCGGAAGTGGTATATATGAGGAGGCTTTCAGGGGATTGTATTTGTTGATATTCAATTCGATAAACAGCAGGTTTTTTAATGTCCACCCGCTCTCTTTCTGTTGAAATTCACTTATTTTATTATCTACTTCATCCGTAACATGGTTGTATGCAAGATCTAAGTCTGTTGAACAGTCAAAGTTTTTAAATTTCGTATTAAAGGATTTCACCTCTTCCAAGTCCTTTGATGGTAATTCAAACAGACCGAAAAGTTCAATATTAACTTTAACAGCCGAATACCTATCTAACACAACTCGCACACAATTTAAAGCTTTTTGTTTTAACATACTCATGAATTCTTTCACGTTCAAATATACCCGATCGTCTGCAGTAAAGCTATATGTAGCAAAGCGATTTTTAAACGCCTGCTTTATTAATGAACCCCCCCCCACCAGGCACAATACACGTTTTATTCTTGTGTTGTAGACTCAGGCAGTGTTAAGGTAGAAATCTTGTTGGTATATCGATTTCACAAACTTTACATTTTGATAAAAGTTCTTTCACTACAGTTTTAGAACTAGTCGAGGTAATACAAGTCTTCTTAGGACACCTAGCTGATGCAGCCTTGTCCTCCGATAATTTTCTTTTACGCATGTCATGTTTTTCGGCCGGGTACTTTTCAAAGTGACCTTGGCTAGTATATAATATACCACACTGATCACATAAAATGGAAACTGGTTGACAGTATCCTTTCCGGTGTCTTAGCAGATTATCTTTTCTGCTAAACTGCTTATTACACTGCTCACACGCAATCATTTTTCAACCCTCAATGAAGACACGTTTTACTAGCACAACTCTCAAGAATAGAATTGATGAACTGCCCCGGTGATGTTCTTTATATATTGTTTCGATTACCCATAATGCACTGCAATTCCTGAGATTCAGAATAGCGTTAGGTTGGGGCCCGCTGAAAATCATATACATAATAATAAGTACAGAATGTAAAATATGTTCAGATACGTTCAAATACCTTCAATTATAACAAGTGACAGCCAGGCAATTCATTACATCAGATCAACCCTTCATTAAATGTTCAGATTCAAGATGGTTGGCAGAAGAACGTAGGTGTAGCTAAAGATAACATAAAATTAAAACAAAGAAAAGAACATAACTACTGAAAATACCTTAACTTATAACAAGTGTCAGCAATGAGCAGGCTATTTATGCAGATAAAATGTCCTCATGAATGCACCTGAGGGTTTACAGCTTGAAATTATAACAGATTATTTGTAACAAAACATGTAATAAATCTAAATTAACTGATAAGATTTAAAAAGAACAAAATATTATAGTGCTGCTTTCAATTAAGGTTTGAAATTCTCGTTGCACGAATAAAAGAAAAGTAATTCGTAGGAGTAATATTAAAAGAAACGCAATGCGAGAAATCCTAATTAGCCGATTTCATTCTGTACTTTTTATGGTGGTTGACTAATAATAATACGTGATAATTTTATCTTGGGTTCTCAAGAAAATAATTAAAAAATCACTAATTGAAGTTGAATAAGTTTCTCATGTACCTAATTACTATTTCAGATTATATATTTATGTTTTGTTGCAAATGATATTTTTTGTATCTAAAAAGCAATAATTATTATGTCGTGACATTTTAAAAACATTATATAGTTATTCCAAACATAAATATTAATTAGTCAATTAAAGCGTGGAAACATTCTCTCTCTCTCTCTCTTTAACAACACACATCGTTCGTTTAGTATGAAGCGCTAATTATATCTGTGTGTATATTATTGTAGAAAAAGATGTACAACACGGTGCGCCTAAATGAAAAAAATCCAAAAAAATTGTCCATCGGATTGGTCGGTAAGGATGGATTTTGGACGTAATTTTATAGTAAAAACCACTTTTTAAAAAATCGTTCTACGCTTATTTTGGATATTACAGGGAATAACAATTTTTAACTACAAATATCTTTTTCTCAAACGCTAAGTTCATTTATTAGATAAAAGGACAATAAATCAAGGTGGCTGAGGAAGTGCGCGTCACATTAAAACAATTTCACAACGATTTGACAGTATTATAAAAAGTTTTGGCCTTGTCAGTCGTTTTTTGAGTTGCGTTTAAAAATATTCTACATTATGAAATCACATGAAGAAAATCTGTACGCAATTTGTGCGATTTGTTTTGGAAGAAGTGAAGAAATGCGTCGTGTCACCAAAACACAAGAAGACATCATCCGAAAATATGTTGATAGTAATTATTCTTTGAGGAGTGGAAACATGACACGGTGTTTGTGTTCTGCGTGCCGGCTTGCAATCGAAGAATATAAAAAAGGAATTTTTACTCGAAAAGTCAGTACCTACGATTACTCAAACTCAAACATAAAAAAGTTTACTAGTCGTCCAACAAGGGCATCTGGGAAAGTAAACATACCTTGCGAATGCACAATCTGTGAAATTGCTAGATCTAGACCTAAAAGCACGATAAGACAACCCATGGTGAAAAGGGCTGGACGACCGCGAAAGTCATTACCGCCTACTGCATTTAAAATATGTTCAAAGTGTTATAGTGGTATTTCAAGAAGTAAACCACACCGTTGCGACAAATCTTTTCGTAATAAAAATTTTATTAAAATAGTAGCCGATTCAAGCTCGCCAAAATGTAAAAGCAAAATTGATTTATCGTTTCTTGGAAGATTGGAAACTGCTATACCTTCGACTTCAGGAATAAATAACAACAGCAATGCATTTATTTCAACAGACAATTTAAGAACGATGCAGCTCCAGTTAAATTTAAGTGCAAGAAAAACTTTACAAATGGTGTCATCGATTAAAAAGAACGTCCGTGGCAGTGTTCTTGTAGAAAAGAACTTTAAACACAGGTTAAATCAAAAACGTCATGAACTGGATTCATTCTTTGATATAATTACAGTTGATTTTGAAAATTATGATACGAAAGGAAATCGTGTTTTAATTAAAAAACCTGCTGTAGCGTGCAATAACGTTAAAGCTTTAATCAAATATATTGAAGAAAAACGGGAAATTTGTGCCGAAGAGAGAGGTATGAAAATAGGAATTGATGGAGGAGGGGGCTTTCTCAAGATCTGTTTAAATGTTCAGAGAAAAGAACTTGGAAAAAAAGAAAATGAGAAAAGCAGAGTTTTGAAAGATTCTGGAGTGAAAAAAATTATGTTGTTGGCAATTGTAAAGGACTTAAAAGAAACTTATTTCAATGTGCATTTATTATGGGAAATTCTTAAAATTAACGAGTTGGAAGGTGTTACTATTGCAACCGATCTTAAATTGGCCAACATTTTAATGGGGTTGATGTCGCACAGTTCATTGCACCCTTGCACATGGTGTGATGCAAATAAGCATAAACTCTACAAACGAGGGACTTCAAGAACATTTGAAAGTATAAAACAACAGTCTCGTGCCTGGACTGATGCTGGAGGTGTAAATAAAGAAGCAAAAAATTATTATAACTGCATCCACGATCCAATTGTCTCATCCAATAACTCAAGAATAATAGACATAATTCCTCCTCCGGAATTACATCTTTTATTAGGAACTGTTAATACAATTTTTAACGATATGATGAAAAAAGTTTCCGCAATTTGCAATGAATGGGTTCAACTTTGCAGTGTTCAAAGAGAAGCCATGCACGGTGGCTGCTTTACCGGTAATTCCTGTCATAAGCTGTTATCGAAGATAGATTTTTTGTATGATAACTTACCTGTTTCGTATATGAAATACGCAAAATGTCTTGAAATATTTAAAGACATAGTGTCCTCTTGCTTCGGTCACAAACTTCATTTAAATTATAAAGATCGTATTACCACTTTTCGAAGAGAATTTATGAAATTGGGGATAAAAGTAACGCCAAAGATCCACGCAGTTTTTTTTCATGTAGAAGAATTCTGTGACTTAACGAAGACTGGTCTTGGATGGTACAGTGAAAAGGCATCTGAATCCGTCCATTCTGACTTTTTAGAAGTTTGGAAACGTTTTAAAGTGATCGACAGTCATCCCAACTTCTCAAGTAAGTTGCTGAACGCAGTGACATACTATAACTGTCTGCATATATAGTTGCCATTTTTGTTTATGTTAAATATATATGTAATATACAACGTAAATGTATTCTTCAACTATAATAAGGATTATTAAATTGAATTGAAGTAAATTTTCTTATAAAATTTTATTGTTATTATTTTTTTTAAACATAACAATGAATTTGAATTCTAAAAATGCATTTGGCCCACCAAATTAAAACAAGACGTAGAATGATTTTAAAAAAAGTGGTTTTATAATCGAAGATACATATAGAATCGATCCCAATAGACCAAGACACTGGACAATTTTTTGGATTTTTTTCATTCTAGGCGCACCGTGACAATATAAACTGCATTCTTCCGTATTTTGTACTATAGTCTCGCCAACAAATGAATGATTTAAGATTACCGATATCAAGAGGGCAGAATTGTAAAAAGCATCTCAAATCACGCAGTCTCCACCTCATGATCACGTGGTCGACTCGAGAAATGTATCTGATAACAGAAACAACTGATAAACTGGAATGATTCTGTAGCGTCACAAAATGTCCTTTACGAAGGCTAACATTGATGCTTAATGTTGTATTCGATTATAATCGAATACACGTACAAAATAAGAAAAATGAAATTAATTTATACTATAAGAACAATTATTATTAACGTCCAAGTTTAATTATTTCGTTCCACCTATAAAATACTATCTGACTCACAGTTAGGCATATTTTAGTTTTCATGTAACATGTATGCAAGTAAACGGCAAAAAATATAAATTAAATTAAACATATGAAAGCAGAAATATTGTTATAAACAAAAATTCTTAAGAACTACTATAATAGTTAAGTAATTCCTTTACAACAGTAACAAAATTGTTTATACATTATACATTACGATTCCTAATATATAAAAAGGATTGCCATCATTTAGTATCAGTTTTATGCACTTAAAAATGCAAATTAACACCAGTTATGATTTGTGTAGTTATTATTATTATTGATTATGATTTCAATTATTATGATTATGATTATTGATTTGAAACGAGAAACATTCTTTTTCACAAATTGTAAATCTTCAAAATTGGTTATTAGTTATTTGAAAATGCTGATTTAGAAGAAGTTATATCTCGGTAGCTCGTATTGAACGTATAACGAACAACCTATTTTTATTATTATTATGTATTATTATAACATATGTTTCAATATGATTTCATTATTAAGCGTCTATCACTAATGTGTGTATTATTTATATGTCGACATTAATTTTTCATAATTTACAGATTAACATTGTTTTTATTCACATAGTAACAAATATTTAAGTTCAAGTAATTATAATACAAGTGGTTGTATTATAATATTTCCTTTCTAATAATAAATTGATATGATTATTGATTATTGATTGATTCCCTATTTTTTACTTTTAACGATTTATAGTTAAAATTTTTGCAATTACTTTTCTTTAAATGTATTCATTACCCTATGCCATTTAAAACGTAATGAGATTTTTAATTATAAATCGTTAGTAAGGTTGAATAGATACTTCAACGATGATAAATTTACATAATGTTAAAAAGTACTATCCGAACGTACGCTACCGACTTTTATAAAACGTCTCTAGTAATACGATACTCTGCTTACATTCTTAGCTTATCGTAATGTTCTCACAGCTGATGTGCACGCTGTCATTTAAATCCTTCATTTGTTAGCGAGACCTGCTGATCAAAAAGGATCTAAGCGATTTTTTCAAACCCTTAGCGATATATAAAGAGCACAATTAAAATATCGTTCTCAAATTACCTGCATTTGTTTTTTCCTTTAATACAATAATGATTAATAGAAGAATGCGTCATTCTGCTGGATGATGTAATTATTGCACTATAATAAAATACATGTGCATGAAAAATAAAACATTCCTTTCATGAATGATGTCATCGCTTAATTATTGTTTAGTTTTGAGAGCTACAAATAAAAAACATTACATTCGGTATAAAATATCGTTTCCAAATTACCTGCATTTGTTTTTTTTCCTTTAATACAATAATAATGATTAATAGAAGAATGCGTCTTTCTGCTGGATGATGACATCAGTTAATTATTGCATTATAGCGAAATACGGAAACAAGGACATGTGCATGAAAATAAACATTCCTTTCATGAATGATGTCATGGCTTAATTATTGTTTAGTTTTGAGAGCTAAAAAACATTACATTTTTATACCGCTAATTAAAATATCGTTTCCAAATTACCTGCATTTGTTTTTTCCTTTAATACAATAATAATGATTAATAGAAGAATGCGTCTTTCTGCTGGATGATGATGTCAACAGTTAATTGTTGCACTATAACGAAATACGAAAACAAGGACATGTGCATGAAAATAAACATTCCTTTCATGAATGATGTCATCACTTATTGCATAGTTTTGAGAGCTAAAAAACATTACATTTTTATACCGCTAATTAAAATACCAATCTCAAATTACCTGCATTTTGTTTTTTCGTATTTTACACGTTATAACGAAATTTTTAAGAACGCACGCAACATATCAACATTCTTTCACTTGTATATATTTTTTTATGTAAAAGCCTTTTTCATTTTACACTATTAAACTGTTGAGTTGTTTTTAATGCTATTTTTATTGATTAAAAGACGCGAGTTTAGTTTCAAGCCGCATTAGATGCAGAGTTTCCGACACACGAATTAAAACTGAAACGCCGCGCTGTTAAAATGTATTGCGTTCCCCTCTTTAAAATGTGTACTGAAAAATATTTTTCTTAATGATCACAGGAGTAATTTATTATGTCATGTCATAATAAATTACTGCTTTTTAAGTGCAAACATTAGCAGACAATAAATTTAAAAGACACATGTCCGTCATTGGGGCATCTGGATCCGTTTTCTTTATAAATTAAATTCTTGATATTTTCCGTTTGATTTACAAAACAACAGGGGTGTACAAAAACTCAGTCACATTAAAAATTGTGTTAAAAATTACATGTGTTTTATTCCATTTATAAAATGAATCATTGTTTTGGACATCCTTTACAATATTTTCATTTATTTCTTTAGTGGGTATTTTAGTTTGTAAAAATTGTGTTATGAAGTATTTTGTTCGAAGTGTAGGCAGTTGGCCTTGTTAGGGGGATGTTTTTAAAAAGCGCGCAATTTTATGAGTTATTGTTTGAAGTTATTTTATGAAGGTGTTTTGCGTTTTCGATTTACGTCAACAATTAAAATTAATTGCACCTTGCACTCGTATAAAAAGCTCGCTCTAAAGTGCCTCTGTTTTAATTGAAACAAGTGTTTGGTGCAAATAACATACTCATTTTGAATCATTAGTCAACCACCATAAAAAGTACAGAATGAAATCGGCTAATTAGGATTTCTCGCATTGCGTTTCTTTTAATATTACTCCTACGAATTACTTTTCTTTTATTCTTGCAACGAGAATTTCAAACCTTAATTGAAAGCAGCACTATAATATTTCTATAAGTTAATTTAGATTTATTGCATGTTTTGTTACAGATAATCTGTTATAATTTCTAGCTGTAAACCCGCTGGTGCATTCATGAGGAGGACATTTTATCTGTATAAATAGCCTACTCATTGCTGACAATCTGATGTGATGAATTGCCTGGCTGTCACTTGTTATAATTGAAGGTATTTGAACGTATCTGAACATATTTTACATTCTATACTTATTATTATGTATATGATTTTCAGCGGGTCCCCAACCGAACGCTATTCTGAATCTCAGGAATTGCATTGCATTATGGGTAATCGAAACAATATATAAAGAACATCACCGGGGCAGTTCAACTAGAGGCAGCATTTTAGCCATTCAAGGTAGCCGTTTTTCTTGGTGATACGCTAAACAGATGTATAAGACAGGAGAAAGTTGTGTGATTGCATTCAGTATTAGTATTTATTAAAACTGTTGTGCAGTTAACATCTTCAGATAGACATCATTTTGAAATTCTCTTGATAGTACATCCAGCTTCTGCTTAGTATCTATTAAACCGTTGTGTGGTTAACATCTTTTTCCTGTTTCAGAATGGCTGTCACCAAAGCTTCCTGTTTTGTTGACGAAATAAGATCGGCACTTTTAAGAGCCGACTTAGAAGCTGATATACGAGCAATAGAAAAAGGAATTAAAGACTGTAATAAGAAGTTACGTATACTCAACGCTGCTTTAAGGAGTACATTAAAAATTGGAGAAAGACAACATATTATATCATCGATCGGACTAATTAAAGGTTTTCGTAAAAGGTATAAAGCCTTATTAGTTGTAGGTGAAGGTACAACATCTCGAAAGGAAAAGCCTAGCGACCGGGTTAAATGGGAGGACGTGCAAACTACTTTCGTAAATCGTATACGAACAGGAGTTGTTATCAATTTAAAACATAAGAAAATTCCTAGAAGACTGTTCGGGCCTTTTCCGACGTCGCATAAAAAATACATTTAAAAAGGAGATAGCTCTCAAAGTAAACGCAGTATTCTGTGGAGAGTTCGCAATTATGAAAAACTCTGAGGAAGTTTGCGAATTTAAGTACCTAAATACAAGTAATGGAATAATTTATCATGATACAAATCTTAACCACTGGTTCGTAGAAAACGTTATGGATCCGATACTAATGCAACTAGAGGAATTTCAAGTAAGTATAAAATTTAATAAAATAATAGTTTGTTACATTAAACTAATTATTCATATTCTTCATCAGGAAAAAGGTAGCGGCTGGACACTCAAAACAATTATAAACCTACAAGTGAACACCAATAAATATACTCAGCAGCTTGGTTCATCGTATATCGATCTTCCTGATCAAATAAAAAAGAAAGAAGCATGCATAAACGTTAAGAATGATGATGAAGCCTGCTTCGCGTGGTCTATTGTATCAGCATTATATCCAGCACCTAGTAAAAAAAAGCTAACAGAACTAGTAGTTACCCTCACTACTCTACTAGCCTAAACTTAAAGGGAATACAGTTTCCTATGACTTTAAGACAAATACCCAGATTCGAAAAGCAAAACAATTTGTCTATCAACGTATACATCTTGGAGAAGTGTAACGGAAAAAAGTACAGCGTGTTACCTGCATACTTAACAAAAAACAAACAGAATAAACACATCAACCTCCTACTAATTCAAGACATGTATTATGCTGAAGATGAAGATGATTCCGGTGATTTCAAGCCACGGTTCCACTACGTGTGGATCAAGAATCTAAGTCGACTTTTATCATCACAGCTAAGCAAACATGATGGAAGAAAATTCTTCTGCGAAAGATGTTTACATTACTTTTACAAGAAAAATTAAAGGAACATGAATTAGATTGTAAAGTATTAAACGATTGTAAAGTTAGACTACCAACAACGGATCAATCAAATGTGCAGTTTAAAAACTATAAAAATAAGGAACCGGTACCGTTTATAGTATATGCAGACTTAGAGTGCTTGCTGATTCCGACTACGAAAAAGAACAAGGTACAAGATCATATTCCCCATAGTATAGCATACTATGTTAAATGCTCTTATGATGATACCTTGTCCTTTTACCGGGCTTATCGTGGTGAGGACTGTCAGAAATGGTTTGCTCAGGAGATGAAACAGTTAGCTGAAAACGTTGAAACAGTGTTTCTTTGCCCACTACCGATGGAAACCCTAACACCTGAACAATATTTTGAATTTCAATCCGCTTCACAATGCCATATATATGAAGGTTCATTCACTGTTGATGATATTCGAGTGAGAGATCACTGTCACCTTACCGGTGTATATCGAGGCCCCGCCCATGAAAACTGTAACATTAACTATAATGATAGTCACACAATACCAGTAGTTTTTCACAATTTAAGCGGTTATGATAGTCACTTTATTATAAAAAATCTAGCTAAAGATTTCGAGGGTCGTGTTGATCTACTTCCTATTAATAAAGAACGATACATCTCATTCACCAAGAATGTAGAAGACAATTTAGTTAAATTCAGATTTATAGACTCTTTCAGATTTTTAGCAAGCGGTCTAGAAACTTTGGCTTCGTATTTAAACACGTTTCCAAATTTAAAATCAGTTTCCGGTCTTAGATGTGATTAAATTTGATCTTCTAACTAGGAAAGGTGTCTTCCCTTATGATTACATCGATAAATGGACGAAACTTGACGAGACCCAATTACCTGACAAATCAAAATTTTATAGTTCACTCACTGATATGAGTATAACTGATGAATGCTATGCACATACCAGACATGTATGGGACTCTTTCGGTTGTCAAAATTTAGGCGAGTACAGCGATTTATATTTGAAAACGGATGTGCTACTTTTAGCATATATATTTGAGCAATTCCGGTCTAACAGTTTGAAAACGTATGGCTTAGATCCAGCACATTATTATACTTTGCCTGGCTACACGTGGGACTGTATGCTTAAGTTTACCAACATTAACCTTGAACTCTTAACGGATATTGATAAATTTCTATTTATCGAGCGTGGTATTCGAGGTGGGTTAAATCAATGCTCGAAACGTTATTCCGAAGCAAACAATAAATTCATACCAACATATTACCCCTCAAAACCTGAAAATTATCTTATATACTTTGATATTAATAACCAATACGGTTGGGCTATGTCACAGTACCTACCGTATGGGGGATTTGAGTGGGTAGAAGGTGATGATTTAGATAATTTCAATGCACCAGCAGATAATCCTGAAGGGTACATTCTTGAGGTTAATCTAGAATATCCTCAGTTCATTCATGATTCACACGCTGATCTTCCATTTTGTCCTGAGCATCGTACGCCGCCAAATTCAAAAGAAACAAAATTAATGGCAACACTTTCGACAAAAATCGATATGTCATACATTATAGAAATTTACAACAATGTTTGAACAATGGACTGAAACTAAAGAAAATTCACCGCGTTCTAAAATTCAAACAATCTGATTGGTTAAAATCATATATTGATCTTAACACACAGTTGAGAACCCTGGCCAAGAATGAATCGAAAAGAATCTGTTCAAGCTAATGAACAACGCTGTGTTTGGTAAGACGATGGAAAACATTAGAAATCACTCCAACATTAAACTAGTAACTAAATGGGAGGGACGATACGCTGCTGAGGCATTGATTTCAAAACCAACTTTTAAATCGAGTACAATTTTCGATGAAAATTTAGCTGCTATTGAATTGAATAAAACGGAAGTTTACTTTAACAAACCTATTTATGTTGGTATGTGCATATTAGACATTTCTAGATTAAAGATTTATGATTTCCAGTATTCATACATGAAGAGCCGATTCGGTGACAAGGCACGAATTTGTTATACAGACACTGATTCTCTTGTATATGCAGTAGAAAGATCTAATTTATATGAGGTAATCAAACAAGACGCTCATGAACATTTCGATACTAGTGACTACCCCGACAATAACATCTATGACATACCGCGTGTAAATAAAAAAGTATTGGCTATGATGAAGGACGAGAACGCCGGTAATGTGATGACACATTTCGTAGGCCTTCGCTCTAAGATGTACTCAATGAAGCTCTTTAGAGATGAAGATGAAGAGATGTTAGATCTGCAGAAAATGGTGCGGGCGGGTAAGAGCGAGACGGACATTCAACAAGTTCTGACAAATAAGAAAACTGTAAAGAAAGCTAAGGGCGTTAAAAAACATATAGTTAAAAACCGTATTACATTCGATGATTATATAAATTGTTTGAAGGAAAACAAAGAAACATTTGTTCAACAAAAATTATTTAAGTCAGATAAACATCAGGTTTCAACTGTTTTGCAATCCAAAATTGCGCTTAGTCCTCACTACGACAAGCGCTATGTTATACCAGATACATACAATACTTTACCTTGGGGACATTGGCGCATCATGGAACTATCACAAGAGTAGAATTTTTAAAAATGTATAACATGTAGTGAAACACATTTATGTATATGTTCATAGTATAGTTTATTGTATATAGTTGTATATGTATATATATTTGTATAGAAACATTTTTTCAACAAAAATTATTTAAGTCAGATAAACATCAGGTTTCAACTGTTTTGCAATCCAAAATTGTGCTTAGTCCTCACGACGACAAGCGCTATGTTATACCAGATACATATAATACTTTACCTTGGGGACATTGGCGCATCATGGAACTATCACAAGAGTAGAATTTTTAAAAATGTATAATAACATGTAGTGAAACACATTTATGTATATATTTGTATATGTTTAAAGCATATTGAAACATTAGTTAAGTTTATATTTAAGTTTGAAATGTATAATAATTAAATAAAATAAAAGCATGTATACTGTATCCAAGAACTGTAAACCGAAAAGGATAGCCAGTTCCCTATGCTGCAACGTTCGCCAGCGGATAGGTGGCGGTCAAGGTGGCGGTGACGTCACCACAATACCTCGATGCTTGAATCGCGTTGAGAAAGAACGTTACATTCTTCACGTTTGCTGTTAATGTTTTACACAGTCGCTATATTGTCGCGTTTTTGAGTTAATCTCAGAACATTTTTTATTATTTAAAGATATTTTCCGTTAGTAAGGTAGTGCAAAGAAGATTGTGTTTATAACATATTGACATTTTCTATAGAATTTCATACTTACAATATTTATAGTAGATAATTACGGTAAGAAAGGTATAAATTTAAAGTCCGTATTTCCACCATGTTATTAACTATTACCCATAGAAGTGAGACAGAATGCCTGGAGTAAGATGCGCAGTATTTGGTTGCAATAATAACCATTACACTAAAAGAGCTACAGGGCAAGATATTATTTTTCACACTTTTCCAAAAGCTAAAGATATGGTGTCCCAAACAATGAGAAATGAATGGATAAACAGGTGCAAGAGGGAAGATAAATTCAACCCAGACAACAGTAGGATTTGCTCGAAACATTTTGTCGAAACTGATTACGAACGCGACTTGCAGAATGAATTGCTAGGTAAAAAAGTACTTAATTTTATCTTTGTTTGAACTGAATATAAGAGCTAATTTAAACTTACATATGCATATTAAATAACGCTCGTACATACTTTCAAATGTCTTTCATACAAGTACTTGACGTGAACCAAAATGATTGTTTTCATTTTAGGGTTACCTTTAAGAAAAATATTAAAAAAAACAGCAGTGCCCACTGTCGGACTACCAAGCAAAAGCATTTCTGCCACAACTTCAAATGTCGATTCTGATCGCTCTAAAAGACTTCTCAAGAGACAAAGACATCAAGAAGTAAAGGAGCTCATGACTGACAGCAATAATGAGAAGAATTTGAAATTAGATTGTGATAATTCTCCGCTAGGGTGCCCTACAACTGCGCTAAATAAGCCAGAAGATGAAAAGTACGATAAATTACTAAAAAAATTTAATGATTTGAAATCAGAGCATATCAAAATGAAACAAACTTTTGGAAAAAAAATTAAAGCACTGAGAGATCAATTGAAATATTTTAAAACCAAAAGCTACAGAAGTCCAAAATCAACAAATTCAGAAAAATCTCAAATTCTCTTAAAAAAAGTTCTCACCGATAATCAAATAGCTTTGTTGTCTGGAAAGAGGAAGAGAGTTAACTGGACCCGTGATGAGATAGCTGTTGCATTTACGTTGAGATATTATAGTAAGAAATGTTATCTCTATCTAAGAACTAAACTTCATTATCCCTTACCTTCATTATCATCTTTAAGAAAGTGGGCTTCTCAAATTGACGTCAGTCAAGGAATTTTAATAGATGTTTTGTTAATGTTAAGTCTTGCTGAAGAGTCATTTTTTAGAATTTGAAAAAACTGTTGTTATTCAGTTTGATGAGGTCAAAGTAAAATCTGTCCAGGAATATGACATATCTAAAGATGAAGTGTTGGGTCCTTGCAACCAAATGCAGGTGGTAATGGCCAGAGGTCTGTTCGCTCAGTGGAAACAACCATTGTATATAGCTTTTGATCAAAAAATAACTAAGGAGATATTATTTGAGATTGTCACTGAACTGCACAAAACTTCCTATAATGTTGTGGCTTGCGTTAGTGATTGTGGAGCAAGTAATATGGGATTGTGGAAGGAATTAGGAATTAATGTAGATAATACGTCATTTGAACATCCTGTAACAAAAAACAGTATCTATATGTTTGCTGATGCTCCACACTTATTGAAATTGATCCGTAACTGGCTTCTAGACGTAGGATTTCTATTAGAGGATGGGTCGATAATAAATAAAACTCCTTTGCAAGTATTGGTGTCAACAACAGACACTGAAGTTAGACCTAACTGGAAGGTTAGTCAGAAGCATTTGGATTGTGTAAAAAGTCAACGCAAAATGTTAGGCTAGCAGCCCAGCTTTTGTCAAATACTGTTTCAACATGTCTTTTACGTTATAAACCAGGAACTGATAAGCAAATGGCTGAGACGTTGGGAAATTTTATCAGGGATATTAACTTGTGGTTTGATATATTCAACAGTTATTGTGTCAAATGAAAAGTTCCATCAAAAAATGCTTATGGAGTATCTTTGGAAGATCAGGAAAAACATCTGGACAAAATGCTTTACGTAATTTCAAGTATGAGAGCTATTGGAAAGAATGCTCTTCAAACATTTCTGAAAGGAATGATTATTTCAATGAAATCTCTAAAAAGCTTGTATTATGACATGAAATCAAAATTAGATATAAAGTACATATGCACGCACAGGTTGAACCAAGACAGCTTAGAAAATTTCTTTTTCCAAGTTAGGAGCAGAGGAGGACCTGACGAACATCCCAGTCCCTTGACAGCTATATACCGAATTCGAATGATAATGCTTGGAAAAAATCCTGGTATTCTTGGCTCGAAGGTTAATACTGAATCAAAGACCACAGATGAATATATAGTTTCAAAAGTTTTGGAGACGGCGAATGTTAATATAGTTGTTGAAAATGTGAACGAATCTACTGAATCGAAAAGTTCATCATTCTCCTCCTCAAAATCCTCAAATGAGTCAATGACAACATCTGATTTTTAGCCCAACGTCTCATGAAATCACAAACGATGCTTTAGAGTACATTGCGGGCTATATTGCTAAGAAATATAAAGATAAAATACCTAATCTGGGACATTTCACCTACAAATTAAAAGAGAACAAAATACCTTCGTGGGTACAACAACTTTCATACGGAGGATTAATAAAACCAACTGATCATTGGCTGAAAAAAATAAAAAAATGGAACTACTATTTTCAGATTCATCACGGCGAATCATTGCGCAAAGGACCCGGAATTGTAAGACATTTGGCTTTAAAGATATTTAAAAAAGAAAATGATATTCCATTTAGTGTCATAAAAGATTTTAGCAAACTCAGGACAATAATTCGGATGAACTTCAATAATTTGAAAGCTAAATACTCTAAAACCATGAAAAGAAAAAGTTTGGACTCAGACTTATCTAGAACAAAGCGACGAAAATTAAGTAAAATAACTAATTGATTTATCCATAAATAAGTACTTATGTTCGTAGTAATATTATATAAATACGGTTGCTTTACTTTTAAGCATTTTATTTTATATCTATGACTAATTACTTTAAGTATTTTAGAAATTGAATTGTCAACAATAATGTAATATTGTTTATTATTATTATATTATTATTATAACTTCATTCTGTGGATTCGCATATTTCCATAACGACAACGTACGAGCTGAGGTATTGCAGTGACGTCACATTCACAGCCGCGCTGGCGGATAGATTCGGGCGATCTGGCAATCCTTATTGTGTATGATTCTTGTACTGTATCTATGTTTTATTCTTCATAAACTTATCAAATTATATAACATGAGTGATTCATCAACATGAACTTGCAACGTGAACCTTAACCACTCGTGAATAATAAGAAAATCCCTTTCAACGGCCCAGTGGCCCACTGCTCCACTGGGCCACTGGATCATCGCACCGCCCGGCCACGTAGGGTCCCGACAAATTTTTCGGATTAACCCGGCCCGCCCGGCCGCGTTCGCGCGCACGGCGACATCTTTCACACAAGGGGGCCCCTACGTGACGCACCGCTATCGATCCCAGGGGGGAGGCCCAGAGTGAGGCCCCGAGGAGGGCGAAGCACCCCTAACGATCTCCCCGGGAACGCCAGAGTGAGGCCCACAGCGAAGCACCCTAACGATCTCTCTTTAGGATGCCCCAGAATGGGGGGCCCAGGGCGAAGCACCCTAACGATCTCCCTAGGATGCCCCATAATGGGGGCCCAGGGCGAAGGCCACACTTTGCGCGGTCTAAACACACTTTCAAGTCCTGGGGAAATTATCTAGGGACTTTCTCTCTCTCTGTTTTAACATCTAGCGACGCATGCGACAACCTCTTTTACCCTGCAATTCGGTCCGACCAATCACGAACAGGCATGAGATTTTGAATTTTCCCGCCAAACCACGCCCACCGCGACATCTAGCGACACATGCTGCAACCTCTTTTACCCGGCAATTCGATCCGACCAATCACGGACAAGCATCACATTCACCTTTTTCCCGCCTAAACACTCAACCCCACACCCATGCTGACATCTAGCGGGAAGATATGTACTGATCCATACACGCGCATGCGTAGCCGCCGCCATCTTGGATGTCACGTTTTCGGCGTTTTTGATACTTTCATAAGAAATAACATGGGATTTTGCCGCCGCACCCCTTGGATGTCACGTTTTCGGCGTTTTGATACCTTCATAAGAAATAACATGGGATTTTGTCCCCGAACTGTCATAGCTATACTACTTATACTGCATATTCCTTCTTGATGATGTGAGGTGGTTAAAAGTGTAAATATTTATTGTTTTTCCGTTTTTAATTTAAAGTGATACGCCAAGGTTAAGTCTATACATTTTCTGCATTAGAACTAGTTTTTCTCTTTTGAATAGGTTTTCTCAGGTAGACAGAGTTTTTAAGATGATATTGATTACAGTAAAATCCTTTAAAGAAGTTTGAAAAGATTATCTAAGACGGCAAAGCATTGGAACAATTACGTTAAAAGGGAGAGAATTTTTTACAGAAAGAACCATTAAAATTACCTGTTTTGGGGTTCGAAGCAGGTATAAAAAACCACAAAAGTTCTAGTGATTTACAGGTCGAAGCGTGCCTTTTTTAAAAGAATGTATAATGCCTCAGGGTGTTTTCCTTTTTGTCGTCGTCGTCGAGTTTCATATATTTGAGTTCAGTTTAACGCGGTATGTTATATAGTACAGTCGTGTTTTCGGTTTTAAATTTGAAAGATGATTAGTGTAGTAATATTCCTTCTTTGGTGGGAAGTGATTAAGGTGTTTTAATTTGAAGTGATATCTGGTATTACAAATCGCAAATGGTAAGTTATTTTTTCTGCATTAGAATTAGTTTTTTTTTCTCTTTTTAAATAGTTAATTCAGACGTTGATAATAAGACATATTAGTGTTAGAAACCAGGCCGATCCCTGAACATGATTCAAGAGTCTCTGTATATTTATTAACGTAATTTTCTTAACTTGGAGATCCGAAAGCCCTTCACGTAGGGTAGCTACTGACATAGATATATCGGTATTCAAGGTGATAGATAATTTACTATTTGCGCGTCATGGGTCAACTGATAATTGGCGAGTCTATTTGCCTAGAAATATGATAGTACCGGTCATCAGGTCGTTTCATCAAGCGTTTGGCCATGTGGGTTCGGAAAAGTGTTTTCTTGCGATGTCACAGTTATGCCATTGTTGAGAATTTGCGAAGAAAAATTAATAGAGTCATCTCGGGATGTTCGGTGTGTCAGCAAGCAAAGGTTTCGCCACACCAGTTGAGGGGTACTATGTTATCCATCGTTCCAGAGGATGATAAGGACCTTATCACTGTTGATTTGTTTGGGCCTTTGCCAAAATCAAAAGGTGGGACTTGTTATATTTTAGTAGTTCTAAATGCCTTTACTAAATTCGTCGTAGTATATCCTTTAAAGACTGCTACATCTAAAAGTGTCTTAAATAGATTAGTAAATGATTATTTCCTTAACGTATTAAAACCTAAACGTATTTTGGCTGATCATGGGTCTCAATTCACGAGTGGTTTATGGTACTCGACTCTCACGAGTTTAGATATCCAAGCCATTCATTCGTCTGTTCGGTATCCTCAAGGAAATCCAACTGAGCGCGTCATGCGTGAAATTGGTAGAATGTGTCGAACATATTGTCATGAGAAACATACCAAATGGATGAATTATATACCTTCTATTAATCTCTGGTTAAATTCTGTTACGCACGATAGTACGGGGTTCACGCCATCTGAATTACAGTATGGTTGGAAACCTACTACACAGTTGGATACTATTCTAAACTTGCCCAGATTGCGTGATGACTCCTTAAAGGTTAAAATAAGTCTCGTCCGAGAATCCATAAAGTCTAAAGCTAAGCGTCGCCAGGAACGGCATGATAAGGCCTGCAAGCAGACTGATTTGAAGGAGGGTGACTTAGTTTGGGTAAAGTCCAATCATTTATCTTCGGCTGATAATCGAACTATAAAAAAGTTCTTTATGATTTATGAAGGGCCGTTTAGAATTGTTACTGTCTTTGGTAATAACGCATACCGTCTAACAGATCCCGGCTCTCAGAAGGTGCGGGGAATATTTAATATAGCAAATTTAAAACGTTTGGTCCTGAAGCTCAGGAAATTTAGTTCTTTTGTTCGCAGACCGATTATTATAGCTCCGAACATGTCACTAAATTTGGTGGGACTGATGTAATGTATCAAAATAGTATTTTGAATATACATATTATTTTCCCTTTATTAGAATTTAATTATTTCTAATGTTAAGTTATTTGTTGATATGGATAAGTTAGTTTCGAAATGGCATGCGCGTAAACGTTAGATTAGAATATCACCGAGTACGGTTTGGGATTGAAAGATGTTAAAATTGCCGAGGTGGACTGGTCTGTGCTAATACAGATCGTATAAAATTCCGAAATAGGAGAAATTGTACTAGATAAAAGGATTTATTTTAATAATTTGGTCGCCGTTTATCGGTAAGTTATCTTGGGAGATTTTTGTAATTACATTTTTCCTGATAAAGGCTTAGCATTTGTTATTTTATATGTAAATTTTTAGGCTTTTAGTGGGGGCCCGTGAATAGCGAAAACAGATATTAGTACTGGATACCAACACTGCCATCCTCATTATCAGCCTGCAATCCGGCAAATCTCAGGTCAGAATTTTCAATTTAGTTCGCTGGGTCCTACGTTCGCCCCAAAGAAAAACAAACATTTAAGAAAATCAATAAAATATTACCCAACGATTGACTGTTGTCGCAAACCAAAAAAAAAAATATATATATATATATATATATATATATATATATATATATATATATATATATATATATATAAATATAATATACAGGTATAGTGCATATTGTCACAAACGGAATTATTTTAAATGAAATCCTTTTCGTAACATTTCAACTTGCATTCATTTAGTATCAAGAGTAGTGCGATAGCCACCCACATTCCGCCACGCGCGGTACACAATCTGCATAAGCCTTGAGAATAAAATATACAGTTTGCATCTCATTAGAATAAAATATACAGATTGAATCTCATTAGACTAAATTATACAGTCTGCATATCCTTGAGAATAATTTATACAATTTGTATCTCATTAGAATAATTTATACAGTTTGTATCTTATTAAGTATTCATGTGTTCTTCGTATCCCACTTGTATTCAATTATTCAGTAACGTTTCCGCCTTCAGCAGTATATAAACCCGCTTGTTTTGGCTTCAAATCAGTCTGTGCCAGGACTCACCAGAAGCCTCATCAAGAAACAAGCGGGTAAGTGCCTTTTGATTAATTATGGCTTAGTTTGCTTAGTTGAGTGGGCGGCGCTAAAATCGCCCACTCTATGCGAAATTATGGGGAGTTGTAACCAGACTACCCGGCTTAGTTATAATTACTAGGAGTCTAGCTCCTACGCTTAGTTAGTAGATTTAGTGCTAGAACAGGGTTGGTTCCGACCTCCCCTGTATTGTATTAGTTTAGGAGGATATATACGTCCTCACAATATGTATCAATATGTCAACATGTATGTTAACCTTTTGTACTCTCTTTATTGTCTTTAGTATATAGTTGTTTTTTACAACTTGTGTTTGATTTCTTTCTACCTCTGACTACGTCCTCCAGTCACGAAAACCCCACGTGACATTGTGGTGGAGGGCCGTGCTTCTTTTCCCGATAAACCTTTCACACCACTCCACTTGTGGTGGAGGTGCGTGCTTCTGTTCCGGAGTCCCCTCTTGCACTCTCTTTGCACTACGTACTTTTTCTTCGAACCACTCCACTTGTGGTGGACGGCCGTGCTTCTTTTCCGGACAACCCTTTCGTATTCTCGCTTCATTTTCTTTCGCTCTCGCGCCATGTTTGCACTACGTACCTTTTTTTAACCACCCCACTTGTTATACTCGTTATACTCGACCCCGTGTAATTCTTTTCGTTTTTTAACCACTCCACTTATGGTAAATAACCGTGCTTCTCTCCATTTTTTATCACGCCATTTGTTGTTCCCCTTAATGATACAATATTCTGGTCACTGGTTTTATGATCCCTGTTTTTTCCCCTGCGAATTGTTTTTTTTAACTCAGCGTTTTCCCTCTAAGATTAACCATTCTCGTACGCTAATTTTGTAGTACCACGTTTTTCCCTTTAAAAATGTCGTCTTTTTTCGTTTTCATTTCCTTGTTAATTTCGATCCTTTCTCTTCGAATCCTTTAAAATCTAATATCTCACTAATATTAACGTTTCAACAACACACTATAAATTTTACTAAGTCTTTCCGTGAATTATTTTTTAACCCTAACGATATTACGATGAATTTTAGCTATGTCCTATTTCGGCAATTCCTTTTGCAATTTTATATTAATTTTTTTTAATACCCGTTTTATTTCTTTTTTCGCAAGATTTTAAAGCCAATTTTAAAACCTTTTATGAATATTTGTATCCATTCCTCATTGTCCTTTTTCTTTATGTCAATATTTTTCGAGCAGGGTATGATTGCGCCAAAATACCTGCATATAATCCGGGGCGGCCAAAGGGTTCGTTAATCCTTGCTACCAATTGCGCCGCGGTCATATTTAACCCTCGCAAGAAGGTGACCATCATTCTTGGAAAACTTTCTCCAACTTTTCAAGTTTTGAATGTCGTCATTATCATTAGTAAGTTTCAACGATGGGGTGGGAGGAAAATTTACTTGCCTGCGGGGTTATAAAGGTACAATTTTTCTAAAATAAGTCACTCTGAGCAAAGTAATTCAATTACGAGCGCAATATGGAGAAAATTTTGAGTGAACGTGGCAGCATCCTTATTCTTTTCGAAAAATTTAAGTTTCGTAATTGTGGCAGTTCAGAAAAAGGTGTAAGATGGAGGTGCACAAATAAAAATTGCCAATCCAAACTATATACAGATGAAGCAGGGACCGTCATTTTAGGTAAGAATTACAATTTCCACAAATCTTTTATAATAAAATGCCTTTATGGTAAAACGTTCTCTATATTCTGTAACACAAAAATAAGCAGGCTTTTGATTCACGTAAGAAAACAAAAAATGTATTGCTATATACTATCACATTAAACGACTTTATGTTTTTGTTTGTCAAAGTGATTACTTTCATCCAGATTGAATTTTTTGAAATTGAAAATTGTATTAAAAAAAGTTAAACTTATGAATTGATCTTATAATATTATCAACTGCATAGGTATTGGTAAAATCAATATTTTGTTACAGACAAGTACATCGACCATAATCATTCAGAAAATGCAAGTGTGCACATTCAAGGTTTTCGCAAGTCTAAAACGAAAAGCTTTAGACGACATTTGTGAGAAGCCATCAGAAATCATCAACCTGGAAATTACCAAGTCTTCTACGGTTTTGAATATTATTAATACTAAAGATGTTAATAACGTTCGGAGGTGCATATATCGAAAACGTAGATCCATATTCCCGAAGCTACCAAGCAATATATCAGAAACGCAGATAGTACTTGATTCTATGGACCTACAAACATGTAAAGGTGAAAAATTCTTATTAGCTAATTGTCAACACAATAATATCGTAATTTTTGGTTGTGAAAGTAATTTAAAATTTTTGGGTTCTTGTGGAACCATTACATGGATGGCACTTTTGATTATGCGCCCAAACATTTTATGCAAATGTTCACTTTGCATGGTCTAAAAAATGACCATTATATACCTTTAGTTTTTTGTTTGTTGCCCAACAAACGCAAGGAGACATATTTAAAAACTTTAGTGCTAATTAAAGAAAAATGTGCTTTGTTAGGTTTCAATTTTGAACCAAATAATGTTGTGCTAGATTTTGAAGAATCTATACATGTAGCTGTAAAGGAAATGTGGACAAATGTTACTCTGATTGGTTGCCGATTTCATTTGGCTCAAGCCTGGATTCGCAAAATTCAAAAACTAGGTTTTATTACGGCCTACAAGGATCCGACATCTAAAATTGGTCAATTTTTGAATTGGTTTTTTGGTTTAACGTTCCTAGACCCCGAAAATGTAGGGGATTGTTACGCTTTCGATTTTATGAGTGAAAACCTCGAGGATAGTAGAATTGAAGTATTCTTAGATTATATCACTGAGAATTATATAGCTGAAGATGCTCGCTTTCCCCCGGATATTTGGGCAAACTGTTCAGCCACGTCACAACGAACAACAAATTGTTGTGAATCATTTCACTCCCGTTTTAACAAAAGTTTTTATTATCCTCACCCTAATATTCTACATTTTACGCATGTATTATTACAAAAGCAAACTGAAGTGTATGTAAAAATGAATAGTATTCATTTACCTAAAGGAATAACCAATAGAAAATATAGGAATAGATTAATGTATTTACAAAATTTAACAATGAAATATAGAAATAAAGAAATTCAAAGATATGACTTTGTAAAAGCTGCTTCTTTTCATTATGGTAAACTTGTGTAAAAATATTTTTTTCTTACTTTGTTAAATTATGTACATAGTATTATGTAGATATAGTAAACTTGTAGAAATGTACTTATAGTAAATTTGATAAGATATTTGTAGAAATAAATAGTTTACTTTTAACTTATAGCATTTTTTATGTGCTATCTATGACCCAAGATGTAGTTCTTCGGGTAATTTCCAATTTATTGCATTTTACAAAAACTAACATAATATTAGCTAATTAGACGGTCGCGCGCTGCGGGAGCCCCGGCGCAGTCTCTAATTGCAGTTACCTGGACAGCATTGGCGCAATCGGACTACCGGATTACGAAACCTCAGGTAAAACGGCGCAATCGGTATATAGCGTATTTTTCGTATTACTTTTAAATTAACGTTAACTTTACGCAACGGTTTATTAGTGTTTTTCTCTTGCATTCCCTCTTGTTAATTGGCTCACGATATCTTTGCTCTAGCGGCAGGTTAGCTCTCTCAACGTCCATGCATTTCGATCATAGTAGTGTTCACTCGACCTTGTCCCTACAGTCAACTAGTATTTCTTTTACTGTTTCCCATTACGGAAAAAACTAAAAATTAAATTTCTTGCATAAATTTTGCATCTACAAACTTCTTTTTGATTTTATTTTACCGATTTACGATTTCCAAAAGCAAAGGTAGTGTGCTTTTTAACCATAATTTTTATTTATTTCTTTTTGTTTTATCAACAATTTTTATCACACGCAGTTATTCACATAATTACTTTTTACTAAGACCGACCTATTTTTAATTCAGTTCTTTTTATTCTCAGTATGACCTTCACACCTTACGTGGCGTATTTTTAATCAGATCGTATAATACTGAATAGCACTTACTTTTCGTTTTTTACCCAGTAGTTGTATCCTTTCGTCATAGATTTCTTTTTTATTGAGTTTCATCCGTTTTTTTTTTAGAAGAGGGGGAAAAGTGTATACCGCGCAGTATCTGTCCCTTTCCTTGTTTGCTTTTATAATTACTTCTTAGTCTACCTTTGTACAAATATTTTCAAAAATCCGCTGGAGACAGTCTTTCGGAAATAATTCAAAAAAAAAGTCCCCATCAACTATGGATTCTGTCTATGGATTTCGTTTATCAATTTTCAACAAGGGCGGAGACGTCCCTCCACAATTAAAACTACCATATTGTATTATTCTTTTGTGTCTATTCATGTTTATTCTTGACAAAAATTCTTTACCTTTCTAGATAAGTTTCACTAATGGATTATTTATTAAAACTTAGATTTCTTCACTCTAATAAATCCCTTTTGTTTTTGTTTAACTGTTACGATAATCCGTATCATCGATTTTATGTTTCGCGTCCTTAACTATTTAAATAAACTGTTCCCATAAACACATTGGTTATCTCGCGCGTTTAAGGAATAACTGCATAATTCTCCCGGCTCAACCTTCATCGACACAATCATTCTTCTATACGTTGCTAACGGAGAATTGTTATCAACACCATTCATTCCTAAGACATGACATTTTATCTTTGCTTGCTTACTTAAAAGACACTTACCCACTTTTAAGATTTTTTGCCGCCGTATTAACAGCATGCAGTTTTACAATTCAATCTGGCACAAAGAACATTTCGAACCTGCACATACGTTCTAGTATTTTGTTAATCACCGAACATTGACTAAACACCTTTTCCTGTTGACCAATTCCTTTTTTTTAATACGCGTCTAACATCCGATTAATTTTGTATTTCATTTTGAACCTATTCAGTAACTAACACCTCATTCTTAATTAATCTTTTATTTTAGGAAGTCACTTTCAGCTTTGGTTTATACAAGGAATGTGAAAAATCACTTCTTCTATCTAATTTTTATTTTCTTTGACATATTTTTACTACGTCATGTTTTCGACAATTTTCTTAATTTTGTTTTCCTTCGCTGCATTGCTTTGCGCAATATAACACCTTTCTATTTTTACAAGTTATTGAAGACTCTGCTTTTAGATAAACCACATCAGTCTTCCAAGAAAAATTTCTTCTTTCTACAAGGCCTCTTAAAACTGCGATCCAAAAACGAGCAGTCCTTTTAAAGTAGTTCTTGGCTGTCATACACAAAACTAAATTGATTTACTTTTATTTTCCAGTAATACTCTTGGAAATTTTATTGAGTTTCATTTTTTACCAAGACCGTTCTTAACCAATTTTGCTCTGCAAGGAATGTATTCATTTAGAATTTATCTTTTTATTTCCAATAATCTACCCTTTGGCTCACTTAGTTCACAATCCTATTACAAGAAACTTTCAATTTTTATTAATTACATTTTTATTTCCGGCTACGTCTTTTATTCTCAAGTTTCATTCGCCTTCATGACTATCCTCATCAGCTTCCTACTAAAATGCACTCCACTACCAGCTTGCTTGAAGATCGCGAGATGGAATTATTTGATCAAACATACGACAGCTGCGCTAATCGTTGACCTATCTTTGCTCTTCTTGAGTTCTATTTTCGTCGCATTCTCGCTGATAGCGACCACTACGGTTTTTTCTACTGCGTTCGTATAATTATATACTCTATAGGTTGGGAATAAAACATACTTAGTAAAATATTTGAATTGTTTTAAATTTTCTTTTTTTTCTTGTTCATGATTGTCTATCTTTTTTATTTTAAATTTTTCTACTGTAGGTTATGGAAATTGAATCTTTCCACATTATTTAATTTCGATTAGTCCCTTCCGTATTATTTGATCTTACCTTACCATGAATCAGCATCGGGTCAGCTTTTCCTGCACTCCTCTGGAGTATATCAATAAGCCTTTTAACATTTCTTCCTTTTATACCAGAAACCCTGGTTAACAACAATGGTTGTTGTTTTTACATTTATACCTTTCTTTATTTCTTTATACCTTTAAGAACGTTTGAATTTTCAGTAATTTAAAGTTAGTAAAGTACTTAATGCTACTGTCTTTATTTTAACAAGTTCTCTTTTATATATCGCGATTTTTCTTCGTACCCTTTTATTAAACGTTTATGCCGTCATTTTAAATTTATTTAGTTAATCTAACGGTAATTCAACGTTTTTGGTCACCTTCATAATCCCCAATTATGAAGCCCCTTTTTATTTACCAGGTTTATTATGTATTATTAGTAAATTAATTTTTCCAGGCCTAGGGTTTTCTTTTGTAATTTTTGATTTTCGCCTGGATGGGAGATGTTTTATTATATTATTATTATTATTTTGCCAAGCATGGGTAAATTATGATGCTTGATGGTCGGTTCCTTAAATTTTGGTTTTATTTTAGCCTGAACCAGCCCTATTGGGGAATGAGGCTATAATTGTGGGCTTGATTTTATATGTATTATTATTATTGTAACTACGTAGTGCGATGAATGCATTATTTATTTATTATTTTTTATTATTGTATTTATTTGCGGGCATTGATGTATTCTGCCCATGACAGGTCAGACTTCGTTGCCAGTCTTGACCTGGTGCATTCTCGTTTTTATTTTTTCTCGCTCTCATTTGAAGTTGTTTTTCTATCCTCCGGGATTTGTACGTGAACGAGCGCTCCATGTACCACGTGCCGGGAAAGCATCTACGAATTTGTGTGAAGGGCTTCCGAGCCAGAACCGACACTTATGGAGTATAAGTGGCTTAACTTTTATTTAAATATATATATATATATATATATATATATATATATATATATATATATATATATATATATTAAATAATATTTTGAATGCAAATTCATATAGAAAAATTTATCGACTCTGCTGGGATTCGAACCCAGGACCCTCCACTGTCTAGGTGGTATCTCTACCACTTGAGCTACAGAGAACGACTACCAGCATAGCGAGAAATTTTCCATATGAATTAGATATCAAGCAAACATGCAAGTAACTAGATATTTTTTTTTTTTGAATACTATTAATGAAGATCAGCAAGTCGCATGACAACAACATCAATATCCAAAGTATCTAGATTATAATGAATCATTCCGAAAGGAAATTAATTTTTATAAATTTTTAGATAGAGTTAATTTTTATCAAGTTGGATAATGATTTTACATTAAATAATATTTTGAATGCAAATTCATATAGAAAAATTTATCGACTCTGCTGGGATTCGAACCCAGGACCCTCCACTGTCTAGGTGGTATCTCTACCAACTGAGCTACAGAGAACGACTACCAGCATAGCGAGAAATTTTCCATATGAATTAGATATCAAGCAAACATGCAAGTAACTAGATATTTTTTTTTTTGAATACTATTAATGAAGATCAGCAAGTCGCATGACAACAACATCAATATCCAAAGTATCTAGATTATAATGAATCATTCCGAAAGGAAATTAATTTTTATAAATTTTTAGATAGAGTTAATTTTTATCAAGTTGGATAATGATTTTACATTAAATAATATTTTGAATGCAAATTCATATAGAAAAATTTATCGACTCTGCTGGGATTCGAACACAGGACCCTCCACTGTCTAGGTGGTATCTCTACCAACTGAGCTACAGAGAACGACTACCAGCATAGCGAGAAATTTTCCATATGAATTAGATATCAAGCAAACATGCAAGTAACTAGATATTTTTTTTTTTTTTTGAATACTATTAATGAAGATCAGCAAGTCGCATGACAACAACATCAATATCCAAAGTATCTAGATTATAATGAATCATTCCGAAAGGAAATTAATTTTTATAAATTTTTAGATAGAGTTAATTTTTATCAAGTTGGATAATGATTTTACATTAAATAATATTTTGAATGCAAATTCATATAGAAAAATTTATCGACTCTGCTGGGATTCGAACCCAGGACCCTCCACTGTCTAGGTGGTATCTCTACCAACTGAGCTACAGAGAACGACTACCAGCATAGCGAGAAATTTTCCATATGAATTAGATATCAAGCAAACATGCAAGTAACTAGATATTTTTTTTTTTTTTTGAATACTATTAATGAAGATCAGCAAGTCGCATGACAACAACATCAATATCCAAAGTATCTAGATTATAATGAATCATTCCGAAAGGAAATTAATTTTTATAAATTTTTAGATAGAGTTAATTTTTATCAAGTTGGATAATGATTTTACATTAAATAATATTTTGAATGCAAATTCATATAGAAAAATTTATCGACTCTGCTGGGATTCGAACCCAGGACCCTCCACTGTCTAGGTGGTATCTCTACCACCTACTAAAAATTAACTCTATCTAAAAATTTATAAAAATTAATTTCCTTTCGGAATGATTCATTATAATCTAGATACTTTGGATATTGATGTTGTTGTCATGCGACTTGCTGATCTTCATTAATAGTATTCAAAAAAAAAAAAAAATATCTAGTTACTTGCATGTTTGCTTGATATCTAATTCATATGGAAAATTTCTCGCTATGCTGGTAGTCGTTCTCTGTAGCTCAGTTGGTAGAGATACCACCTAGACAGTGGAGGGTCCTGGGTTCGAATCCCAGCAGAGTCGATAAATTTTTCTATATGAATTTGCATTCAAAATATTATTTAATGTAAAATCATTATCCAACTTGATAAAAATTAACTCTATCTAAAAATTTATAAAAATTAATTTCCTTTCGGAATGATTCATTATAATCTAGATACTTTGGATATTGATGTTGTTGTCATGCGACTTGCTGATCTTCATTAATAGTATTCAAAAAAAAAAAAATATCTAGTTACTTGCATGTTTGCTTGATATCTAATTCATATGGAAAATTTCTCGCTATGCTGGTAGTCGTTCTCTGTAGCTCAGTTGGTAGAGATACCACCTAGACAGTGGAGGGTCCTGGGTTCGAATCCCAGCAGAGTCGATAAATTTTTCTATATGAATTTGCATTCAAAATATTATTTAATGTAAAATCATTATCCAACTTGATAAAAATTAACTCTATCTAAAAATTTATAAAATATATATATATATATATATATATATATATATATATATATATATATATATATATATATATATATATATATATATATATATATTTTTGAATACTATTAATGAAGATCAGCAAGTCGCATGACAACAACATCAATATCCAAAGTATCTAGATTATAATGAATCATTCCGAAAGGAAATTAATTTTTATAAATTTTTAGATAGAGTTAATTTTTAGTAGGTGGTAGAGATACCACCTAGACAGTGGAGGGTCCTGGGTTCGAATCCCAGCAGAGTCGATAAATTTTTCTATATGAATTTGCATTCAAAATATTATTTAATGTAAAATCATTATCCAACTTGATAAAAATTAACTCTATCTAAAAATTTATAAAATATATATATATATATATATATATATATATATATATATATATATATATACTATGGGTGGTATTTAGTTTTCCTCCCGTGGCAACACACAAGGCAACCTGGTAACCTACTTTTATGTATTAAATGCTTAATTTATTTTTCTTTTTACAGACTTTCCTAGCAGCAACCTATTAGTCATACCCGTTGTGACCACGGAAATTGACTCTTATTCAGTGACAAAACTTCATCTCTCAGCTGAAATTCACTTCGAATAAATCGGCACGGTACAACCCTTTAGTGTTATTTAATTTACATTTTAACTTATTGTTACAAATTGTTTACACTATTTGTTTCCGAAACCTATGGAACAAATGGAACTTTAATTTCTGTACTTTTTAGTCCCTTATTCGATATTCAGATTTTAATTTTTCCGAATTATTACCGTTGCCAATTTTTATAATTTTTATAATTCAAAATAAATAATTTTTTTTTAATGATATTTTCTCATAAAATTTCAACTTATTTAGATGGGTATGGCTGACAATTTGTATTTTAAAAGGTTAGTCTATTCGGAAATATTATTTTTCTCACAAATAACATGAGATGGTAACACGTGTGAAAACAATACCTTTATCTAAAACGAAGTCGGTAAATTCTTATAAAAAAACAATTTTATCCGTCTGGGATGTTTCTTTAAAATGACCTTTAGTGCTTTATGGGGTTTATTTTATGCAGTATACCAACGATGATTTTATGTTGAAAGAGAAAATATATGGATACGCAGGACCGCATTTAGAATTTTTTGTTAAATATGCATACTAAATTGCATTATTTAAAAATCGACAAAAACGTAACGTTACAACATGTACTATAATAAAAAAGTAAGAACTTGCATTTCAAGCATTTTATTGTATTCGATTTCCCCAAGTCCTAAATCTACTTGAGATAACAGAATTACAGAAAACATTTTTTTATAGGATATAGAATAATTTTAAAAATCTACTTATTGTTATTATTGTAATCTATGTATTATGAATAAACTAAAGACAATTTTTTTTAATGCACTATTTTTATGCAATTATTTTTAACAAAAATCATTCCTTTAAATTTTCTAAATGATCCCTAAACCACACAAACATTTATTCCTTTTGTGCCATTCGTTCTTGATGCCGTCTTTCTTTTACAGCTTTCTGATCTTCCATGAACCTACTCTTTCTTGATTTTGGTGTTGCTAATACACATGCATTTCACTTTTAGATATTAAATACTGAGAATACTACTCGAAAAGTATTTCTATTACAATCAGTAATAAAAGAATTACCATCGATATAAGAGCTGCTTGCTGATGAAGTTTGTGAGTATACAGAAGGGGATGATAAAGACAATGTAGAATCTTCCACTCGCTCCTTCAACAATCCTGTACTTGATAATGTAGCAACTGGATTAACTGCAGGATTCTAAAAAAGTATATCATGCAAAGCCTGTAATTAAATGGTATAATGTAGGTTTTAATTATCAACACTGATATTTTCATATACTTACAGTGAAGTACACCCAAGTTTTTCGATTTTTTCCAGTGGTTTTATTGTGTTTAACAATTTTTTATAGGACTTTTTTAAATTCCTCCATTTCTCATCATATTTCACACCATTTTTTTGTATTTTATATTTTTCAAGCAAATATTTGCTGATTTCCAGACAAAAAATTTCCAGCCTTGAATACAAGTAAAAATACAAACAGGTACCGACAGGCAAATGCCGAGGAGCCGGGTCGGAAGACCCTGATCTTTTCCAGGAAAAATACTAATCTCCAAACGTCCCTCAGGCAAGGTTAATTGAAAATGTTTGGTGCATGTATGATATAATTAAAGTTTGAAAAGACTTCCGCCAACAGAAATATTATTTCTGTTATTTTTACTGGAGGCGATTGGAGTGTCAAAATTCTAACTTTAGATAACATTAAAAATTATAAAATTGAAAAATAAAGATTATCATTATTTATGGAACCATTTTTAAGCAAGGGTAGACTTTTTATCAGGTCAATCTTAAGCATAATTAACAAATTTTTGAAAATTCTAGATGATGTCTAATACATGTCTAAAATATATAGCTTTATAGACCAATAAAGTAGCATGTTTAAACTACATCTATAAAATGTAAGACAATAGACTCAGTTCGGATTCATCTAAGTTAGATTGTAAATAGATGGTATATATTTTAGCATGTGTTTTCGGTCATAAAGTTACATCAATTAAACGCATTTCAGATAACATTAAAAAAATTTTTTTATGAAAAATTAACATTATTTTCCCTAACAAACTATTTTTAAGCAAGAGGCTAAACTTTTATCAGGTTAATTTAAAGCATAATAACTCCTTTTTTAAAATTATAGATAATGTCTATTACATGTCTAAAAGATATAGAGTTATAGACAGAATAAATTACTGTGTCTAAACTACATCTATTAGATGTAAGATAGTAGATGTAGATGAAATTTAGATGAGGTAGATGGTAGATAGATGGTCTATAGATCACTATGTGTTTCTTGGGTACCGCTAGGAATGTGAGCTAATCCCTCCGTCTGAACTTGACGACAAATGAGAAAAATCTAAAAGGTTACCTGGTGTTCACAAAAAAAAACCAACAAAGATCATTAAATTAAACAACAATAAATAAGACACCGCTACGCATTTTTTTATACATATATTGTCAGATAACAGATGGGTAGGGAAATAAATAGATCACCACACAGTACACACCAACAATTAGAATTAGTAAGATAATTCTACAGGACGCTACTCATCCACAATAAAATACAATATTATTCAGTTGACCGACGGGTCAAGCACACAGTCTATCTAGGTCATTCAACATAACGGTTTGCGTTAAATATCTTAGCCCACCCGAAACAATAATACTGCCCCATGAACAATAACAACCCCAACTGATTTACCTGTTATTAAGCAGTCAACCCTGAAGCTTTCGTTATTAGCCAACAAGAAGGACAAAAAACGGGATTCTATTAGCGATTAATTCAGTATTGATAGGACCGTTGTGTTCCCACTCAGCTGATTGGTTCCTCACCGGTATTATTCGTATGATAACGCTACCCCTACCGCAAATCATTGATCATCTCGCTTCCAACACGAACTAAGGCAAACTGCCAATAATAACAAACCTTCAGGCGTTGTTACACAGAATTACTACAAATAAATCAATTAGTACTTCAATTATATTATCCCTACTGGTGTGGTCAAACATCCCCCCCATAAAGGTTCATATGACTAACGTAGCAAAGATTCTCTGACCTGGTAACTCTCCTCACCTAGCTTGAGGTAGTTTAGATACCTTCAGCTTGCACCTCCGGTATAATTCACCGCGTTCAGTGATGAGCCCAGATGAAGACAGGTCTTGTAACCAAAACCAAAACCGAAAAGAACAGGAACCCCGAAGATGAGCAACGGGTAGTAAGTATCTCAAAATATTATAAGAATTGCAGTTACTGGAAGAAAAGCCTAAAACAAAATGTAACGCATTAGTGTACGCTCAAGAAGGTAGAGAGAACTCCAACTCCTTTAGATTAACAGGAATTACCTATAGGTAGAAAACGGCTTCAAGTGTGATTTTAGGTAATAGGTAGCTTGGGATCTTGACATCCAACAATTAATGTTTATTAGAAAATCTCAATTTTCTTTCTTTAGCAGAGGGTCTTTCCACCATCCATGATTTGCTTCATGAGTTAATACAGTGTTTCACCAGATTCTCACCGTTTACACCATCACTAACGTTAAACTTGGAAAGAACACACAAGATTTCACCTTGTACCATATAACAAAACAATCATAGGTTAAATAAGTTAATTTAGATAAGCCACTCCCCATAATATGTTGTTGGTATTTTACGCCATCTATTGAAATGTGTTAAAACTAACTAGCAAAGATATAAACCGATGTGTAGCATTCCTATATATTTGAAAAGTATTTTAAAATGTTTATTAAGGAATTTATTAAGCATTAACAGAATTTACTCTTAGATTGATTAGATTACTACTTCTTTTACCTGTTAAGATTAAAAAAACATATATATATAGCAATCTGATCAATCCAGGTTAATTTCTATTAATGCCTTAAAAGAAATACAGCAAATGATGGTACCTATATTATTTTTTATTTAGAGCATACCTCAAAAAATAATACAAAAATACGTCCTTATATAATAAAACTTACTAATAAAATCATCAAATATACATAAAGATAAACAGTAAGAAAATGCGTGAACGGAGGTAATCCAAATTTAGTAATCAAACGCATAAGCTATCCTTCTCGGGATTGAGAAAACGATGCCTGGAAGATTTTTTTATCATCACAGCCTACCACAGCACAAGATACATAACTTGACATGGTAATATCAGTAATTATTAGTTTCTGATGGAATAAAAACGTAGTACCTATTAACAAACATAATTTTTCAGATTACCACGTTGATTTAAATAATTTTTTGTTACTAACCTTACAATTCACTTTTTTATTCTTAGTACACTGTTGTATACAGTCTATTTATTTAAATAACTCACACATGGAGTCCAAGAAAGTCAATAAATGCACAAAACAAGAACGCAAACGTGATAACGCCGATAAATAACACAGATAAATACACTAAGAATAACCATGCGGTCCAGATAAAGCTAACCTCTGCACGCAACGGAAACTGCACTAGCGCTGTTCTAGCCCCTGGTGAGATGTGTTAGAACTAAACAACGTGCCAACAGTTGCTATATTCAAGTGCCCGTACCGTGAAAACAATAACTTTTTTGTCAATCTCCAAAACAAAGATAATCTGATTTCTTTTAATCGACTAACGGATGAATGGGTTGCCTACACTTCAAGCGTTAATGTTTAAACTGTTACATACAGAACGCAAAACTAACATTTTGGTTACAGTGATCGATTTACGGTACATACTATTACTAAAGCAGTACAACACAATACTAAGATATATATGAATGTTTTAAATAAATATGTATGTTCCTATGGTATTGATGATAAGAAGCCCGTAATAATTTTTTACGGGCTTCATAACAGGCTAGCCCCTAAAAAGAATCTTTACCCATAGAAGCAGAGCTCAATAAAAAGATATTTACGAGTCAGTGTACCATAAAACATATAATTATAGGCTTTAATAAAGTTTCAAAAAACTTTGGGTAATTTAACTTTGATTTGCAACTCGAAGTTTACGTTATCTACAAGTAATCGGTTTCGATTGTCATTCCATGTATTATCGCACAGTGAAAATACACGCTCTGAAGTGGTATTAGATGCTGGTATAGATGCTACAAAAATGGTGGCGGACACCGCTCGGCTAACTCTGGGAGGGGAGTCAGACAGAGAAAATCTTGCTCCCATAGCAGATGTTTTAGCTGGTACAAGCAAAGGAGATCAGCTGGATCCAGCCACCTTACAAGTGTTAGGCGATGATCCAACTGTCGAACAACAGGTCAGGCATGAAATTCATCTGCTCGATAAATATGCAGGGATGCACAACTGCACTGCCGCCAAAGCACCTGCAGTAAATGCAAAAGAGAAATCCTGCTTGTCCGAGGTTGCTCATTAAAGAGATAATCACTTTGTTGCTCAGCAGGATCAGCTAGGGGCATCATTTACAGTACTTGGAAGTGCCATTACTAACCTTCTAGAGAATAAAAAAGAAGGGGGAGAGCGCTTGAAACAATTAGAGCTCCTCTCAGATGCTGCTCGGATCCTGACAGATCTGCATTTTCGTATTTCGCAATCAAGAAGGTCCTGCATTTTGCCAGGCTTAAATAAATCTATAAAAACGATAATTGAAGAGAGTCAGATAGACACGTTTCTGTTTAGAGAGTCATTGGCAGAACGGTTTAAGGATACAAAGCTAATTGAGAAATTAAGCCAGGATCTTAAGCCTCAAGTTAAAGCCAAGCCTAGTTTTAGGCAACATTTAAACTCCAGAAACCCTGCTGCGGTAACTAGAGTGCCTCGGGCAACAGGGTCATTCACACCGAGGCATCCTAATTTCTTTTATCAATAGGCCTAATGATATGCAAGGAGATTTCATCGTACGCACTAAAACTGATGCTTCTTCAGTCAGTGAAACCGATACTGTGGGAATATTCGCTTCCTATGACATGGGATGGAGCAAACGTGGAACTGGGCGACAGCATGATATTCTGAATGGATATGGTTCTTTAATTGGTAGACAGATAGGAAAAGTACTTGATTACTCGACAAGAAATAGGAAGTGTAAATTATGCAATCTCGGCCACCCTAAGGAAGGCCATGACTGTCGTCTTAATTTCGAAGGAAGTGCAAAAGCCATGGAAGCACATGCAGCGACGCAAGTCGTAACGAGAGCCAAGTACTGCAAGACTCGCATCTAGAAGTTGGTGTCTTTATTGGAGATAATGATAACGCAAGCATCTCGGTTGCAAGACAAGCAAGTGATCATCAAGTCATAAAACATTCGGATATGAATCACATAGCAAAAGGTGTAGAGCCGAGGGAGCAAGTACGACACCATGACAAACGACAAAGTTTATTCTTGGGTTACCCAGCAGAAGTACCTACTTAAATTGCACCTATAGCATTAAATTTATTAACTGCGCCGAACTTCCAACAGTTTTTATGGTATTTAATTTTATTATACTGATTTTTTAACCTGATCTAAAACGGGACAACTAGCGTCCCGCTCGTAGGTGTGACGGTACGCTGGACAAGAAGAACTAAAAGCGGAACACTTGGCAACCCTCCTGGAAATGTCTAGATATTGTTAGTTCAAAGTAGTAACAACTTTAAGCAGCAAAGCCTTTATCAATAACAAAGATTTTTAAATTTTGCCACCGGTTCCAGATGACCTGAATATTTCATAATCGAACGCCAATTTTAAACAAGTTGCATTTTTACCTCAATAAGCGGTTTTGTTAAGGCTCGCCCCACAGTGCGATGGATACTATTTTTAAATTCTTCATTAATGACAACACTAGGAAACTTTTCGGAAAATTCTTCAAAGCATCTACGCAAGGAATAATTGCAAACTCCATTCACTTTTTCGTCATTATGAAATAACTTTCCAATAAAAAAACTTTTGTTCTACCGTGTACATCATAATAAAGAATAACACGTAACCAAAGTCCAGTTTAGTTCTTAAAAGAACTCAACAGTACACAAAAATCTTCGAAATGAATTCAAAACCGCAAACCAAGCAAACAAGTAAATGCTGAACTTTATTAAATAGGCAATCGTAATATACAAACAAAGAAACAAAATATTTAAATATGAATATTGAAAATTATAAAGGTTATTGGTTGTAGGACCTTAAATACTCAAAAAAGTGTTAATTTAATATCTGCGACAGAATTTCTTTCTTTTATACCAATTTGAAGCTTATTAAATTCTAGTAATCCATTACGAAAAAGCATTTTTGTAGTTCTAGCGTAATTAGTTCTATTTACATAAAAATTAGTATTATTATTACTTGTGTGATATATAAATGCGCTAGCGAGGCTACAGACATACATAAATCAGAGTTAGAAAAACGTCATCGAGCTTCCGATAAGGAAGAAGAAAATAATAATTAAGAAATGCCGTCCACGTCTGCTCATGGAGCTTTAGATGAGAAAAAAATGCTGATTTTGAATGCAATAATCCCGACGAGATTAGCCCAACTATTCCACCGAATATTAAATCATGTTTATATACGACCACCATAGAAAGTTATCATACGCATTTCGCACAATCTAGTAACCGTGAAAATGACTAATTGCACACAATCTCTAAACTCAACTATTAAAACGCCATAGATGTCAGCACTTGCAATATTATATTATTAATTATTTGAAATATAAAATGTTATAAATTTTAGATAAAGTTTAACTTATTTTGTTTCTTTATTGTTTTACATTACATTGTATCTATAATGCAAATCCATCTACACCTTTTCCAATTGTGTTTCAGAAATCATCAATTCCATTTCAGAGTGAGCAAATTAATTTCAGAAATAATCAGTTGTATTTTAGTTTCGTGAATTTGATTTCAGAAAACGTTATTTGTATTTCAAAATGGTCAGTTTAAAAAAAGCCAAAAATCTTAAGTGATCAACAAGTTGATGAAATAATTGGATGGATAGAAGAAGATTCCAGCTTTACTTTAGTGCAAATTAATCGCGCAAAAAATCGTGCAATATTTCAATCTACATACTTGTGTTTCAACTGTGGGTAATTATCTTGATGGTAGAACGTTTACAATGAAGCAAGTACATTACGAACCGGTAACAATGAATTCACCAGAAAATAAAACGAGAAGAGCAGAATATGTTCAAATTTTGAATCAACTTATTGCACGAAAAAAACAAATTGCGTGGATTGATAAGACAAATTTTAACTTGTTTTGCAGACGGAAACAAGGTCATGCAAGAATTGGAAATCGTGCTGTCTAATTTCGACCTGTATCAAAGGGACCAAACATTCACTTAATCGGTGCAACATGTTACGGTATATTTTCGATCTAAGATTTTCATATCCCATGAACCTTTATTTGCGGTATAGCGTTGAGATCCGATGAACCGTATTGTAGTTGAGATTAGATGGTCATGCGTATTAGCGTCTGTTGAGGGTTGTCATTTGTCAATCGCAAGGAAATTGTTCCTTCTTTTTCCGATTTAAGTTTGCTTCGTATCGCACATATTGCTGAAGGATTTTGGCTTATTGAATTGATTGGAATTGGTTCGATTATTGTTATAGCCGCATCTTAGATGGATTAAAGTTCTTCAGTTAATAAGAAGATTAACTATTTGGTAGATTAGTTTGGTTAATTTTCATCTTTCGAGGATTTGATTTTTGTGCATACGTCGTGGATTTATTACCTTGATCCCGTTTGTTATCTATAGGTACGCATATTTTGATTATTTTATCTTTTGTATAACCTTGTGAATTCTACGACTAATTCTTTTGTTCTTCGTAGGGATCGTAGTTATCATCGTCGTTATCATCGTCGTTATCATCGTCGTTATCGTCATCGTGGTTATTACCTCTCTTAATTTGTTAAATATTTAATTGTTGTTCATCGTATCATTGGTATTGACAATACAATCGTCGTCTTTTTTATTTAAGAAGATTAAATGTAATATTTGGATGGAAATTACATTTTGATAAGTGAAGAAGTTGGAGCTGTTTTATTTTCTTTTGTATGGGTCTTTGGTGAATTTAGTACAGATGGAGATCACTTGGTAGAGATCTTGAAGTAACCTTGGAGACCTTATGGATATGGAAATCAAGAAGTTCAATCTTGTCAATCAATTTTTGTAATAACAGACAATTCACAGGAAACCGATAACTTCTTTTGAGGGTTATAATTATTATTTATTGGTAACCGGGTAATGTAATTTTTGTTTACTTATCTAATTTATAACTTATTTGATTCAAATGTTGTGTTTGGTGTATGCTTGATTGAATGGAAGTAACATTTGTATAAATAAGGTACTTCTCGTATCTAAAAAATTCTATCAACTATATTTTACCTTTTTGCCTCAAATTAAGTTGGGTAATTATATTATTTCTTTTGGTGTTTAAATTTATAAATATTAATTTTGATTATTTAATTGTTCAATGTATGTTATTACATATTCAGTTTATTAATTTATCTATATGACATGAACTTGATCATTTTTCTTACTATTTTTATGTGGTAAATTGTTTGCTTTATTTTTAAACTTATTGATATAATAAATCTCATTGTGTTTTTGGGTACTCTTATATCTATTATTGTATGAAACCTTTGTTCTTGTCCGAACTAATTTTAGGTATTAGGTGGGTGCTTTTGGAGTTCTTGGTGGTAAGAAAGCATTTTGAAATTGAGTCTGGTATTTACTCTTAAACTAGGGTTAAACCAAGTGGCGCCCCGAGCATTTATTTTGATTGTATAGGTAGGTGGTTGATTTTAATTCCTTTTATTTTCACCCACTTCCCCTCTCCGACATCTAGTGAGCTAGTTAAGCCAGATCAAGATAACAACATCACCTTTACCGTTTAAGCGGGCGAAAGCGGTGACAAATTGGTGCCCATGCGTGGAGCCTTGTTTAAAAAAAATAGTTTTGAATTTTAACAAATTAGTACTCTAGGTTCAGCCTCATCGACATTTTGTCCTCTTTTTCTTGGCGGTCTTTCACATAGTTTGGACAAGGTTAGATTATTATTGGGTATTATTTTAGTGTAGATTATTTTCCAAAATGTATATCACTAGTACGGATGTTAATTACTTAAACAGAAACGAATTGTTAGCAGAATTAAAAATTAGGGGTGTAGTTACAACAGAAGAAGTAGATAAGTTAAGGTATAGTTTGAGGAATCTCCTTCATATCAAAAAGAGAGATCAGTTTACACCTAAACCGTTAGGAACTGACACTGAAACATTAGAGTATTGTAGTAAATGTATAAAAGCTTGTGAGGCCTTGTTGAACGATTATACCGGTACAGTAGGAGCTTTCAATAAATTGAGGGCTAAAGTTAGACATGTGTTTGGGTTGGTTTCGTCATTTAACCCTGATCCTTCTAAAACGCAAAAAGTTGCTAGTCGTGAAGTGCAGTTTAGTAAGGTAGTTAGTTTGATGGCTGATTTGCAGAACGTGGCGAAAGATAAATGTGCGCAACAACAACCTGATCCTACAACTCCTGTTGCTGTTGGTGACTTAAGTATTTTGGACGCGTCTATGATAGGTGACACAATTTTGGAAGATCCAGTAATTGAAACTCATACAGCTAGTTCCATTCCTCAGTCGTCGACTCCTTATTTTGCCAAATCTATTGCTGTCGTAAAGTGGAATGTTAAATATTCAGGGGAAAGATTTGAGAGTGTTAATGCATTCATAGATAAGGTTGAAGATTTAGCTGCTGCACGAAATGTTACTCATTTAGAATTATTTGCTAGTGCTATAGAGCTATTCGAAGGTAAAGCTGCTTTGTGGTTTAGAAGTATACGACGAAAGGTTTCTACTTGGGCAGAACTTTGCGAAAATTTAAGACGTGATTTTCAACCGTTTGATTATCGTAGGAAATTGATAGCAGAAATAGAGAATAGGACACAAGGGGGTGATGAGTCAATTAGTTTGTACATTGCAGTAATGGAAGATCTTTTCGCATATCTTAAACCTCCCATGTCAGAATCAGAGAAGTTAGAAATATTGCGTAGAAATATAGTACCTTATTTTCAATCGGCTCTTTGTTTGACAGATATAAATTCGGTAGCGCATTTAGTTGAGTTATGTCGCCGTCTGGAAGTTACGAAAGCCACTATGGAAACTTATATACCTCCATCTTGTAGTAGACACGAAACTCCCGTTGAACCTCATTTGTCTTATCAACCCAGTAATACTAGTAAGGATAGCAGGAATAGTTATAGGGCTAATTTATGTAGAAATATTGTTGCAAATCATGGGGAAAATTCTAATGTAAGGGATTTAACTTGTTGGAATTGTGGTCAAAATAATCATATAGCAAAAAATTGCAGAAAGGAACATGTGTTAAAATGCTATAAGTGTGGTCTATTAGGATTTACTACCAGGAATTGTACGAATTGTAATAAAACTCGAGGAACGATGAACTCTAGTTCGGGAAACAGTCGAGGGAGCGGACGTTAGGTCGTGAGTCCAATCCTGAAAAGTTTGATAGTGTAGCGACCAAAAAGTTATCTATGTTAAATTATATTCTGACGCAAGCTGAAGATGGTGAATGTCCTTATATAGAAATTTCGATATTAGGCATTAAGTTTTATGGTCTTCTGGATTCTGGGGCTAATCGTACATTTATAGGAAGTAATTGTTGGGATGTTCTAAAATATATTGGAGTATCGTTAGAGCATAATCCTGCTATGTGTAGTTTAGCGAATTCAGGCAGTGTTAAGAGCATAGGAACTTGTACTATCCCTATACAACTTCAGGGGAAAATAAAAACTTTCCGTGCCATTGTAGTTCCGGAGTTAAGACACTCGGTGATTTTAGGGATTAACTTTTGGCTTGAAATGGGAATAATTCCAAATTTGCGTAAGGGAGAATGGGAATTTTCTAAAGAACCATTAATTAAACCTATTATAAATTCCATTGTTTCGGTTGACGAGCTTGATCAAGACAGTAAGCTAGTTTTAGACAATCTATTGAACGAGAAATTTAGGGAAATGGGTACTGAGTTAGGTTGTACCAATGTCACTCAACATCGTATAGTATGTCATGGTGCACCCATTAAACAAAGATATTATCCAGTTAGTCCGGTCGTACAAAAACACATAGATTCGGAATTGGAGAAAATGTTGAATTTAGGGGTGATAGAAAAATCAAATTCGCCTTGGTCTTCGCCAATACTCTTAGTTCCCAAGAAAGATGGAAGTTATAGATTTGTAGTAGATTTTCGGAAGGTTAATGCAGTAACTGAGAAAGATGCTTATCCGATCCCGTATATTAGTTCCATCTTAGACCGTTTGAGAGGGGCCAAATTTATGTCAAGTTTAGATATTTATTCAGCATTTTGGCAAATTGAGTTGGAATCCGAAAGTAAGCAGTACACAGCATTTACTATACCAGGTCGTGGATTATTTCAATTCCGTAGATTGCCATTTGGTTTATCGAATAGCCCGGCTACGTTTCAAAGGCTAATAGATAAAGTATTAGGTCCTGAATTAGAGCCAAATGTTTTTGTATATCTTGACGATATAATTTTAGTTTCTACTACTTTTGAAGAACATGTCAATTTATTGCGGAACGTATTTGACCGTTTAATTAGTGCAGGTTTGACGTTGAATAGAGAGAAGTGTTTGTTTGGTAGACCATCTTTAAAGTACTTAGGGTACGTTGTAGATAAAAATGGGTTACATGTGGACCCAGATAAAGTTAAGGCCATACTTGAAGTTCCCTCACCTAAGAATGTTAAAGAAGTTAGAAGTGTTATTGGCACCGCAGCGTGGTACAAACGTTTCATCCCTCAGTTTTCGACAATAATTTCGCCTATGACTCGGCTTCTAAGGAAAAATACAAAATTTGTTTGGTCAAGTGAATGCGAGCGTTCTTTGGATATTATTAAAAATTGTCTAGTTTCAGCACCTTGTCTCACTTGTCCCGATTTTAGTTTACCATTTATACTTCAAACTGACGCTAGTGATTTCGGAATCGGTTGTGTCCTTTCCCAAATGTTTTCTGATGGCGAGAGAGTAATTTGTTATCTTAGCCGCTCTTTAACTAAGGCAGAGCGTAAGTACAGCGTTACTGAACGAGAGTGTTTGTCGGTTATATATGCAATAGAGAAATTAAGATGCTATTTAGAAGGGACGAAGTTTACGGTTATCACTGACCATTATAGTTTAGTCTGGCTTAACAACCTAAAAGATCCTATGGGTAGATTAGGACGATGGGCTGTCCGTTTGCAGCAATACGACTTTGAGGTCATACATCGAAAGGGAAAAGAACATTGTACTCCTGATTTATTGTCTAGATCAGTCCCTGTTTTAGATAACATTAACTATTCTGGTTCGCCTCCGTATAGGCCAGAATCTGTAAATTCATTGAATATATATAGAGTAGCGACTAAAGATACTTGGTATTGTAGGTTAAGAAGAAATGTTCTTCGAAATCCGTTGGCTTATCCGCAGTTTAGGGTAGAGGATAACAAGTTGTACAAAATAGTAAAGTCTAAATTTGATATTTTAGCAGATAAAATAGACAGCTGGCGTTTAGTAGTTCCTAAAGATGATAGAAATCAAATTCTTTATGAAGGTCATGACATTCCTACTTCTGGTCACTTAGGTGTATTTAAGACATATAATAGAATTAGTCAACGTTACTATTGGCCGAAGATGAAATACGATATTGCTCGTTATGTTTCGCGTTGTAGCGTTTGTAGTCAAACGAAACCTTTGCAGAGAAAGCCTCCTGGTCTTATGGGTAAACGACCCGAACTTTCTAGACCTTGGCAAGCCATTTGCACAGATATAGTTGGGCCATTACCTAGGTCAACTAATGGGCATAAATATATTCTAGTTGTAGCAGATTGCTTTTCTAAATTTAGTTTGGGCTTTCCTCTTCGAGCTGCAACCGCTGATGCAGTAGTGAAATTGATTGAGGAGCGAGTTTTCCTGGTGTATGGTGCTCCACAATTTATTTTAGTAGATAACGGAGTTCAGTATAGGGGGAAAAAGTTCAAAGAATTAGCGAATTCTTATGGTAGCAAGATTATTTATAATCCGTATTATCATGCGCAGAGCAATCCAACTGAAAGAATTAATAGAGTTTTAAAAACTATGCTTACCTCTTATGCTCATGATAACCATCGTAAGTGGGATGCTAACTTGTCAAAGGTGTTGTGCGCCATTAGAACGGCTAAACATGAAGTAACAGGTCACACACCATATTTTGTGAATTTCGGTCGCGAAATGATTTTAGACGGGAATTTTTTTGGGAATGTTGATTTAAGTGACGGTTTTTCTTTTTCAGGTAGGGATAATTTAGTCCTTAGGTCACATGCTATGTCAGGAATATTTAAAGATGTTAGGAATCGCTTAGAAAAGGCGTATGAAAATAGTAAAGCACGGTATGATTTACGTAGAAGACCTCAGGTCTATAGTGTTGGGCAGTATGTTTGGAGGAAGAATTATGTGTTATCTGATGCCAGTAAAAATTTTGCCGCAAAGTTAGCGTTTAAGTATGTTGGACCCTATAAGATTAAGCGTAGAGTGGGTTATTGTGTTTATGAGTTGGAAAATGATAATGGTACTACTGCTGGAATTTGGCATGTTAAAGACTTAAAAGAAGTTAATAATTAGGCGTTTTAGGGTGGTTGGTTTGGGCGTCTGGTTGGCGACTCTTGTTTGTGGGGTATGTCCACTTTTCTCCTTCCGGACATATTTCCGATCTTTCCATCTAGATCTTGTGTTCCTTCTCTGTCCTGTACTCTTCCTATCTGTGTTCGTATTCTTTTGTGTCTTGTTGTGCAATTGTATGTGAATGTCTATTTTCGCCTACTACTTTTCCGCTATTCTATCTACTTTCCTATATTCTTCTCTTTCATTTCGTTGGTCTAATGCTCTTGTATTAGATTGACATCTGGCCATTAGTTTGGGGGGTGGTTCATGCTTCTTGCCGAGGGGGGTTTGCTCTCGGGCATTCCTCTCAAAGCAAGGGTGGCTGTGCTACTCATCCTCTCTATCGTGCTTCTTTTTAACATCTGAATCGTAATGTGGCTATAGTCGATTGGCGTGACCTTGTGCCGCAAGGGAGCTACCTATGGTATAGCTTGTATTGTCGTTTGTGTTAGGGTTTGTGGGTTGGGAGCCGTTGATTAGTGGGGGGGGTTGGATTTTACTAGTTTTAGGTGGGGTTTTCCTTGGGGTGGGTCAACTTGTTTAGGGTTGTTGGTGATCAGGGTTGGTTTGGCTACAGTCTTTGAAGGTACGTTGCTACTGGTTGTGTTTTGGGCCTTAGGCTACAACGGGCGACGCGTGCTTCACCATCTGCTGCGACCGTGGCCAGTATTGAATGTACTCTTCAATTGCTGTTACCTAAACAACACTCTCCTGACAATCTTGACAGATTTGTTAGATGTCTTTTCATTTAGGAAATTGGTTGTTGTGGGTTGGTTGTGGTTTTTACTCTTTTTTTGCTATATTTTAAGATTCGATTAGTTTTGTAAACATCTCTTTTGGATGTTTTCCTTTTAGTAGAGGGGGAGTTGTTACGGTATATTTTCGATCTAAGATTTTCATATCCCATGAACCTTTATTTGCGGTATAGCGTTGAGATCCGATGAACCGTATTGTAGTTGAGATTAGATGGTCATGCGTATTAGCGTCTGTTGAGGGTTGTCATTTGTCAATCGCAAGGAAATTGTTCCTTCTTTTTCCGATTTAAGTTTGCTTCGTATCGCACATATTGCTGAAGGATTTTGGCTTATTGAATTGATTGGAATTGGTTCGATTATTGTTATAGCCGCATCTTAGATGGATTAAAGTTCTTCAGTTAATAAGAAGATTAACTATTTGGTAGATTAGTTTGGTTAATTTTCATCTTTCGAGGATTTGATTTTTGTGCATACGTCGTGGATTTATTACCTTGATCCCGTTTGTTATCTATAGGTACGCATATTTTGATTATTTTATCTTTTGTATAACCTTGTGAATTCTACGACTAATTCTTTTGTTCTTCGTAGGGATCGTAGTTATCATCGTCGTTATCATCGTCGTTATCATCGTCGTTATCGTCATCGTGGTTATTACCTCTCTTAATTTGTTAAATATTTAATTGTTGTTCATCGTATCATTGGTATTGACAATACAATCGTCGTCTTTTTTATTTAAGAAGATTAAATGTAATATTTGGATGGAAATTACATTTTGATAAGTGAAGAAGTTGGAGCTGTTTTATTTTCTTTTGTATGGGTCTTTGGTGAATTTAGTACAGATGGAGATCACTTGGTAGAGATCTTGAAGTAACCTTGGAGACCTTATGGATATGGAAATCAAGAAGTTCAATCTTGTCAATCAATTTTTGTAATAACAGACAATTCACAGGAAACCGATAACTTCTTTTGAGTTATCTTATAAGTTATAATTATTATTTATTGGTAACCGGGTAATGTAATTTTTGTTTACTTATCTAATTTATAACTTATTTGACTCAAATGTTGTGTTTGGTGTATGCCTGATTGAATGGAAGTAACATTTGTATAAATAAGGTACTTCTCGTATCTAAAAAATTCTATCAACTATATTTTACCTTTTTGCCTCAAATTAAGTTGGGTAATTATATTATTTCTTTTGGTGTTTAAATTTATAAATATTAATTTTGATTATTTAATTGTTCAATGTATGTTATTACATATTCAGTTTATTAATTTATCTATATGACATGAACTTGATCATTTTTCTTACTATTTTTATGTGGTAAATTTTTTACTTTATTTTAAACTTATTGATATAATAAATCTCATTGTGATTTTTGGGTACTCTTATATCTATAATTGTATGAAACCTTTGTTCTTGTCCGAACTAATTTTAGGTATTAGGTGGGTGCTTTTGGAGTTCTTGGTGGTAAGAAAGCATTTTGAAATTGAGTCTGGTATTTACTCTTAAACTAGGGTTAAACCAAGTGGCGCCCCGAGCATTTATTTTGATTGTATAGGTAGGTGGTTGATTTTAATTCCTTTTATTTTCACCCACTTCCCCTCTCCGACATCTAGTGAGCTAGTTAAGCCAGATCAAGATAACAACATCACCTTTACCGTTTAAGCGGGCGAAAGCGGTGACAAACATCTGTTGCATGAGTTTTAGGAATGGCTCGTAGAAGAGGTTCTTTTACAGCTCAATCTGCTAACAAATGGGCTGTGTCATTATTTGAAAGATGGCAAAAATGAATAATCAGTTGAGTGATTTAGTCATAGTAGCTGATAACGCCCCTTGCCATTCTTCTCTTGAAAATGTAGTAGAAGGAACTCAGGTTATCCTATTAAAGTTAGCGCCGGATTCACCCATGTTAAATCCAATGGAAATAATTTGGAATACAATTAAAGCATCAGTCAAACGGCAACTTAGAATTCCCGATGTGGTACGTCCTGGAATGGGCGAACAAAGGCTAGTCTACTGGGAAAATTTTGTAAATCAAGCAAAAAATATAATTGTTGGTGGAGATTGCGCAATAGCAGCACAGCATACTACCATCCATCATGTAGCTGCTTTAAGAGTGGAAGATATTCCTGTTGGATGCTAATTTTTATAGTATTATTACTGTTTTTAATGGTTTTGTTGTTGTATGTTTTCGGATTTGTTTTTGTTAGATATTAACTGAGCTGTTGTTGTATGTTGTACGTACAGCATACTATGTATGTACATATGAATTACCCATAAGTTTGCAAAGGTAGTTATGTACTTTTATAACATAAATAAATTGATTGATATATTATACATATAATTTTTATTTCAGTGGGAATATTATGTGATTTAAAATGTTCTGTGTAAAATGTCCAGATAAAGCACGCAATAGTGAATTGTAGACTCGCACTTTCTGCCAAGCAATTTATGCTTTTTGATATCATTGCCGTGTTCTAAAATTATACATACATATACGAGCCCCGTCCCAGTGAAGTTCGCACACTTCTATTTTTGTTAGTTAAGGGACGCCCCGCATTTCTTTTCTGATATACATAGTAGAAGTTTTTTGTTGTTAGAGTAAAGTACTGTCTTTGCACTTATTCCATGTTAAGTTTCATGAAGTTCTATTGAATGGTTTCTTCACGCCGCCCCTTCAATTCCGAACAGTCTGCGGACTTAACAATCGGTTAGAGGGATCCCTGCCTTAGTAAAATTTAAAAAACTTAATATGGAGTATGTGCAGAAGCAATACTTTATTTTAACAATAAGATACAGTTACTTTGAAGAGCAAAGGAAATTTTGGGGAAAAATTGTGAGGTGTACTTTGTTTTAAAATTAAAAGATAAATACACAGCGAAATGTAACAATAAAACAACATAACTTATAATATAGGAGGTCAGTACAGTACTTTACTCTAGCAACAAGAGTAGTAAAACTAAGCCGTTACTGCCTCATTTTCTTATGGGATTTAACATGGGCCCAAAAAATCTATTTCACTTCCGGTCTGAGCTCGACCGATGACGTCATGAACTTTGTAACGAACTTTTGCAATTTGAAACAGGATGTAGCATCCGGTCCAAAATTTGAAACAGGATGTAGCATCCGGCCCGAAACATTTTCAGATGCATCCGGTCCAGAAACAGGAAACGACATCCGGCCCAAAATTTAACGAACTTTTACATCCGCTCCAAAATTTTACATCGGACCATTTGTAACGGTCTTTTACATCCGCTCCAAAATTTTACATCGGACCATTTGTAACGGTCTTTTACATCCGCTCCAACATTTTAAAACATGAACTCAGGGTACACGCCCCGCCGAGAGAACTCAGGTAGATTTAGTATAAAAAAGATGAGACAGGAAATACATCAGTTCATCACCAAGAATCATTAAAGCAACATCTCAAAGTTCAGCGAAGCTCTATAAGTAAGTATGATTTTTAAGATGTTTTAATTTTTATTATAATTTTTATTTATTTCGATTCTAATATGTTTAAAATTTTTAATATGTTTTAATATTTTTTATTTCGATTTTCAGCGAGTCAACATGATATGAGTGAGTTCCTGATAAAAAGATCCGTCGACCAACCCAACGATAACGCGGTAGATAAATTTCCATCAGTGAAAAAACGAAAATACGAGCCGAAAGAAGTTCCGCAAGATCTACAACTGATTTCCCAAAGAAGTTTTTGGCTAAACAAATCGAGAACGAAGTACATTGCCGTAGGGTACAGCTCATCCGAGTCATTTACCCCAGTTGTTAAAATTGGGGGTGATAGACAATCCATAACCTTCCTACCTGAAGAGTTTGGGAGATTGATCGCATACAAACAGCAGATATCAGCATATTTTACGAAGCCTGAAGATACAGCGCCTGAATACTTTAAAGGGTGTGAGATACTATTTACATCATTCAATTCAACGCCAGTAATTAAAATTACTAAAGGCCAGAGAAGCATCACCTTAGGTGAACGCTCTTTTGAGTATCTTTGGGAAGTCCAGAGCATAATCTCGGGGCATTTAGAACTGTTGAAAACATCAGGATTTTACACCTATTACAAGAATATACTGATAGCTGCAGTCCAAATTCCGGGAGAATTCCTTAACAACATCCGGATCTTGATTTCTGATACAGTAAGATCCCATAATACTGTTAGTGTGCTTGAGGTATTGCATTTATATCCTGAACAGATTGTTCAAGATCTTCAAAAACATTTGTAAATATGTGTAATTTGGGTATATGCATTCTATGCACTTATCAAATTCGATTAAACGCTTTTCTAATCGAACTAGAACGTTTAAAGTATGATATCAAAATGTACAAGGGGAAACAAAATATGATAAATTTATTCAAGCATTTTAGTATTAAGAAATAATGTATCTCTTATATTAATAGAACTAGAACGTTTAAAGTATGATATCAAGATTTTAGTATTAAGACATAATGTAATCTCTTATATTAATAAAAAAATTTTATCAACTTGTCTTAGAAGATTTTTATTTAAAAAATGCCTCTTTATCTATTAAAATTGACTAAAAAGGAAGTTTGCGGTTTTGAGAGTTGAAATAAAACTTTATTCAAATCGGTTATCAACGGCTTCTGTCTTATAATGAATTATTAAAATTGATCGTTTATATTATTTATATTAAAAAAGGTAAATTTCAATTAATGAAAAGGCAGCCTGCGGTTATAAGTCTTAAAAGGTCGTTTTATATGATTAACAAATTCATGAAGCCGGAAGCTCTTATCAGCATTAACATAGAAACATAAGATACACAAATTGAATAATTTATTCAGAAACAAATTATTAATACGAATTATTAAGGGAAGACGGTCACTATAGTTATTACATAATCGAATAAAAACCGTTTATCAATTTCCTACATTTTACACCTATAAAGCATCGTATAATTACCAGCATAAGTTTGACGAAAGTCGAAAATTATTTCTATATATCGCATTTGATTTCTCGTACTTCTTATTACTTAGGATGTTTGTTTTCTAAGAAATCGCCTGAGGTATCGCCTAGATAGCTAGACAGATTCGCATTTACTCATACAGCTAGGGATTGCAATATACCGAAAGAATTTAAAAATCAATGAGTGTTATCACCTGAGGTTTCCTATGTAGTATAATTTCATATAAATGAGAGAAAAGGGGGTTTAAATTAAATCAGTTTATAATATTATTAAATCCAGTTTTATGAAAAAGCTAAATAAATACATTCACTATAAAACAGATTTTTAAAAGCAAACATATAATAAGGTTGTTACACCCTCCTACAATCACTGTCGATATGGACGTTAAATTATTAACTTCGGAGGAACTCCAACAATTACCAATAGATTTCTTGAAAAGATATTGCGGGGCTGCAGTAGCTAGAAATTTTCATAAACTACCGAAGCATCTTCAAAACCAATTAAAGGGATATCAATATTGCACGGAGCATTTTACAAAGACAGGTGACGTTGTAGACGGGCCCGCCTATTTTAAAAATACGCTGTTCAAGATGCCTCCGACAGTAGCCTTACTGTTTACTTTAGCCCAAATATATAACAATACACTATTCATTTCCTGCCCTCGAGGAAGTCAAGAAGCTTGGATTTGTGTATATTTTTCCAATTCAGGTAAAGCACCAGACTCACGAGATATACAAGCGTGGCCTGATAAATGGACCCACATGTCAGCAGATTTTGTAGACCACGACTTAAGCACATTTACGATCGATTTGCCGAAGAAGAAATCAGTTTTTTTGTATTATAAAATTCGCTTCCTGTTCGCTAACGGCCGGAAAGCAGATACCGCATGGACTCCGATTGTATTAAATTTAGACGTTTATAGACATTATTATAAAAGCTTTATAGCGCTGATTGTAATAGCTTCTTTATGTATATTGTTTATGATAAGCTTCGTATGTTCATACTACCTATATTTGAAATGGAAATAAAACAATAGAGTTAAAAAATATGTGTTTTATTATAAAATTAAAATTACATGTCATTATCAGAATCATCATTTTCTTCGTTTAGCATAGCGAGCGATGACAGCTTCGACAGTAAATTGTATAATTGTTCTAAGATCCCCCGATTCGGACACTGAATACCGAATATAGACATATCTTTAACGTCAGATCGTATCAAGCTGTTTGTGAACTCGTTATATAAAAACATATGTTTTTTATTCATGAAGTACAAGACGCCGTCAGTATATCTGAAAGCTGAAGTCATCTTAGCGGGCAAATATGTCTGAGATTAATCCTAATTCTTTAGTGACTAAGGAGCACTCATCAAGTTCGGCGAAAAGATTGTCTGAGTAAAAGATGAAAGTACGCCCGCTGTAAGTGTTCACTGCAGCTCGGATAAAACTATGAGCCGGAAATCCTAGCGCATCTAAAGTCTTCGGCCAGCCATAAACAGGTCGAAAACTAGGATAATTTATCAGATACACAAGATTGTCTATAAACATAACAATTTGCCCGTTACGCCTTTGATATACTGCATTAATTTTCTTAAAAGGGGGTAGAAATCTAAGCCAATCATGAATATAAATTGGGTTTCCAAATTTTCTCTTTCCTAAAGGTATAGACCAAACTCACTGATTGTATAGCAGATACAGTTTTTTATTCATGATTAGCATAGCATCAAAATCCTTTACCGAGCAAACGTCTATAGGGTTTGGAATTGATACGGCGGCCGAGGTAGTTGTTGTTGTTGTAGAAGGAACATCCGGCAACGGGGGAGGCCCATACAAAGCCTGAACTGACTGAACATCGTCCTGAGTTAGCGACGTGAGATGTTCATTATAAAAATCATACATTAGCGAATTTTCGTCTTCAGAATGTTGAATGCCTAGAGCGTGACCTATTTCATGCATTAGCACTGTATACAGACTGATTTTTCCAGGTACTTGGGTTAATTCATAATGCCACGGCTCATCAGAGTCCAGGTGTATTTCGGTAGTTGTCTTACCCGGTTCGGGATAATACGTATGAGCTAGAACATTACCGAGCCCGTCCAGATCATGTGGGCAATTTTCTCTACTTTCCATTCGCATATGCCCTTTAGTCCTAAAGCTAATGGAGATATTAGGCTTTCCAGTTAAAACTTCTCTAAACTGCAGTCCAGAATGACGCTGCCATTCGGCAAATGCTGCAGTAGCTATGTTTATAGGCCCCTGGGTACTAGCATAGAACTTCCATGTTAGTGAAGATTTAGGCCATTTAAAATGATGCAGGCGGTATCCGAAAGGATTATCTTCCAAACCGCATCTAGGCTTTTTTAAAAGATCGAGGGTTTCATTATTTAACTTGCCATCATCGTTAAGACGATGACGTTTTTGAAAAAGTGACAGAGCTGTGATGATACTTCTATCATCGAATGAGGTTATGTTTTCATTTTTTCCGAGATAACCAAATCGTTGTAGATATTTAACTACATAGCTCACGTCTGTAGCGTAAGAGCTGTGAAGGAGCAGCAGTCCTATGATGACGATCTGCATCGTTCGAAGTCTGAAAGTACACTAAACTAAATCATACTAAAAGCCTACTAATAAAACAGCGTTATGAAAAAAAATCTTTATTATTAACTTTTAATAATTTCATCATATAGGTATTTACAATTATTTATAGTACAATGACATATATCTAAAATATGATTGAGACAGGCAGGTCTCGAGGGTTCCAGCTTGAAATCGTAGTCTTCAAGGATGTTTACTTTGCTCCCTAGGAATTTTTGTATGTATTGACCTTTCTCCAGGCCTTTACAGTACACAGTATGTACATGAGCTGTATCATGTAACAGGATCTCGGGGAGATCTTTCAAGTCAGCGAAACCTCGAGTCCATCGGAGCCCATGATGATTTCTTTCTAACCAAATCGCCTGTCTTCGCAGATCTTCATTCAAGCAGCGAAATGGAAAAGGAGGTTTGAAGAGGTAGTGACTTAGCCTACTACCATCCCACACTGATAATTCTTTAGCAGTAAACTCTGGAGTGCAGAAGGCTTGAACGTCTATTACGGCAATCATTGAAGTTTTCTTATGAGACCTGTGAAAGGCTGATACTCGACCACGACGTCGTGAAGAATGAGACAATATGCAGTAGTGTTAGCGGGTATATCCTTACGGGACTCAATGTCCAATTTCACATTCAGCACTATGTTTTGAATAGACTCGTTCTGCTTCGTGAGGTTCACCACGAAAATCGGGCACTTTTTGTATTCCGCATAGTCGAGCAAGGGTCCGGCTTTCCGCTTACCATAGTACGTCGAGCTGAAGTCTAAATACTCATCATAGGCAGACATGTACCTATTCTTATCAAAATCGTAGTTTTGTTGTTCGTAAGGATATCTACGCTCGTTAAGGTAAACAGCCAGGTTCTGTAGAGAAACATCGTCGAAAGCAGTAGCGGAAGCGGCTCTATTATTATTCTTGTTTACTTGAAAGGCACACAATACCCATTGAGGTCTTTGAAATCCCGTATTGCTTCTTACTGACCACACCACGTTTTTGCTTTGAGGTAAGCCTGGGTAAATGTTTAGGTTGCGTTCGTGGAATGCTATAGGAATCCATACGTTCTGACTTATTCCATGATATAACTTAAGCTTTTCCTCATCGTTGGGAATCACATGAGGCACCTTCCATACGACTTTACTCAAGGTGATTGTGACATCTGTATCGGCACTGCTGTAGCAGTTCAAGTCTGATTTAGCACGAACGAGAACCAATTCTTGACGCATGTTTATGATGTCCTTTTGATGACCCTCGGCGAATCCCAGGATATGACTTAACGGTATAGAGGTGCTGAATGATTTTTTGTCTGGAGATATCTGCAGGTTCTCGCCTAGAGGGTGCCATCCTGTTTTAGTGAGAGCTTTCGATTGAGCGGGGGAGTAGGAAACTACGCCCTTGATTGCTGAATTTATGCCGGGCAGCCTGCAGGTTTCGATAATCTGATCTCCTAGCAGGAATCTTATTTCTTCGAAGAGGCACAGGGGGGCGTTATGAGTCAGCGTGAATGTCTTGCCCTCTTCCTTAACAGTAAACGTTCCTTCTAGATAGAGCGTGCTATTGAAGGTTGCCGTGATCAGATCACCTTTATCGATCACGAGACTGATTTCATCTGAATTGTTGAAGGTGCTAACTTTAGGATGCACCGTCCTTAGGTTTGCTTCCACTATCAGGTTGACGTAGGGTACGCGATGAAACACTTCCGTCAATGCGTCTTCCATATTTAACTTTTAGTCCTATCGATTCCAGAAAATGAGCTTGCGAAGGTGTGATGTGTCCGGCTTTCGACCGACTATTAAAGTCGGAACGACATCCGGCGCTTTTATAGTAAATCTTCAGCCCCATAATAATTTTATCCCGATAGTTCAACAGGGATCTTCCACGATTTCAGTATATCCAATAGGTACTCTTCCGGCTTTAGTAATGGTTTAGACGAGTTCAACTGCAATCTAATGGTGACTTGCTCGTCTCCAAAGTCGACCAATTCCCCGTTCTGATCAACAAGTCTTAAAGTGATGTTGTCTATTCTTTCCCCGTTTACAGGTAGATATATAACGTTCGAAGGCTCCTTGACTAATCTGTAGCCGGGTTCTACAGAAATATCGAATTCGAAAATTGTATGAGACGAAGTGTTATTCCTGTAAGCTCCTCCTGTAATATTACACTCTACGTGAATGTTTGTTGCTTTCACTATTTGAACGTCTAAATCCGATTCGTGAGTTTTATTCGCCTTTAGTAAATTCGGTGAAAAACCGAGCATACGTCCTATGTTGCCAGGCTTAGTGAAGTCGATGTTATATTTAGATTTTATTTCGCACTTTAAAGTGTTGTTGTTCGCTTTCAGCACAAAATCACTTCGATTATCGGGGCAAATGACTGACTGAATATATTTGTTGAGTTCTTCGATTTCGTAGGCGCCGGAAGGAATAGTAATCGCTTTATCTTTATAATAAAGCATGTTGTTGCCCGGAAAGATGTTTCTGATAGAGTTACAGCCGTAAAACCCCACCAGTCCCAATTCGTTGTTTTTACTTGAGTCTAATTCGATCGGGGGAAAATAGTTGCAGCTTAACACGTTGCCTACACCTGTCAAGGTGAATGTTCGCGACATGACTAAGCTCTAAGGATACAGACCCCTTATTTATATAAGAACTTTAGACATAGGTGTCCGCAGATTACTGAGTTATAGTTTTGTTCTCTATCATAATTGTATCGAATGTTGCATCCTCTAAAGTAGCGTATTATCTCCTGAGGAGGTCTTAGATCGCCAAAACTGTCATAATACGTCACCGAGTTACCTCGCTTTTTATATGCGACCCAATGAGTACCCGGACCTTTGTCATCATCCAAATTTACTATTCCGCTTTCGTTAATCTGAGGCTTGGTAGGTAACTTGTCTCGCATGAAAACGTTTCTGAAGTATGCTACTCCTTTAGCATGTTTTCTCAAATCCTGATCTGTAAGAGCTCTCCGAGGCAACCTTATCGGTTTTTTGAATAAGGTTTTAAGTAAAGAGCCGTGCCCGACTTGTGAGGTTTCAAGTAGAGAGCAGAGCCTCGTTTTCCTAAGGCGATCGATTCCATAGTTTTATTATGTCGTTCGCTTTCTTGCAGCTGTTTTCTAGCGGCTTTAGCATCGGTTACAGCTTTAGCGATTCCCGAGGCCCCTCCTGCGATAGCTCTGTGAAGGAAGTTTGTATTGTAATTATTATAATTATTATCATTAGTATATTTACCCTGCTGCTGAAAGGCCTGCGAACAAAGGGATGAGGAAAGGTATTATACCGCCTTGCTTAGGTATAGGGATGACTCTAGGAACCCGAACGTTTTTCTTCCCTCCGATAGTTTTAACAAAGTGTTTTGCTACATTCAAAGCTTTCTTAATCGAGTCAGCTAGCGGATGATTTCCGAACTTTACTGCCGCTTTTATATGTTTCAGTAAACCGCCCTTGAAAGCTACCCGCTGCTGTTTCTTCTTTCGCATTCCCGCTCCGATAGCTCTTTTAGTTTTCATGACAGTAGTGACACCCCAGGCAGCAGCCCGTTCTCCTACACTAGCGTCTTTAGACTTGACTCTACGCCAAGCACGTTCCTGAAGAATACGATCGGCCTCGTGCCTTGCAGCTAAATCCTTATGCTGAGAATAGGAGATATCGTGTTCTCTGCAGGCTTCGTCCAAAAGATTTATGCCGCGATCTCCTTTAGCTAATCTGTCTTGCAGCTTAGTGCCAGGTCCGCAAAACCTGTATCCAGGTATGTGAGCTTCGAACGGGAGATTATTTATCAGGGTGTTCACCACACCTTTACCGGTACGACGTCTCGGCATTTAATGAGATTTGGCGTGGGCTTGGGAGTATATATAGGGGGCGCCGCTTTGAGAGATCAGAAAGATGAAGTTCCATAAGCAGAAGCAAACGTTAACAGTGAGCGATCACGATTTCCTAGAGTCTGAAGTAAAGAATAAGCATGGAACCTTGTTGCCTAATTCAATCAGGGCCATAATATGCAGTCCTAGTAATTGCGGTAAAACTAATGTAGTAATAAGTCTGATCGAACATCCGATTTGAAAACGTATATTTGTATTCTAAATCGCTTAATCAGCCCAAGTACGAGTATTTAGAGCAGATACTCAAACCGCCTTTAAAGTATTTTCCTACAACCTCAGACGTGATAGCTCCTAGCGATGCTAGACCCAATTCAGTCATGATTTTCGATGACATAGCCTGTGATAAGCAAAACGCTATGAGGGAATATTTCAGCATGGGGCGTCATAATTCGATAGACTGTTTCTATCTTTGTCAAACCTATTCTCGTATACCTAAACAGCTAGTAAGAGATAACGCTAATGTGGTGGTGTTGTTTAAGCAAGACTCCCTAAACCTAAGGCATGTGTTTGATGATCACGTAGGTGCAGATATGTCTTTCGAGGAGTTTAAACGTATGTGCTCGGAATGTTGGAAGAATAAATACGGGTTTCTTATGATAGATAAAGATTCCGAGAAAGGTAGATATCGCAAAGGATTCGACTGCTATATAAGCAGGTGACGTCATATGAAGTACACAGAACCTGTCTAAAAGCTGTACAGGAGTTGTATAAAGCTGTACAGGGGCTGTATAAAGCTGTACAGGAGCTGTCTAAAGCTGTACAGGAGCTGTCTAAAGCTGTCTGTCTGTCTGAAAGTACCTATCATCATGGATAAAAAGTCTAAGATAATCAAGCAGCATCTCATTAAAGTCCGCAAAGACATTAAGAGAAAGTATAAGGAACTTAAACAGGGTAAGCAGGATACCGAGCGCCTTCTTGAGGACCTTTACAAACCGATAGTGACCCCGCTGAAGCAAATCACTGAGAAGAGATCTGTACGGCATATGCATACCGAAACGGCGCCTGTACATAAAAAACATATGCAGACTGAACCTATCAAGCATGCCGATGTTGCTACAGAGACCGAGCTTCCTCAATATACTCAGGAATGGGAGAGTCTTCCGGAAATACAAGAAGAAGAAGATGACGATGCATTCATATTAGATACTGATGTAGGCGAAGAGTTCTTGAATCAGTACGATCCTTTACATAGGAAATATGTTGAAATCATGATAAAGGATACTAAGAAAAATCTAGATCATACTTATGGGGTGTTGTACAATACGGAAACAGATAAATGGCGTATCGGAGACTCAGATATCAGAATCATAGGGCCTGATTAAGAAATTAAAGGAAGAATTTATAAGGGCACGGAGGGCTTATACAATCTCCTTATTTACAAAACACCTCCGGACTATACAGAGAAGGATAAACAGCAGTATATGGATATCGTTGATCGCACTAACGCAATCAGACGTAATCTCAACCCTAAGGGGCAGTTTAGGAGAACAAGCGCTTTCAAGTGGATGCATATTATAAAACCGAGTCTCAGATCTAAATCAACTAGCGGCTACGGATTTAAGGAAGTCACCGAGAAACCTATGGAATACGTGTATTGGAACGAGCCCTCGGAACTAGTTGAGCGACTAAGATTGCTGTTCGCATCCAAGACCGCGGGTCATACAGGTCACGCTAATGAAATTGCCTCTATAATCGAAGAACTGAGAGAAGCTGATATTATTGTATAAATAACAAGGATAACTCGCGAACTCTGTTAGTTTCAAGATGAGCATAGATAAGTTTGGTCGTTATCATGCTGCACTCAGAGGGGGTAGGAAGGGCCCTCCGGGCTTAGGATTCACTCTAAGCAACGACGGGCATTTCGATATACGAAACAAAAGACTAGCAAATGTAGCTGATCCTGTTAATGAGAGTGACGTCATAACTCTGAAACATTACTTGAATACAAAGTATGATTTTGACCTGAAAAGATTGGTAAACCTCGCCGGCCCTCAGAGCGACACCGACGGAGTCAATAAGATGTACGTTGATCATGCGTGCCGATCTGCCTGCGGACATACCCTAAATCGCCTACATGCGGACGTCAATTCGAAAATTACAATGTATGCAATAGCAAACTGCCTTCATCGCAATGGTGAGGAATTCGTTGCAAGTAATAAGCGAATTATCCAATTAAAGGAACCGCAAGAGAATAATGACGCAGTCACTAAACTTTATGTTGATAAGTTACTTGAAAATCTAGATTCTCGAGTCACATATGCTATTGAAGCCATTCCAAGAATTATCGAGAATAAAATAGCTAGATGCCTCATGTTAGACGAGGCCGGAAACTACGATGTTAAGAAAGCTAAGATCATTAACGTGCTCGACCCCGTAAATGCCTCTGAGGCCGTGAATAAATTGTATGTTGACGGCATAAAAGGGGTTTTGAATGAGCGACTTCAAGCTCATGTAGATAATGCTAACAACAATTTGAAGGAAGCTAAAATAATTGTACAAAAAGTTGCTGATTTTCAAAAAGAAGCCGTGACTAGAATAATCACACTGGAAGATGAAATGAGTATTTTAAAGGGTATAAAAAAGAACGTCATCGATAAAAACAACACAGAAAATGGAGCAGGTGATACGAGAGCTTCACAGACAGGCTAGGCGGAATTTCCCCCGAAAGAGAACTGTTATCAAAAAATTAGATGACCTTTGGCAATCTGACTTAGCTGTCTTTGCGTCGTATGCTTCAATTAATAAAGGTTTCAAGTATATACTAGTGATGATCGATTGCTACTCGAAATTCCTATGGACTAGACCCTTAAAATCTAAGAAAGGAGCTGAAGTCGCCAAAGCTGTAGCTTCTATTTTAAAAGAAGGTCGGGTTCCCGATAACATTCAAACCGATCAAGGTCGCGAGTTTTATTGTAAAGAGTTCTCTGCTTTGATGAAAAAACACAACATCAATCATTACTCTACATATAGCGTTAAGAAAGCAGCTATTGCCGAAAGAGTCATACGTACTTTAAAAGCTGCTTTGTATAAAGCTTTCAGCCTTAGAGGTCGATACATTGGGGTTGACATCTTAGATAAGATCACTAATGAATATAACTCACGAAAACATCGTACGACGGGCATGCGTCCTAGTGACGTCAACAGCACTACGCAGCTTAACGTTTACGACAATTTTGATATGCCTGGAAAACGTAAGTTTAAAATAGGAAATCTCGTGAGAATTTCGAAGTTTAAATCCGCTTTCGAGAAAAGTTACACACCTAACTGGTCCGCGGAATTATTTAAAATCGTTAAGATTAAAAATGGAAATCCCGTCACTTATCTGTTAGAAGATTCGCGAGATCGCCCTATACTAGGTCAGTTTTATGGTGAGGAGCTTCAGTTAACTTCAGAACCACACGTGCATCTCATATCAAAAGTGCTGCGGAAACGCAACTCCGATCTGTATGTTAGGTGGTTTGGGTTAGATAAATCTCACGACTCATGGATTCCAAAAAGCGCTCTCGTGTGAGGTTCGATGATAAAGTTCAATACTTTGAAATACCGGAAGAAGATCGATAGGTACCGGTTCCGACGCCGTATTTCACAATTGGATAATATTTTAAGGCCTATGTTAGAATCTAAAATTAAATATACGGAAATGTATTGTAAATCACCTAATAAGTTTATTAAATTACTTGTAAAATATGATAATAAAGAATGTTTTTAACAATATCGGTGTTTACTTTTGCAGGAAACCGCAGTAAGATAAGAGAGTTTTATTAACCTAATGAAACACAACATATATGTTCAATACATTTATTATTTGTCAGATAAGATTTTACGAACATTTTGTTTTATCTTATAATTCATGACATCTCGAAGATGTCCTAAATACAGAGGCGCGTCATTAAAAAATAGCTCGACGCTGTCTGATTCTTTAACATTATCGTAATATTTACACATAGCTTCATCTTCAGGGAAGCTTAGGAACTGTATATCATCGGGATCTAACCATTCTTCAACATCATGTCCGGCAGGATCGAGAATTCTACCTTCATGTTCAATCCAATAATGTTGTCGGGCTTTCGTAATGTACGAACTAAAATCTATCGCATATCCTTTAACTATTCTAACATTTAAATCATATTTTCTAAATTGTTCATATAACAGTATACAAGCGGGAAAACAGAAGTCTATAATGTTTTTCCGTTTTAATTCACTTATCACTACGTCATAAATTATGTCTTGAATTCTTAACACGTCCATTCTCATCTATTAACTAACTAATACTAATTATCACAGCACATATTGTCTAATTCCCGCTCCGCTAGCTTGATTAGATAGTCTAGGGGATCATGGGGTATGCGGTTCGGGTCAGGAGGATCGATCTCCATGAGAGGCTGCTGATACCCCCAAGGCAGTGTGTCTGTCGTATTAGGTAACAGCTGCCTCTTGTCATCCGCAGAACTCAGGGCTATCTTCGTTTGCCGCATGGTGTACAGGGTGTGGTCGATGTTTCGGATGCAGTTTTGACTCCTCTGCTGCTCCATACCTGTTTTTAGGCATTGGAGGTAGTCGTCGAAGGTAATAGTTTGTTTCACAACCACGCCCTTGACACCTTTAGCCTTCTTGGCGGCATCCCGGCCTTCGACAGGATCCGCATACATTTTAGACCTCAGGCCCACGAACTCAGTCATTATCTTTCCGTTATTTTCGTCTTTCATGAGCCCGGGCACTTTCTTATTCACTAGGGGGATTTTATACACATTGTCTGGGGGGTAATCACTCGTATCGAAGAGATGAATGTCTTTTTTCATGTCCGCATAAATGTCTTCGCATAAGATACTACAAACTAAACTATCCGTGTCCGAGTACAGCACTTTACACCTAGGTACGTATTTAGGCTGTAAATAGTCGTACAGGAACTCGTATAGTTTAGTCTTAGAAATATCCAAGACACTCATCCCTACGTATACCGGCTTGTTCATGCACACTTCAGTCTTATTCATCTCTATGGTCTTCATCTCTATGGTAACTGTCTTCGGGGTCCCCTTGGAGGATGGTAGAGCTGTGGAAGTTGGGGGCGGCGATTCTCACTTTAGCTGAATACCGGCCGTCCCATTCCGACACCAGTTTCACTACCTTACATTTTCTAACGTCCTCCATGGTTTTCCCTGTAAAAAATATAATTAGTTTTGTGTTCAACAAAGGATTTTTAAACTCACCGAAAGCAGAGTTATTCATCAGCTTGTAGAAGTTCTTTTCGAATTCATTTCTTGCTTGCTTCCTCATATCGGTATTGAGCTCTATATAGGGCTTCATCCAGGCACTTTGCTTGAACTCTAAGATCCTGTGCACCTTAGTGAGCACAAGCCCGTGTTTAAGCGCCTGTTTGAGAGCCCTATAGTGGATGATGTAGCGCTCTTTGTTGTACAGGGTGGTCATCAACTTTTTCTGTTTCGAGCCGGGGGCGGTGGTGTGAATGGGCAGCAGAGGCAGATCTTTGTGCAGGTCGTGGAGGTGCCTGGGGTACTCGATGTTTATCTCTAACATGTACCCCTTAGACGAGGTGTCAGAGACCTTCATTATATCTCAGGCTACTTGTGCTGCTGGCGGGACCTTTTTCATCCACTTGAACCCCCCGGTCGGTAGATTTTGACTCATCGCCCACCCGTACAAATTGTTGACGTCGTAGTACATCAGATATGAGGAAGCTTCATCGGGATTGTAGTCGGGCATGTATTTGGTGTTAGCTTTAGCGTACCTAAACAAAAGAAAAAGTTAATTACAAAAGTTTAAATGTAAGAAAGTTGTTAACTTACCTGTTACTACATTGACTCAAGCCTCCTCGGATGCCCCGCTCGACAAACATCAACATATCGATGTCTCTCAGCAGCTCTAGCTCGACCTGTGTATATTTTAACATGGCGTCCCAGGTAAGTCCTGGGGCGCTGACGTAGTGAGCTGCATCGAGTTTATACGTTTTCATCGATGTGTCGCGAAAATTTTCGAAGATGTCTGCGAGCAGTAGGACATCCGTTTTCATGTACAGGTCCGCATAGTCGCCTAGAGTCTGACATTCGAACTCATCCCACACTCGACTAGCGTGGGTGTAGTCCTCATCGGTTATGCCTTCCCCCTTTAACTTGGAGAAGAAGTCGCGTTTAGGGGGAAGCTGAGGTTCATCAAGACGCCCCCACGAGTCGAGGTACTCGTAGGGGAACACGCCTTTACGGGTCAAGAGTTCGAATTTGTAGTCATCTAGGTCGGGGAATTGCTGCCTCATTATCTTTAACTCATCCAGGTACGATGCTAGTTTATCGAGGGAGGAAGCCATGAAGCGGAAAGAGTCGATAAATCTTAGCTTGATCTCGCTGCCCTCTATCGATTTGGTGAACGAAATGTACTTAGTTTTGTTCACAGGCAGGAGATTGACATTGCCGTCAATTTGTAACGCTAAGTCTTTGATGATGAAAGATGCATCGTACCCGCTGAGATTGTGAAACACTACCGGGATGACCCGTTTATCTTGGTAGTTGATGTTGCACCCGACGTGCCCGGCCCCGCGAAAAGCTCCTGTAAGATGGCAATGATCATGGACTTTAACATCATCATCAGTAAACGGCTTTGAACAGATGTGGCAGGTAGTAGCAGCCTCAAAATCTAGCTCTTCTTGAGGAGTAAAACTCATAGGCTTAACCGTCCTGTAGATAGGTTGTACGTCCTCAACGATTTGCCTGAGCTCTTCAATAAACCACTCGCGGCAGTCGGGCCCCCGATGACTTTTGTATTTGCTTAGGGAGGGGTCGTAGGAGCTGTGAAAATAGTACCCCACGCTAAAGGCCTCGTGTTCTTGATAGAGTTCGCTCTGCTTCCCTTTCTGCTTACTTATGGGTTTTAGTAAAGCCTCGAAGTCCGCATAAATGATGAAGGGTACACGAAGAGCGTGGCTGAAGTTCTTGAATTGTACTATTTTCTCATCCTCCCTAGGCATTCGGACTCTACACTCATTGATCTCCCCGCAATCAATTTCGTGAGTTTTCAGCCTCTCCTCGCTGAAAAAACTTTGAAGGCAGCGCTCGCAGATGAACTTCTTATGCGTGTTAGATGATAGTTGTTTGTTAACTAGGCGGCTCAGGTTCTTTACCCACACCCAATGGTATTTTATATCATCCTCATCATGATCCTCATCATACGTGCTCTGTATGATGAGGAGGTTGACGTGACGGTCAAGCTTCTTTTTGGTGATGCGGGCTGACACTACTTTATACCCCTTTTTCTGCCGCTCGAGCATGAAGGTGTTGACAGAGATGTTATTCAGCTTCTCAAACTTCTTGACTTGATCGACTGTCATGGGGAACCTGAGGCCTTCGACATTAAGAACCTCGGAATAGTGTGGGTAACTGCTGACTCTATCTGAATTATGCACATCTGGGTGGAGAGCGGAGACAACTGCCCACGCAAAACATGCATCATCATCATTCCTGACGTTGATGCATGCATGCTTTCTCTCTATACTAGGCGGCAGGGGTACGTAAGATGAACCCCGAATGGGTTCGTATCTGTAAACATTTGAAATTAATTTTTGAATTCAGAATAAAGAGAAAGTATATTACCTGTTTACATTGACAGCGATATTAATGATGGACTTGAGTGCCCATCCGGATTCCCGCTCTTGGAAATCCTCGAGCTGTACAATGATGCTGTCCTGAACATGCTCCGACCACCACTCTTTCAAATCCGTATCCCCGTCGATTACGGTATTTTTGGATTGAAAATGTTTTGCTTCCTCTATGGGGCCCTCTGGGGAATCTTTAACAAAAACGCCGCAAAAGTCTGTATTGGTTTTCATTTGAGGGTGATCCTTCAGAGCATGCTTGATTCGAATGGCAAACATGAAGTATGCATCCTCAAGGAAGGTTAATGGATCGGTGTGCTTCAGGTTCACGATAACCCCTGTCCTGATCCTTCCTTGGAAGGCTGAATTAACCTCCTCCCAACGCAGTCTATGACTGCGAAGCTCTTTTGCTTGATAGCCTGCCCCCTGAACATGGCGGGCTTTCATGATTGTGCGGCATCCTAAAAAGTATTAATTAGAAAACTGTAAAAATTTACAAATAATATGCTTACCCTTCATCCGCCCTATAGCGGCTTCTACATGGCGTTTATGCCCCATGTTTAAATCCCCTTTTTTGAGGGCGGCATTGAGTAGGCGGATGTTGGCCCCTGCCTGCTTAATCCATACCTCAAGCTCGGCAGGATTATCTACAACGATCTTCATTGCCCGTTCAATGGTGTCAATCATTTGGGTTGAAGTCTCAATAATGGCCGCCATTTTTTCTTTAAAAAATATGAAGCCGTTTAATAAAATTAAAATAAATTTAATAAAATTAAAACAAATTAATAAAAATTAAACAAAATTAATAATTTAACAAAATTAAAATAAATTAATAAAAATTTAACATACCTATCTCACTTCACAACACTTAAAAATTCACAAAACACTGACAAGAGCACAGAGCACAAGATACTTCTAGGATAACTGGAGAAGAACTGATAAGTTTTCTGTAGGTGTGATGCCTTTTTATACTAAATCTACCTGAGTTCTCTCGGCGGGGCGTGTACCCTGAGTTCATGTGTTAAAATGTTGGAGCGGATGTAAAAGACCGTTACAAATGGCCCGATGTAAAATTTTGGAGCGGATGTAAAAGTTCGTTAAATTTTGGGCCGGATGTCGTTTCCTGTTTCTGGACTGGACCGGATGCTTGGGACCGGATGCTACATCCTGTTTTAAATTGTAAAAGTTCGTTACAAAGTTCATGACGTCATCGGTCGAGCTCAGACCGGAAGTGAAATAGATTTTTTGGGCCCATGTTAAATCCCATAAGAAAATGAGGCAGTAACGGCTTAGTTTTACTACTAACAAGAAATAGCTACTTCGAAAAACCAAAAAGATCCAAGGTGAAAATTGCGAGGCTCCGATCAACAGAAATAGAGGTGTGCGAACTTCACTGGGACGGGGTCGTAGATATCTAATCTTTTAAAATAGAAAAAGTATCGCTTCCGCGGGGAATCGAACCCTGGACCGCCTGTTTGCTAAGCTAGGCGCTATCGTTCAGTTATGTAGGCGTCTTCACATGTATTGGTTATTCTCATTATATGAAGTTATTAAAAATATTTTCAATTAACATAAAGTGATTAATTTTTTACATTACTATATAATTGTTAAATAATATTATTCATTATTATTGTTAAATTACAATGAAAGCTTTTATAATTTGCTACACAATTCACAACTGCAAGCGCGATAAGTATACTTAATATTTCATCCTTCCTTGTTACCACAATACCTGGAATGCGAGAATATGTTGACATTTCGTCAAAAGGGGTTAATAACCTTGACAATTGATTTCTAGGTTAAATATTTTTCTTAACTGTTGGTGGTTTATTACTTTTTTTGTTATCGCAGATAAAGTATAGTGTGTAACACGTGCAAAAACGCCAATTTCACACTCGTGTGATTGCAGCATTCGACTTCGTCTCATGCCTAAAATTTTGATTTTAGCGCTTTTGAACTATTATTTTATTGAATTATTATTTTGAACTATTATCTACTGACTTGCCAGTTGTGAAGTAAATTCAAAGACTTTTTGATCATACTATAGTTTAAATAAGTTTGTAAAGCAATTTACACTACCATTTCAATAGAGTATTGTATAAATTCATTTAGTTCTACTGTTAATTTATTGTTTATCATTTTTAATTATGATTAATTCAAATAACATAATTATTTAATTAAATAGTTCCTGTATTCAATTAGAGAAAAAGTAAAGTGCCAGTGTCATGGGAGACCGGGTATGGTTGTCTCACGGTTGTCAATTAGTTCGTTGATCGGCATTAAAGACTCGCAATAGCAACATCTCTCCCCCTACTTCACTGCAGTCCAGTCTGGAATGCCGTGACGGAGATACATGCGTTTGTTTTTTTAACACAGTGAAAGTAATTTTTTGTGCATCTGTGTCGAGTTTATTTATTTATTTATTTATTTAACGGATTCCCCAGTTTACACAAGATCTAACAATTTACAAAACATTTAACAATTTAACAACTTACAGAAGATTTAATAGTTCAACAATTAATTTAACAATTATAATTTGTATAAATAAAAATATGTAGGTATAAAAATAAAAATAAATAATTACTTAATTTTAACATTTAAAAGTTCGTTTAAGTTTAATTAGAGAGGTGTTAAATACATCTACGTTTAGCATATTAACTTGTGCCATGAGCCTATTAACTGCAGAAAATTTGCCATAAAGAGTGCGGTGTTGTTCTAGCCTAAATGTGCACACCTCCCTCAAAGGCCTAGGCGGTACATAAAAATTAAATAAATACAATAAATCTGGACAATCAACAAAATTATTGACTAGATTGAAAACAAACAGTTTATCAGAATTTAAGCGTCTATTATTTAATGTATCAAGATTAAGTTTTTTTAACAACATTGCATAGTCAACAGATTCATAAGGAATAAACAATCTAAAAGCAATATTTTTCAAAAATTTGTGCTGAACTCTTTCAATTTTATTCACATGAACAGTGAAATAAGGAGACCATACAGAGGTACTATTCTCCAAATGAGACCGTACTAGAGATGTGTATAATATTTTAATTGTGTCAATATTGCTGAAATCCTTAGTGTTACGTTTAATAAATCCTAGCATTTTTAAAGCTTTGTTGCAACAATGCTCAATATGATTAACAAAAGTTAATTTTTGATCAAATGTGATACCTAAATCACAAATTACATTAACCTGTTGGATAACAGAATTACCTATGTAATATGTATTACTCAGAGGATTAAGTTTACGGGTAAACTGAATGTACTTACATTTGGTTATATTAAGTTGTAATCTATTGCTATTGCACCACCTGGAAAATCTCTCAAGATCAGCCTGCAATTCTTCTGAAGAAGTTAATGAATTAATGGACTTGAATATTTTTAAATCATCAGCGTAAAGTAGAATACGACTATGATGAAAACAGTGTACTACGTCATTAATGAAAATATTGAAAAGAAGAGGAGCAAGATGACCTCCCTGAGGCACACCAGAGGTTACACAGATAGGATCGGAATAAAACGATTTAATTTTAACTATTTGAGATCTACTGATAAGATAAGAGTATAACCAATTTAACATGGTTCCACTTATACCATAACTGGACAATTTGTCTATTAAAATGCCATGATCAACTTTATCGAAGGCCTTAGAGAAGTCAGTGTATATTGAATCCACAGAATTGCCTTTCTCCAATGCCTCCGACAAAGCATGTTCATATAAAAGAAGGTTGGTGGTAATTGACCTACCTTTTGTGAAGCCATGTTGCTTAGTAGTAATAATGTTTTTAAATGAATATGTCAAAAAATCTGTAACAATAGATTCAAACACCTTTGGAAATTGTGAAAGTAATGAGACTGGCCGATAGTTCTGTACTAGGTATCTTTTCCCATTATTTTTAAATATTGGAGTGATAAAGGAAGTTTTCCATATTTTAGGAAACACGCCTAAACTTAAAGATTTATTAAAAAGTAACCAAAGTGGTCGAGAAAGTGCAAACGCACATTTTTTTATAAATAAAGGTGGTATCATATCGGGACCAGGTCCTTTTCTGATATCGATGTTATCAAGTTTATCCAAAATTGTAGATATAGAGATATTAAAACACATAATGTTAAGTGCAGCTAACGGTTCATTAAAAAGCATGTTGGAGTTTGATTTATTTGATGTAGAATAAACAGAGGAAAAATAACTTGCAAAAAGATTAGCAATCTCTAAGCCATCTGACGCAGTCTCATCCCCGTATGTCATAGATAAGGGAATCTCAGTATCTTTGTTTTTAGAGTGAATATATTTCCAAAAGGTCTTTGGATCTACCCTAACTTCATTTTAAATTTTATGTATATATATTTTGTAACAATCGCTAGCTAACTCCTTACATAATGCTCTTAGTTGACTAAAAGCTAAATAATCATTAGGGTTTTTCGTAGATTTAAATGTTTTGTGGGCGATTTTCTTTTGTATGATAAAATGTTTTAATTCAGCACTGAACCAAATGGGAAATTTATATCTGCTCTTAATTTTAATTTTAGGAACATATAATTCGAAAATATAATGTAACACATTATAAAATTTAGCAACATCATCATCAATATTGTTAATAAAAATATCATCCCAATGAACGTCTAATAAAAAATTAGTAATAGCATTATAGTTACATTTATTAAAATCAAAGATTTCATCTTCGTACTCTAAATTTCGATTGACAATATCACATTTCATATCAACAACTAGTGCGGGATGATGCCTATCGCAATCAATTAGAATATCACTTGCACAAGATACATAATCATTGCTATTATCACTAAATATGAGATCAAGCATAACACCATTTACATTTAAAATGGTATTTAATTGAAACAAGTTTAAATAAGGAAATGTTTCTATCACAGATTCAGCTGCAGGTTCATGACCTACGGAAAGTACCCCTAGGGAGTCATTAGACCATTTAATTTTAGGTAGATTGTAATCACCAGCAATAGTAATGCTGTAATCACTGTACATCTGCGAGGCACGTTCAACCGCGTCAGAGTGCATTTGATATATATCTGCTGAAGATGAAGGCGGAATATAAACACAACAAAATAGTTTCTTTATGTGAGCAATTTCAATTGAGACCCACAGTTCTTCAGATCTATTGTCAGTTACATCAATGTATTTAGCTTTGAAACTTTTAAGTACTGCTATTAAAGTGCCACCATTTCTAGTTTTACCTGTATCAGTTACACTTCTGTCCTTCCTAAAAATATCATAATTATCAAAGCCCAATTCACTATCTTTAAAACACGATGTCAGGGATGTTTCAGTGAACATAATGACGTCGTATAGACAACATGCAACACTGTTACACAATTTATGCAACTTGGTCCTAAGACCGTTTACATTTTGGTAATAAACAAGTACTGATGATTTTACTTGATGACTTGCAGCATTGTTTATGACTGGGGGGTTGCATCCTCTTGTCTCGTAAGTATACTTAAATTTTATATACTAATATACCTTTTCGTATATTGATGATGCTAAATATGTGTTTCATGATATCGTCATATGTTTTTTCAAGTAAACATTTATTTAAATTTATTTTGAAAGGTTATATTCAAAAACGTGTTTTGGGGCAGGTTGTCTCAAATTGACGGGGGCTGGTAGTCACATGTGACAACCAGCCCCCGTTCATGTGTGTTGTGAAAAACCATTGTTTAGGTGTGTAGCTTTTTCTTGTTGACATTTTAGGGTTTTGCTATAGTATAAACATTTATTTGTTTCAGAGCTAGTCATAAAAATGCCACGGCATCATAAAAGAAAGACTTCTCGTGGGCTTGTTTCACCAGCATTGATGTTGCGTGCTGTTAGAGAAGTGAAAAACCATCGCAAATCTATAAGATCTGTCGCGAGGGATTTTGGCATTAATTATCGCACTTTAACAAGGTATTGTAAAAAATTTACTACTGAAGAGCTAAGCAACACGACCGTATCAACACCGTCTACAAAAATGGGCTACCAAAAGAATCGACAGATTTTTACAGATGAACAGGAACAAGAATTGGAAAAATACATACTTCTCTCTTCAAGTATTTATTTTGGGTTGTCTCACAAGAATATTCTAAAACTAGCGTTCGAGCTTGCTATTTCTAATAACTTGAGAGTTCCAAAGTTTTGGGAATCGAACAAGCTAGCTGGAGCCGATTGGTTTTCGTCGTTTATGAAGAGACACCCTTCTCTTTCCATTAGAACACCTGAAGGAACCGATTGGTTTTCGTCGTTTATGAAGAGACACCCTTCTCTTTCCATTAGAACACCTGAAGCCACCAGTTTGGCTCGAGCCACCAGTTTGGCTCGAGCCACCAGTTTTAACCGACACAATGTCAGAAGTTTTTTTGAAAACCTTGAATCGGTAATAAAACGATATAATTTTCAACCACACGACATATGGAACGTTGACGAAACTGAGGTGACTACGGTGCAAAAACCCAATAAAATTGTTGCAAAAAAAGGGTTTAAGCAGGTTGGAGCTATTACCTCCGCTGAGAGAGGCACCCTAGTAACACTAGCTGCTGTTGTTTCTGGAGGTGGCAATTCAGTACCACCGTTCTTCGTTTTTCCGCGAGTGCATTTCAAAGATCATTTCCTCAGAGATGGGCCAGTTGGCTGCAAAGGAGGAAGCAATCCTACGGGCTGGATGACAGAAGAGCTATTTGTCGCTTGCTTGAAACATTTTCATGACCACGTGAAATCAACTAAGGAAAAACCATGTCTCTTGCTGTTAGACAATCACGGCTCTCATCTGTCCATTGAAGGACTAAACTTTGCGAAGGAAAATGGCATAATAATGCTATCTTTCCCACCCCATTGTACCCACCGCCTGCAACCGTTGGACAGGTCGGTTTATGGACCATTAAAAAAATACGTTAATAACGCGATGGTCCAATGGATGGTGAATCATCCAGGCCAAGCAATGACAATATACGATATACCGGACATAATTACGCAGGCTTTTCCATTGGTGGCTACTCCTTCTAATATTCTTACAGGGTTTAAAGCCTGCGGAATTTGCCCTTTTAACCCTGATATATTTCAAGATCACGAGTTCATGCCGTCGTCTGTCACAGATAGACCACTTCCTGATGACGAAGTTGCACAGAATGCTGCAGAAAATCAAAACGCTAACTGCACTGATGATAACTCCAGTCTTAATGTACGTGCAATGACACCACAAGATTTGACAGGCTGTCCAATGCCAGAGCTATCGCTACAGCATCAAGCTAGAAAGGAACCTATGGCGATTACTAGGCCTGGTCCAGTGGTTTAAGAAGTTCTCTTATAGTGTATCCGCAAATTTTAAAACCTCTACCAAAAGCTCCTCCGCCCAAAACGCAGCGAGCTGATAAACGAAAATGTAAATCAGCCATTCTAACAGATACACCGGAGAAGACCTATTTAGAAGAAAATAAAAAGGAACAGGAAGCAAAGAAGAAGAAAGTATCGAAGCGTGTGTTCAGTGAGGATAAGAAAAAGAAAAACGTTTCTAAAGGAAAGAAAATTAAAAAGAAAGCAGTTGACAACGACGAAGACGAGGACGACGATGAAGAGTTTTGCTTGGTCTGCTTGTCTCCATACTCTGCTAGCAAATCTAGGGAAGTCTGGATTCAGTGCCGGGATTGTAAGTTATGGGCTCACGAAGCATGTACAGGTACACCTGGTCTATTACCAACTTACATTTGCCATAACTGTGATTCTGAATATTCAGACTGATTTTTTAGACTGACTTAAGATATAATTGAGTTAGGGTTAGGGTATTTTTAATTACAAAATATAGCGTCTATTTGTGATTTATTAGGTACTATAATTGACCAAAGAGGTTAGTGAGTTACTGTTTATATTTTTTTAGTGTTATTTTCGTTACCACAATTCTAAGTTCGCTACGCGAATTTTGGTTATTTTTTTAAAATAAATAAGAAGTTTTTAGTTTTATTTTTTGTTATAATTTGCAACGTTAGACTTTTTATATATAATAAAAATACCCATATGATTTAAATAAGTGTTTGTGTTTATATTCTCCCCTTAATTTACCATGTGACTACCTACTCCAGGCACTGAGACAACCATCCCCGACACGGGGTTAGAAGTCACACTTTTCTTTTTTCACAAAAATTCTAATATTTTCGCGATAGACAATGTTAGAACCAAAGTCGTTATTTTTTCTAAAAATAGAATGAATCATTATCCATTGACATATAAATCTTATTGCTAAATTAAGAATATGAGAATAAAACATGCAAAAGAAAAAAAATGTGACTTCCAACCCCGGTCTCCCCTACACATAATCCTTTCCATATACAGAATACAAATTGTAAGTACCGGCATTTCATTAAATTGTGTTCGACGACAAGTGGCGGATTATTGTTGAAAAGTTTAGCTTATTTTGTTTGTTTTGTAAAGGTCCTTCGAAAATAATAAATTTAATATAACAAAAAATAATAAAATTGATAAACATTAAATGTGGCAATCTTTGTGGATCAGAACATCGAAGGGATTCTTTGTCAAGTGAGCAGGACAATGGAGAAAGCATCCCTAGGTGTGATGCAGCAACATTTAATAAGCCCCGTGCACCTGCAAGAAGTGATCGTAAGAGAAAGCACTACATTACAGATTTTAGTAGTGATGACTGCCGTAGTCCTCAACGAATGAAGAGGTATTTTAGAATGCCAAAGCAAACAGTGAAGGTACAGAAGAAAAAGACTCGCATCTTACAACAATCTGTGAGACGATTGAATAGAAGAGTGACAACTTTAGAATCTTTTGTAAATCTTTTGAAACAAAAAGCGTACATTACTGAGGCTGGAGAATCAACATTGTTGGCAACTGTACCAGAATCAGCACAAAACCTTTTCAATAAGTTTCAGGGACGTAAGCATACCAAGTATACACCAGAATTACGCATGTTTGCTTTAACATTAAGCTTCTATTCCACGAAAGCATATAATTATGTTCGTGATACTTTTAATAAATCATTACCGCATCCCAAGACTCATTATCCAAATGGTACCAATCAATCAATGGAGCACCAGGTTTTATAAAAGAAGCTTTATGTGCATTACAGTTAAAAGTGTTAGATGCTAAGCGCAGTAACAATATTGTTTGTAACTTAGTATTTGATGAGATCTCCATTCGATCACAAATACAATGGAATGGGAAAAAGTTTACAGGTTACGGGGAAAGTAGGTACAAGTATTGATGGTGACATGTTACCAGAAGCAAAAGAGACAATAGTTTTTATGGTGGTTGCTCTTGATGATAGATGGAAAATCCCTGTAGCATATTTTTTATTAATGGTTTAAGTGACCAAGAGAAGCCAAGTTATTATTTGATTAACGTTTGTTCATGAAACAGGGGTTAATTAGGGTTTATTTGTTTTTAGATCCCTGCCATATGACTAAACTGGTATGTAATTGTTTTGCAACATACAAATTATGTGATAAGCCTTATGCGGGAGTAACTATAACTCTCTGACTGTTTCCCTAAAACATAACAATTAAATGATATAAATTTTACTTAATTAAATACACAAATTTCTTTAACTAAATATGGTTTCTCTTTCTCTTCTAGGGTGGACACTCTGGAATCCCCAACCTGGACCACAGCTGGGATGAGTCTTCCATTCCTGGACCATCATACCTGCAGGACATCCGAACGAAATTAAACCATTAGCTCTAATTATTATATGTTAACTGTTATGTTGAATAAATTTTATCTTTTATATATACATTATATGTTTAGTTAGTAGCAATATTTAAAATATCAGCTTAAGAATATCATGTTTCTACTATTACGATTTGATCGGCTGACTTGTTTACGCTTTGCGTTAAATTTTTTAAATAACATCTTAAGACGGCCTTATGCCGAACAACTTTTACTATACATTATTATAATGATATCTAATTCTGAATAAAGCAATTATAATAGCCAAATGCCTCGTAGTATGTAATTGATCGAATATATATTAACATCTAGTTGAATACCAATAGGAAGAATGAACCTTCATGCTGGAACCAAATAAAAAAATAGGCATTTGGAGTGGTGCCGTGAAAAAATGAAGGTTACGCTGGCCTCAAGCTTCACTCTTATTTATACGCGCAAATGAACAGTGCTCTGTCCATCTAGTTTGTCTGAGTTTGTAAATAAATGCTGGGTTCGGTATTTTAACTCTTTTTGCTCTGAAAGCACTATTGCTATACACAGGCCTGACGAGAGGGGGGGGGCAAGCAGGGCTCCAGCCCCGGGGCCTGGTCCCACACGACCACCATTATGTAATACCATTTTTGTATCGATTAATATATTAATTATTATAAATAGAAATATATTATTTTATTTTTATGAATTCAGTTTGCAATTCAGGAGGCAATCGCCGAGAATCGATGCATCGTGTGAGACCCTTCGCTTGCTGGTATTTCACGCGTGCGATCAGTTTATAGTGCGAACCACTGATAACTATAAGTGTAATTTGAGTTTGTAGAAAAATACCATGAAGATGTTTTGGCATAGCGGATTGCTGGAATTTTATATTTAAAAGTTATCCACAGCGTTAATATAAAAAATGATTTGGATCCTCCTCCTTTTCGTTAATATTTGCATTAGTCTGAGAATATTTTGTACATTTATACATTTCTAAAAGTAGTTTGAAATATAAAAGTTAATGAAAAATATTTAATCGACGTGGACAAAGTATAGTATTCTACTTGCATATAATGGTTATTATTCACAAGTATGAAGTTTACGACAAGAGCGGTACGCGAGTGTCGTAAATCATCCGAATGATCATCCGCGTGATCATCGTAAACCTGATCCTTTTGAATCATATATGCTCGTTAAATAATATAGTATTAATTTTTTAAATTTTGTATGATATACCGAATTCAGCGTTGTTTACGAAAATCTAGTCAACCTTTTCTATTAGAATATAAAACAATAACTTTACTTCCATAGTTATTGGTCTATTTATTTATAACCATAAATTAATAAATAAGGAGGATTAAACGTAATCTTCACGATTAAAATATTACTGAATGGTTACTTTAATTCTACAGAAGGCTTCGTTTCTTTTGTTGAATTTTCTTTGCGATTTCTCATTTTTATAATCCAATTTCAACATAAATATTAACTTACAATATGAATGTGCGAATTTTAAGAGAGGTTTGTTATTTATTAACAACTTTGAGAATTTATAACCGGGTAGTAAAGTAATAAACGAGTAATGTAGTATTTCGAAAAAGAGTTTGATAATACGCAACCTGAATGTTCTATATTGTGGCGCCCCGTTCAAAACAGAAACGATGTCTGGAACTACAAACGCGAACTGCCGTGTAAGAGACCTTTGTCTCTCACAAATCAAGGAGGCTGTGCTTAAATGATGAAAATAAACTATCGGATACTGTAATATTATCTTTATTATGAGAAATATTTTGTAAAGTAGATTCTAACCCCACTTCCACACATGCGTATACGAATATTCGTATGCAAACACGAATATTCGTAGGTGAATGTTCGTTTCGAATGCATCCGAACAAATCCCTACACACTTCGCTGTACTTCGCCTACTGTAAGCGAATATTCGCGTATTCGTTATTCAATATAGAAAAGATTCGGAAAACTTCCGAATTCATAAATAATAAAACAAAATTCAGTCCATACAGAACGTTAACATGATCAGCGACGAAGATCTAGTTACTTCAACAGCAGCTTTCTATTATATATTATTGAACCACGAGATAGAGAACAGAAAAAAACGTCAATAAAACTAGCACCCCCACTTCAAAAAAAATAAAAAAAAACTAGCCTATAATTTAGTACTAATTAAGGACAAATTTGTACCAAAACAATTAAATTTGTACCAAGCACTGTTTGGGCGCAATTCGCATTTGAAAAGTGGGGGTGCTGGCTTGAGCTCAAGCTAGCACCCCCACTTTAACAAAACTGAAAATTTTCTGCACTACCAATTAGTTCTAATTAAGGACAAATTTGGACCAAATTTTTTTTTCTCGTAATTACAACCATATGGCCGCTATTCGCATATAAAGACTCGCAGCGTTAATTGGCAATCAAGCTAGCACCCCCACTTTAATAAAAATAAAAATTTTCTACACTACCATTTAGTTCAAATTAAGGACAAATTTGGACCAAATTTTTTTTCTCGTAATTACAACCATATAGCCGCTATTCGCATATCAAAACTCTCAGCGCGAACTAATAATCAAACGCGCTTGTTTAAGCCCCCACTTTAGTAAAAATAAAAATTTTCTACGCTATCATTTAGTTCTAATTAAGGACAAATTTGCACCAATTTTTTTTCTCCTAATTACAACCATATAACCGCTATTCGCATATCAAGACTGTCAGCGCGAACTAATAATCAAACGCGCTTGTTTAAGACCCCACTTTTATAAAAATAAAAATTTTCTACGCTATCATTTAGTTCTAATTAAGGACAAATTTGGACAAAATTTCTTTTTCTCCTAATTAAAACCATATAGCCGCTATTCGCATATCAAGACTCTCAGCGCGAACTAATAATCAAACGCGCTTGTTTAAGCCCCCACTTTAGTAAAAATAAAAATTTTCTACGCTATCATTTAGTTCAAATTAAGGACAAATTTGGACCAATTTTTTTTCTCGTAATTACAACCATATAGCCGCTATTCGCATATCAAGACTGTCAGCGCGAACTAATAATCAAACGCGCTTGTTTAAGACCCCACTTTTATAAAAATAAAAATTTTCTACGCTATCATTTAGTTCAAATTAAGGACAAATTTGGACCAATTTTTTTTTCTCGTAATTACAACCATATAGCCGCTATTCGCATATCAAGACTGGCAGCGCGAACTGACAATCAAGCTATTACCCCCACTTTAATAAAAATAAAAATTTTCTACGCTATCATTTAGTTCTAATTAAGGACAAATTTGGACCAATTTTTTTTCTCGTAATTACAACCATATAGCCGCTATTCGCATATCAAGACTGTCAGCGCGAACTAATAATCAAACGCGCTTGTTTAAGACCCCACTTTTATAAAAATAAAAATTTTCTACGTTATCATTTAGTTCTAATTGAGGACAAATTTGGACCAATTTTTTTTTCTCGTAATTACAACCATATAGCCGCTATTCGCATATCAAGACTGGCAGCGCGAACTGACAATCAAGCTATTACCCCCACTTTAATAAAAATAAAAATTTTCTACGCTATCATTTAGTTCAAATTAAGGACAAATTTGGACCAAATTTTTTTCTCCTAATTACAACCATATAACCGCTATTCGCATATCAAGACTGTCAGCGCGAACTAATAATCAAACGCGCTTGTTTAAGACCCCACTTTTATAAAAATAAAAATTTTCTACGCTATCATTTAGTTCTAATTAAGGACAAATTTGGACCAAATTTCTTTTTCTCCTAATTACAACCATATAGCCGCTATTCGCATATCAAGATTCTCAGCGCGAACTAATAATCAAACGCGCTTGTTTAAGCCCCCACTTTAGTAAAAATAAAAATTTTCTACGCTATCATTTAGTTCAAATTAAGGACAAATTTGGACCAATTTTTTTCTCGTAATTACAACCATATAGCCGCTATTCGCATATCAAGACTGTCAGCGCGAACTAATAATCAAACGCGCTTGTTTAAGACCCCACTTTTATAAAAATAAAAATTTTCTACGCTATCATTTAGTTCAAATTAAGGACAAATTTGGACCAATTTTTTTTTTCTCGTAATTACAACCATATAGCCGCTATTCGCATATCAAGACTGGCAGCGCGAACTGACAATCAAGCTATTACCCCCACTTTAATAAAAATAAAAATTTTCTACGCTATCATTTAGTTCTAATTAAGGACAAATTTGGACCAATTTTTTTTCTCGTAATTACAACCATATAGCCGCTATTCGCATATCAAGACTGTCAGCGCGAACTAATAATCAAACGCGCTTGTTTAAGACCCCACTTTTATAAAAATAAAAATTTTCTACGTTATCATTTAGTTCTAATTGAGGACAAATTTGGACCAATTTTTTTTTCTCGTAATTACAACCATATAGCCGCTATTCGCATATCAAGACTGGCAGCGCGAACTGACAATCAAGCTATTACCCCCACTTTAATAAAAATAAAAATTTTCTACGCTATCATTTAGTTCTAATTAAGGACAAATTTGGACCAATTTTTTTTCTCCTAATTACAACCATATAACCGCTATTCGCATATCAAGACTGTCAGCGCGAACTAATAATCAAACGCGCTTGTTTAAGACCCCACTTTTATAAAAATAAAAATTTTCTACGTTATCATTTAGTTCTAATGGAGGACAAATTTGGACCAATTTTTTTTTCTCGTAATTACAACCATATAGCCGCTATTCGCATATCAAGACTGGCAGCGCGAACTGACAATCAAGCTATTACCCCCACTTTAATAAAAATAAAAATTTTCTACGCTATCATTTAGTTCAAATTAAGGACAAATTTGGACCAAATTTTTTTTTCTCGTAATTACAACCATATAGCCGCTATTCGCATATCAAGACTCTCAGCGCGAACTAATAATCAAACGCGCTTGTTTAAGCCCCCACTTTAGTAAAAATAAAAATTTTCTACGCTATCATTTAGTTCAAATTAAGGACAAATTTGGACCAATTTTTTTTCTCGTAATTACAACCATATAGCCGCTATTCGCATATCAAGACTGTCAGCGCGAACTAATAATCAAACGCGCTTGTTTAAGACCCCACTTTTATAAAAATAAAAATTTTCTACGCTATCATTTAGTTCAAATTAAGGACAAATTTGGACCAATTTTTTTTTCTCGTAATTACAACCATATAGCCGCTATTCGCATATCAAGACTGGCAGCGCGAACTGACAATCAAGCTATTACCCCCACTTTAATAAAAATAAAAATTTTCTACGCTATCATTTAGTTCTAATTAAGGACAAATTTGGACCAATTTTTTTTCTCGTAATTACAACCATATAGCCGCTATTCGCATATCAAGACTGTCAGCGCGAACTAATAATCAAATGCGCTTGTTTAAGACCCCACTTTTATAAAAATAAAAATTTTCTACGTTATCATTTAGTTCTAATTGAGGACAAATTTGGACCAATTTTTTTTTCTCGTAATTACAACCATATAGCCGCTATTCGCATATCAAGACTGGCAGCGCGAACTGACAATCAAGCTATTACCCCCACTTTAATAAAAATAAAAATTTTCTACGCTATCATTTAGTTCAAATTAAGGACAAATTTGGACCAAATTTTTTTCTCCTAATTACAACCATATAACCGCTATTCGCATATCAAGACTGTCAGCGCGAACTAATAATCAAACGCGCTTGTTTAAGACCCCACTTTTATAAAAATAAAAATTTTCTACACTATCATTTAGTTCTAATTAAGGACAAATTTGGACCAAATTTTTTTTTCTCCTAATTACAACCATATAGCCGCTATTCGCATATCAAGACTCTCAGCGCGAACTAATAATCAAACGCGCTTGTTTAAGCCCCCACTTTAGTAAAAATAAAAATTTTCTACGTTATCATTTAGTTCTAATTGAGGACAAATTTGGACCAATTTTTTTTTCTCGTAATTACAACCATATAGCCGCTATTCGCATATCAAGACTGGCAGCGCGAACTGACAATCAAGCTATTACCCCCACTTTAATAAAAATAAAAATTTTCTACGCTATCATTTAGTTCTAATTAAGGACAAATTTGCACCAATTTTTTTTCTCCTAATTACAACCATATAACCGCTATTCGCATATCAAGACTGTCAGCGCGAACTAATAATCAAACGCGCTTGTTTAAGACCCCACTTTTATAAAAATAAAAATTTTCTACGCTATCATTTAGTTCTAATTAAGGACAAATTTGGACCAAATTTTTTTTTCTCCTAATTACAACCATATAGCCGCTATTCGCATATCAAGACTCTCAGCGCGAACTAATAATCAAACGCGCTTGTTTAAGCCCCCACTTTAGTAAAAATAAAAATTTTCTACGCTATCATTTAGTTCTAATTAAGGACAAATTTGGACCAAATTTTTTTTCTCGTAATTACAACCATATAGCCGCTATTCGCATATCAAGACTGTCAGCGCGAACTAATAATCAAATGCGCTTGTTTAAGACCCCACTTTTATAAAAATAAAAATTTTCTACGTTATCATTTAGTTCTAATTGAGGACAAATTTGGACCAATTTTTTTTTCTCGTAATTACAACCATATAGCCGCTATTCGCATATCAAGACTGGCAGCGCGAACTGACAATCAAGCTATTACCGCCACTTTAATAAAAATAAAAATTTTCTACGCTATCATTTAGTTCAAATTAAGGACAAATTTGGACCAATTTTTTTTCTCGTAATTACAACCATATAGCCGCTATTCGCATATCAAGACTGTCAGCGCGAACTAATAATCAAACGCGCTTGTTTAAGACCCCACTTTTATAAAAATAAAAATTTTCTACGCTATCATTTAGTTCAAATTAAGGACAAATTTGGACCAATTTTTTTTTCTCGTAATTACAACCATATAGCCGCTATTCGCATATCAAGACTGGCAGCGCGAACTGACAATCAAGCTATTACCCCCACTTTAATAAAAATAAAAATTTTCTACGCTATCATTTAGTTCTAATTAAGGACAAATTTGGACCAATTTTTTTTCTCGTAATTACAACCATATAGCCGCTATTCGCATATCAAGACTGTCAGCGCGAACTAATAATCAAACGCGCTTGTTTAAGACCCCACTTTTATAAAAATAAAAATTTTCTACGTTATCATTTAGTTCTAATTGAGGACAAATTTGGACCAATTTTTTTTTCTCGTAATTACAACCATATAGCCGCTATTCGCATATCAAGACTGGCAGCGCGAACTGACAATCAAGCTATTACCCCCACTTTAATAAAAATAAAAATTTTCTACGCTATCATTTAGTTCTAATTAAGGACAAATTTGGACCAATTTTTTTTCTCCTAATTACAACCATATAACCGCTATTCGCATATCAAGACTGTCAGCGCGAACTAATAATCAAACGCGCTTGTTTAAGACCCCACTTTTATAAAAATAAAAATTTTCTACGTTATCATTTAGTTCTAATGGAGGACAAATTTGGACCAATTTTTTTTTCTCGTAATTACAACCATATAGCCGCTATTCGCATATCAAGACTGGCAGCGCGAACTGACAATCAAGCTATTACCCCCACTTTAATAAAAATAAAAATTTTCTACGCTATCATTTAGTTCAAATTAAGGACAAATTTGGACCAAATTTTTTTTTCTCGTAATTACAACCATATAGCCGCTATTCGCATATCAAGACTCTCAGCGCGAACTAATAATCAAACGCGCTTGTTTAAGCCCCCACTTTAGTAAAAATAAAAATTTTCTACGCTATCATTTAGTTCAAATTAAGGACAAATTTGGACCAATTTTTTTTCTCGTAATTACAACCATATAGCCGCTATTCGCATATCAAGACTGTCAGCGCGAACTAATAATCAAACGCGCTTGTTTAAGACCCCACTTTTATAAAAATAAAAATTTTCTACGCTATCATTTAGTTCAAATTAAGGACAAATTTGGACCAATTTTTTTTTCTCGTAATTACAACCATATAGCCGCTATTCGCATATCAAGACTGGCAGCGCGAACTGACAATCAAGCTATTACCCCCACTTTAATAAAAATAAAAATTTTCTACGCTATCATTTAGTTCTAATTAAGGACAAATTTGGACCAATTTTTTTTCTCGTAATTACAACCATATAGCCGCTATTCGCATATCAAGACTGTCAGCGCGAACTAATAATCAAACGCGCTTGTTTAAGACCCCACTTTTATAAAAATAAAAATTTTCTACGTTATCATTTAGTTCTAATTGAGGACAAATTTGGACCAATTTTTTTTTCTCGTAATTACAACCATATAGCCGCTATTCGCATATCAAGACTGGCAGCGCGAACTGACAATCAAGCTATTACCCCCACTTTAATAAAAATAAAAATTTTCTACGCTATCATTTAGTTCAAATTAAGGACAAATTTGGACCAAATTTTTTTCTCCTAATTACAACCATATAACCGCTATTCGCATATCAAGACTGTCAGCGCGAACTAATAATCAAACGCGCTTGTTTAAGACCCCACTTTTATAAAAATAAAAATTTTCTACACTATCATTTAGTTCTAATTAAGGACAAATTTGGACCAAATTTTTTTTTCTCCTAATTACAACCATATAGCCGCTATTCGCATATCAAGACTGTCAGCGCGAACTAATAATCAAACGCGCTTGTTTAAGCCCCCACTTTAGTAAAAATAAAAATTTTCTACGTTATCATTTAGTTCTAATTGAGGACAAATTTGGACCAATTTTTTTTTCTCGTAATTACAACCATATAGCCGCTATTCGCATATCAAGACTGGCAGCGCGAACTGACAATCAAGCTATTACCCCCACTTTAATAAAAATAAAAATTTTCTACGCTATCATTTAGTTCTAATTAAGGACAAATTTGCACCAATTTTTTTTCTCCTAATTACAACCATATAACCGCTATTCGCATATCAAGACTGTCAGCGCGAACTAATAATCAAACGCGCTTGTTTAAGACCCCACTTTTATAAAAATAAAAATTTTCTACGCTATCATTTAGTTCTAATTAAGGACAAATTTGGACCAAATTTTTTTTTCTCCTAATTACAACCATATAGCCGCTATTCGCATATCAAGACTCTCAGCGCGAACTAATAATCAAACGCGCTTGTTTAAGCCCCCACTTTAGTAAAAATAAAAATTTTCTACGCTATCATTTAGTTCTAATTAAGGACAAATTTGGACCAAATTTTTTTTCTCGTAATTACAACCATATAGCCGCTATTCGCATATCAAGACTGTCAGCGCGAACTAATAATCAAATGCGCTTGTTTAAGACCCCACTTTTATAAAAATAAAAATTTTCTACGTTATCATTTAGTTCTAATTGAGGACAAATTTGGACCAATTTTTTTTTCTCGTAATTACAACCATATAGCCGCTATTCGCATATCAAGACTGGCAGCGCGAACTGACAATCAAGCTATTACCGCCACTTTAATAAAAATAAAAATTTTCTACGCTATCATTTAGTTCAAATTAAGGACAAATTTGGACCAATTTTTTTTCTCGTAATTACAACCATATAGCCGCTATTCGCATATCAAGACTGTCAGCGCGAACTAATAATCAAACGCGCTTGTTTAAGACCCCACTTTTATAAAAATAAAAATTTTCTACGCTATCATTTAGTTCAAATTAAGGACAAATTTGGACCAATTTTTTTTTCTCGTAATTACAACCATATAGCCGCTATTCGCATATCAAGACTGGCAGCGCGAACTGACAATCAAGCTATTACCCCCACTTTAATAAAAATAAAAATTTTCTACGCTATCATTTAGTTCTAATTAAGGACAAATTTGGACCAATTTTTTTTCTCGTAATTACAACCATATAGCCGCTATTCGCATATCAAGACTGTCAGCGCGAACTAATAATCAAACGCGCTTGTTTAAGACCCCACTTTTATAAAAATAAAAATTTTCTACGTTATCATTTAGTTCTAATTGAGGACAAATTTGGACCAATTTTTTTTTCTCGTAATTACAACCATATAGCCGCTATTCGCATATCAAGACTGGCAGCGCGAACTGACAATCAAGCTATTACCCCCACTTTAATAAAAATAAAAATTTTCTACGCTATCATTTAGTTCAAATTAAGGACAAATTTGGACCAAATTTTTTTCTCCTAATTACAACCATATAACCGCTATTCGCATATCAAGACTGTCAGCGCGAACTAATAATCAAACGCGCTTGTTTAAGACCCCACTTTTATAAAAATAAAAATTTTCTACACTATCATTTAGTTCTAATTAAGGACAAATTTGGACCAAATTTTTTTTTCTCCTAATTACAACCATATAGCCGCTATTCGCATATCAAGACTCTCAGCGCGAACTAATAATCAAACGCGCTTGTTTAAGCCCCCACTTTAGTAAAAATAAAAATTTTCTACGTTATCATTTAGTTCTAATTGAGGACAAATTTGGACCAATTTTTTTTTCTCGTAATTACAACCATATAGCCGCTATTCGCATATCAAGACTGGCAGCGCGAACTGACAATCAAGCTATTACCCCCACTTTAATAAAAATAAAAATTTTCTACGCTATCATTTAGTTCTAATTAAGGACAAATTTGCACCAATTTTTTTTCTCCTAATTACAACCATATAACCGCTATTCGCATATCAAGACTGTCAGCGCGAACTAATAATCAAACGCGCTTGTTTAAGACCCCACTTTTATAAAAATAAAAATTTTCTACGCTATCATTTAGTTCTAATTAAGGACAAATTTGGACCAAATTTTTTTTTCTCCTAATTACAACCATATAGCCGCTATTCGCATATCAAGACTCTCAGCGCGAACTAATAATCAAACGCGCTTGTTTAAGCCCCCACTTTAGTAAAAATAAAAATTTTCTACGCTATCATTTAGTTCTAATTAAGGACAAATTTGGACCAAATTTTTTTTCTCGTAATTACAACCATATAGCCGCTATTCGCATATCAAGACTGTCAGCGCGAACTAATAATCAAATGCGCTTGTTTAAGACCCCACTTTTATAAAAATAAAAATTTTCTACGTTATCATTTAGTTCTAATTGAGGACAAATTTGGACCAATTTTTTTTTCTCGTAATTACAACCATATAGCCGCTATTCGCATATCAAGACTGGCAGCGCGAACTGACAATCAAGCTATTACCCCCACTTTAATAAAAATAAAAATTTTCTACGCTATCATTTAGTTCAAATTAAGGACAAATTTGGACCAATTTTTTTTCTCGTAATTACAACCATATAGCCGCTATTCGCATATCAAGACTGTCAGCGCGAACTAATAATCAAACGCGCTTGTTTAAGACCCCACTTTTATAAAAATAAAAATTTTCTACGCTATCATTTAGTTCAAATTAAGGACAAAGGACTAGGCACCACTTAAATGGAAATCTAAGGACCAGTCGATTTTGTTGATTTTTATACCATTGGAAAGATAATGAAAAAACGAAAAATTCATATCATTGACCCAACACGGAGAAATTCCTAGCAAAGCCGCAATTCGGGATTTTAGAGTAATATAATTCCCATTTAAAATGCATTGCTGTCAATCAATTCGTCTCAACAATAGAATCTGATACTAACCCTGTCAGTGGCTCTAAAACTTCTTAAAATTTTGAATGTAACAATATAAGGTTTTAGTAAGTTTTGTTTTCTCAAGTTGCACATACTTAAAGATTTCAAAATTTGATTGACAATTTATTCTAACCTTCTTGGAATAAATATTCGAAAATAAATAGGGTTTCTTGAAATAAATACACATGAAAAATATCGAATAATAATTTTATTGGGGCAGGAACAAGAGGCAATTTTAAATATTACATCAAAAAATAAAAAGAAACTTCTAATTTTACTAAACCTGCAAGCATAATTTCAGTAAGTACTGATTTCATGTAATATAGCTGTACATGCTTTTATTCTATGGGATATGTACGCTTCTTAAATGAAGAGTTATCAAGGAAAAACTGCAATTTTCATAAAAAGAAACCACACTTTACTTATTCAAATGATTTATTTCCTTATGCTAAACAAGATTTAGATTATCAAATGGGAAGAACTACGTTGTATCGTTCTATAAAATACCCAAATGTAAGCAGATTGTATTAACAGTTGTTCTTTTTAGAACAACTACATATTAAAACATAAAAATAAAAACTATTTAGGTACAGTATTTATTAAGTATTGAAACAATAATTTTTTACACATTTAGATGAAAGTGGGATACATTAAAATGGTAGCCAACATTGAACGTGGCTACATACCACAGATTTAGAAGCAAAATCCTTCTAAAATTAAAAATGAGGGTAAAAGATATACAGCTTTGCACAAGTTGATTTTAAACTAAGTATTTGTGTATGCTATTTATTTCATTGTAGCTTTTGTATTAACGATTATTATATCATCATTATGTAACCAACTAGTTACATAGCCGTTCTGTATCTTCACATCGTCTTCTATTCTCATGCGGTGTTCTTAATAAAGCTGCATCGTTATTTTTATAATCAGAAAAATACATTCTGTGAACGTCTAAAATATATCCATCAGGTGCGACGACTAATACAGGTTTCAGCATATGGTAGCCCTTGTGAAAACAATAAGATGTGCTGAATTGATCGACGACATTTTGGGGAACATGTCTTTTCATGCAGAACCCATTTCTGGAAATAAAGAAGGTCCTCCTTGTAAGAGTAAACTTCCAATCTTACTTCAAAGAGCGCTTCCCGAGTAATTTTTGCCTATTGTATATAAAATATTTATTTCGTCTTTGAACTATGCAGTTGAATTTGAGATTGTCTTCATCACCTACATCCACATCAATGGTTTGCACTATACTTAAGTGTGTGGCAATTTGCATGAATAATAAAACGTCATCATTTCTGTCCATATCTCTGGGTTGTAATCCATTGTTTAACCGATGTTTGGTTGCAAGTTGTTGATATTCTAGATAAATATCTAAATTACTGAAACGTTGAAATTCTTTTGGACGTCCTTCTCGTTCACAAACGTAATACTGCATCTTACAAAACTTGTATTAAATAGAATGAGTTAAAAATGGATATTGTCGATTTTCAACAGCACTACTAGCATACAATTCAATAATTTTGACAATAATGCCATTAGCAGAAAAATGATTTATTTAAATCATTGGTTTCTAAAATAGTTGTAATATTATTATACGCAAATACCTTTCCGTATGCAATATTTTTATATCTTCAATTGATTTAAATTCAGTTACATTCTGCTTAATACAAAAACTAAAAAGAAAAAGAAAATACACAAATTGTAGTTTAAAATCTACTTTTTACAATAGACAATTACAAAAACTGCATGTTTGTATAAGTAAATACCTGCCTGATTTCTATTTAGGCTTTATTCGATTTCTTTCATGAGAATTTACTTCAAGAAAGGCTATTTATTTTTGAATATTTATTCAAAAAAGGTTAGAATAAATTGTCAAACCAATGTCAATCAAATTTTGAAATTTATAAGTATGTGCAACTTGAGAAAACGAAACTTACTAAAACCTTATATTGTTACATTCAAAATTTTAAAAAGTTTTAGAGCCACTGACAGGGTTAGTATCAGATTCTATTGTTGAGACGAATTGATTGACAGCAATGCATTTTAAATGGGAATTATGTTGCTCTAAAATCCCGAATTGCGGCTTTCCTATGAATTTCTCCGTGTTGGGCCAATGATATGAATTTTTCGTTTTTTCATTATCTATCCAATGGTATAAAAATCAACAAAATCGACTGGTCCTTAGATTTCCATTTAAGTGGTGCCTAGTCCTTTGGACCAATTTTTTTTTCTCGTAATTACAACCATATAGCCGCTATTCGCATATCAAGACTGGCAGCGCGAACTGACAATCAAGCTATTACCCCCACTTTAATAAAAATAAAAATTTTCTACGCTATCATTTAGTTCTAATTAAGGACAAATTTGGACCAATTTTTTTTCTCGTAATTACAACCATATAGCCGCTATTCGCATATCAAGACTGTCAGCGCGAACTAATAATCAAACGCGCTTGTTTAAGACCCCACTTTTATAAAAATAAAAATTTTCTACGTTATCATTTAGTTCTAATGGAGGACAAATTTGGACCAATTTTTTTTCTCGTAATTACAACCATATAGCCGCTATTCGCATATCAAGACTGGCAGCGCGAACTGACAATCAAGCTATTACCCCCACTTTAATAAAAATAAAAATTTTCTACGCTATCATTTAGTTCAAATTAAGGACAAATTTGGACCAAATTTTTTTTTCTCGTAATTACAACCATATAGCCGCTATTCGCATATCAAGACTGTCAGCGCGAACTAATAATCAAACGCGCTTGTTTAAGACCCCACTTTTATAAAAATAAAAATTTCCTACGCTATCATTTAGTTCTAATTAAGGACAAATTTTTTTTTCTCGTAATTACAACCATATAGCCGCTATTCGCATATCAAGACTGTCAGCGCCAACTAATAATCAAACGCGCTTGTTTAAGACCCCACTTTTATAAAAATAAAAATTTTCTACGCTATCATTTAGTTCTAATTAAGGACAAATTTGGACCAAATTTTTTTTTCTCGTAATTACAACCATATAGCCGCTATTCGCATATCAAGACTCTCAGCGCGAACTAATAATCAAACGCGTTTGTTTAAGACCCCACTTTTATAAAAATAAAAATTGTCTACGCTATCATTTAGTTCTAATTAAGGACAAATTTTGACCAAATTTTTTTTTCTCGTAATTACAACCATATAGCCGCTATTCGCATATCAAGACTGTCAGCGCGAACTAATAATCAAACGGGCTTGTTTAAGACCCCACTTTTATAAAAATAAAAATTTCCTACGCTATCATTTAGTTCTAATTAAGGACAAATTTTTTTTTTCTCGTAATTACAACCATATAGCCGCTATTCGCATATCAAGACTGTCAGCGCGAACTAATAATCAAACGCGCTTGTTTAAGACCCCACTTTTATAAAAATAAAAATTTTCTACTCTATCATTTAGTTCTAATTAAGGACAAATTTGGACCAAATTTTTTTTTCTCGTAATTACAACCATATAGCCGCTATTCGCATATCAAGACTCTCAGCGCGAACTAATAATCAAACGCGTTTGTTTAAGACCCCACTTTTATAAAAATAAAAATTTCCTACGCTATCATTTAGTTCTAATTAAGGACAAATTTTTTTGTCTCGTAATTACAACCATATAGCCGCTATTCGCATATCAAGACTGTCAGCGCGAACTAATAATCAAACGCGCTTGTTTAAGACCCCACTTTTATAAAAATAAAAATTTTCTACGCTATCATTTAGTTCTAATTAAGGACAAATTTGGACCAATTTTTTTTTCGTAATTACAACCATTTACTGTCAGCGCGAACTAATAATCAAACGCGCTTGTTTAAGACCCCACTTTTATAAAAATAAAAATTTTCTACGCTATCATTTAGTTCTAATTAAGGACAAATTTGGACCAATTTTTTTTTCGTAATTACAACCATTTACTGTCAGCGCGAACTAATAATCAAACGCGCTTGTTTAAGACTCCACTTTTATAAAAATAAAAATTTTCTACGCTATCATTTAGTTCTAATTAAGGACAAATTTGGACCAAATTTTTTTTTCTCGTAATTACAACCATATAGCCGCTATTCGCATATCAAGACTCTCAGCGCGAACTAATAATCAAACGCGTTTGTTTAAGACCCCACTTTTATAAAAATAAAAATTGTCTACGCTATCATTTAGTTCTAATTAAGGACAAATTTTGACCAAATTTTTTTTTCTCGTAATTACAACCATATAGCCGCTATTCGCATATCAAGACTGTCAGCGCGAACTAATAATCAAACGGGCTTGTTTAAGACCCCACTTTTATAAAAATAAAAATTTCCTACGCTATCATTTAGTTCTAATTAAGGACAAATTTTTTTTTCTCGTAATTACAACCATATAGCCGCTATTCGCATATCAAGACTGTCAGCGCGAACTAATAATCAAACGCGCTTGTTTAAGACCCCACTTTTATAAAAATAAAAATTTTCTACTCTATCATTTAGTTCTAATTAAGGACAAATTTGGACCAAATTTTTTTTTCTCGTAATTACAACCATATAGCCGATATTCGCATATCAAGACTCTCAGCGCGAACTAATAATCAAACGCGTTTGTTTAAGACCCCACTTTTATAAAAATAAAAATTTCCTACGCTATCATTTAGTTCTAATTAAGGACAAATTTTTTTGTCTCGTAATTACAACCATATAGCCGCTATTCGCATATCAAGACTGTCAGCGCGAACTAATAATCAAACGCGCTTGTTTAAGACCCCACTTTTATAAAAATAAAAATTTTCTACGCTATCGTTTAGTTCTAATTAAGGACAAATTTGGACCAATTTTTTTTTTCGTAATTACAACCATTTACTGTCAGCGCGAACTAATAATCAAACGCGCTTGTTTAAGACCCCACTTTTATAAAAATAAAAATTTTCTACGCTATCATTTAGTTCTAATTAAGGACAAATTTGGACCAATTTTTTTTTCGTAATTACAACCATTTACTGTCAGCGCGAACTAATAATCAAACGCGCTTGTTTAAGACCCCACTTTTATAAAAATAAAAATTTTCTACGCTATCATTTAGTTCTAATTAAGGACAAATTTGGACCAATTTTTTTTTCGTAATTACAACCATTTACTGTCAGCGCGAACTAATAATCAAACGCGCTTGTTTAAGTCCCCACTTTAATAAAAATAAAAATTTTCGACGCTATCATTTAGTTCTAATTAAGGACAAATTTGGACCAGTTTTTTTTCGTAATTACAACCATTTACTAATTAAAGACTAATTCGGACCATTAAGCCAAGTGTCCATAATTGCTTACAATTAAACAAAATGATAAAATTAAATCGTAATAGTTTAAGCATATATTTTCCTATTTGGAGTGCAGTTTGTGGTAATAGCTTTGAAGCTGGCAGCGGGTGGTTGCACGTCACCCTTTGTACGTTAAGATTATTATTTACGACTAGCAATAAAATGCTATGGGTTGAATTGGAAGTGCAAAGTAGCATACCACCGTGCTAAGCCCATTGATGGTATTATACACTTTTAGAGATAAGGTACTTTGAAATTGTGTATCCCAGAAATTCATGACAGTAACCGACATGAAAATAAAAATTGGCAGATAAGGTAATTCTAAGCAAGTTTCTCAAGATAAAGAATTTTAAAATCAAAAGACATTTTAAATAAAAAAAATGAAGATACCGCTATTTTTGGTTAACAAAAACAAACCTAATCCTTTTTATTTTTACTAAAGTGGGGGCTTAAACAAGCGCGTTTGATTATTAGTTCGCGCTGAGAGTCTTGATATGCAAATAGCGGCTATATGGTTGTAATTAGGAGAAAAAAAAATTGGTCCAAATTTGTCCTTAATTAGAACTAAATGATAGCGTAGAAAATTTTTATTTTTATTAAAGTGGGGGTAATAGCTTGATTGTCAGTTCGCGCTGCCAGTCTTGATATGCGAATAGCGGCTATATGGTTGTAATTACGAGAAAAAAAAATTTGGTCCAAATTTGTCCTTAATTAGAACTAAATGATAGCAGTAGGTATAGGGCCACCTGGGCCAGACAGTTCTAGGGACCCTAGATTTTCTGTCTCTCTCTAATCTGGTGACTTTTTGTCTGTCTCTCTCTAATCTGGTGACTTTTTATCTGTCTCTCTCTAATCTGGTGACTTTTTGTCTGTCTCTCTCTAGGTGCGGCCATTTTGAATCGCCATTTTGAATAGCCATTTTGAATCGCCATTTTGAATCGCCATTTTGAATAGCCATTTTGAATCGCCATTTTGGATCGCCATTTTGAATCGCCATTTTGAATCGCCATTTTGAATAGCCATTTTGAATCGCCATTTTGAATCGCCATTTTGAAATGTCATTTTGAATCTGTCAATTTTGAATCTGTCATTTACATATCCGCCATTTTGTATCTGTCATTTTGAATCTGTCATCTTGGATTTCCCGCCCTTGGATTTGAATTTTTAGTAATTTAATTCGCGGGGTCATTAGCGGATCATTTTTTTTATCTCGCGGGATCATCTGCATATCTCATCTCTCATCTCCCTCTCTCTCCTCATTTCCAACTTGTCATCATTTCCCGCTGAAAGATTTGAATTCCTAGCGCTGCTAATGCCATCTATCGGTGACGTCATATGATCGGTATAGTAGATTTCTATACGCCTGTAGATAGGCAACCCGCTATACTTTTTTACAAAACCAATGGAGCCGGCAGGGTTTGAACGCTCGACCGTCTGGTTATAAGCTTAGGACTTAACCATTACACCATGAAGGTAATCTATTAAAGCACTGTAAACGGGTTATAAAAAAAAATTGTTGACTAGCGACCACGTACTCATAACATAATACATGTTAGTAATTTCATATTATCAGATATGATATCCATTATCTCAACAAAATCATTAGCAAAGACGTGTTTTAGTTATAAGTTTAAGCGATAACAAAATGTCCATAGCTTAACCCCGAGACCACGGAGCTTGTCTTTTAAATTACTGCATACGAGTTATTTCTAAAAATGCTTTCACGTATATTTGATTAAATCCAATTTATTTAAAAATAATTCCCGGAAAATATTTATAAATATTGTACATTAATAATATTAAATCTTTAGGATTCAAAAATTATAAGCCAATTATGATTATTATCATGAGTCATTGAGATGAGACAATTATTAACCTTATATGAGCCAATCGTGAAGAAACTCAAGAAATTTTTCTTGATACATCTTAAATATAACAATTTGAAAACTATATACAGATATTATTACTACATGAGGCCCGTAACATCAGTCGATCCGCGGCTTTTTATATCAGTACAAAATAATTAGATATAGTTATATTTACTATCTATTCTTTTAAACAGCTGTTATACTTTCCATGATTACTTTATAGTCGGGTATGTAGTACCATTATTAGTGTATACGAAATGTACTATTTTAATAGATATTATATATATAAGTTATGTATTATGTTTTAAGTAGCGTCAAACTACTCGTATCAATAAACGTTCTTGTATGAAAGTATGTTGTTTTGTACTTACTCTGCTCCCTACGTTCTGCCCTAAAAATGTATTCGTAGGCTCTAACCTAATCTAACCTAAATTATATTCGTATGCTCTAACCTGTGATGTAATAAAAAACAATAAGGTTACAGATTATTATTAATCATAAGAGTTTACTATAGATACGTTGAATAACCTACAAGAGTATATAGTATATTATTACATATCTGCGTATTTCGAAGCTATTGAAAATGTATGATGTATTGTAAAATAACGTTTAAATATGGCGACGAACTTATTTCTTTAAGAGTATATAGTATATTATTACATATCTGCGTATTTCGAAGCTATTGAAAATGTATGATGTATTGTAAAATAACGTTTAAATATGGCGACGAACTTATTTCTTTTAAACTGACGACAACTCATCATACAAAACATACTGTATTTATGTATTCCCTTTCTCTGCTGATATGTTTTCTACAGTGTGTTTTTAAATATTATACCCCGTTCTCTCAAGAATGCATAAAATTTTCGAAATATCTGTTTATTATTTTACTTAGCACATATAACCTACTAAGTATGTCCTAATGGTAAAACTGTAATCGACGAGATATAATATCATAGTAATATTATAACAGATTAGGTGACCTAACAAACTCTTTAAAGAAATGTTTATTTACATGTATGAGATAGTATTTAACATAATGTCCTTACATACTGGGTTACGATAGAGACGGATAATCATACGAGCTGCTGAAATGTATGATATATTGTAAAATAACGTTTAAATAAGAGTTTACTTTAGATGCTACGAATATCTATATGGTGTATAAACAATAAGAACGTATATGTAGAAATCGCTTACAAGGGTAGTAGATATAACGAAAAGGGTTAAAATCTGTTCAAAATTACATTACGTATAGAAAACTAGAAATTAGATAATTGTAGCATACGCATGTTAAATGTACCTATTCTTCACCTCGGCTGTAGTAGATATAATGAAAAAAGGATAAAAATCTGTAGTATAGGGTTTATGCTTATACTCAGGCTCGCAATCATATGTAGCGTATCTAAGCTTACATAGTATAATTATTTTCTCAACGTAGGATAGAACAACCGATTGCTCTGGTCGATCAGTATAAATAGACGGATAGTGTTCCTGTTCCTTCATTAGTCGAGATGGAGCAGCGTAAGAAGAAGAATGGCTCTGGTAGACAGGATTGCAAAATACAGTGTCCGGTTTGCTTCAAGTCTTTCGCGAGGCCATTCACCTGCAAGAAACACGTAAAAACCATACACGATTCAAACAGAATCTGCTGTTCTAGCTGTGTCAAAACTTTTTCAAGCTCTGACAGCTTAAAAGACATACGAAAAGCGTTCACGAATCAATCAAAGTCCGGTGTTCTAATTGCTTCAAATATCTTTCACGCATCGACAGCTATAAAAGGCATTTAAAAACGTACATAATAACGCAGATGTTATAAAGACGGCTCTGGTAAAGGAAGCAAATGGACCTATTGATATCGATGAGACAGAAGAAGAAGAAGAAGATATGACTTCAGCCATGCATTTGGGGTATTGATGAATGTGGTTCCTCGTTTACCAACTATGATAGTAACGAAGAGTTGAACAAGGAAAGGGCTACCGGTACAGTTCCAATGAGTCAGTCGTCGGACTTTATACGTATTAGTATTGCTGCGAGGGCATACGACGACTCAGAGACCCGTAGAACTACAACAGTCGTCATAGAAAACAACTTATGATCTATATTCTTGTATTATTATTATTATTATTATTATTATTATTATTATGTTATGTATACTAAATAAATGTTTGTAAAATAACTTTATATGTTTTATTTATCACGCCCATACTCTGATTTCTTGTCTAACAGGGTGGACTCAGCCATTTTTGTTTCAAGACTGTTTCTACTCTAAGGATGTATAGCTCCAGGGTTAATTAATTGAGTTTGACCTGTAGAGCATATTATGTTAGCGTTCAGTTAGTATGGCTTTGATATCCCTAATTGTTATTTACGCCAAACCTGACTACATGTATTGTTAAAGTAAAATTTAGAGGTAATATACAGGAATATATAAGCCTTTTAAGTCTTTTAAATATTACTTTGTAGAGCTATGTTCAACAGGTATGCGCTAAATATGTTAATGTCAGCATTGTAGTACATAAAATATATATATATAGGTCATTTGTTGCACGGAAAATTAAACTTCTCTGTAACGTATATCCTATATTACTTTGTACAACTGCGTTCATCAGGTATGCAATCAGTAGTAGAGTATCATACGTACCTGGTATAATATAACGCTTATCAGTAGGTCCCTCGTTAGGAATTTTAAAATAACGAAATTTTTATTGAATCAGCTAAATAGATAGTGTACTTATAAGTGAATCTCTAAATAACGAATGCGTTAACAGAACTCCTGCATTAATATACATAACGTTTCATCGTGTTTTTTCAAAACAAATTTCATTGTAAAAGAATAATTTCATTGTAAAAGAATAAGAATAATTTCAATTTTATTTATCAGGCATTATACATTATATTATTTTCATATATTAGTATGCAAATTTATCGTTTCAATAAAAGTAAAATATTTATCTGATTTATTTCTCCAGGTTAAGTTTTCAGGGTTCTCATAACTGTAAATTTTGCAAGAGGTAACTACCCTGTGTTTGAAAGTTATAAAGACCTATTACAAACATATGTTATAGACTTATATATCGAAGGTATCGAAAATGGGATTATTGTGTAATCAAATGTTTTAAATTTTTGTTTATGTAAATTAAATAATCATTGGGGTTTTTCTGAAGAAGGTTTTCCTGAAAAATGCTATATAAAGTCAACCTAATTATGATTAAATGAGAAAACATATTATTAAGCTGTTCAAAATTCGAATGTCTAGAAAAAAATGGGTAGCTCTTACTGAATATACGAAGAATACGTTTTAGGTATGTATTGAGATACATAACATTTCTGTCATATATGAATTTGTATACATCGATCTAGATCCTGCTACCGTATATGTTTAACATAAAAATAAATGAAAACTATAAACTTCTTTTATCGTTTTTATTTATAAAATTTTAATAATAATATTAAATGTTTGCATTGTACGACATACTGATAGGGTAGGTGAATTGCAGGCATTTAGCAGGTCCATGTTTGGTGAATCTTTTGGGTAGATTAATAATCTAATCTACGCCTTATGTACTAAATAAAATAGAATTTCTCACAGATAAACTAAAAGCTATGCGAAGAAACGGTTGATGCAATAGCGACGGATGCTGCCACGCATTCAGGTTCCTACATTTAATTCAGCACGAGTTTCATAGATATCCTTTCCGATTTGTAAGTAATATTTGATCTGAATAACCTAGTGTCAGACTGTTTCCTGTAGAGCAATTCTGAGCGGTCCTTCTTCCTACGGTAAAACTAATGTTATGTTAGGTCTACTCATTAATGAAAACGGATTGAAATTTGGAATTATCTACCTATACGTCCGAAACTCATCCAGTTTTTGTAATTGATTGTTCAGAGCGGGTAGAGAGTTTCTCGCATATACGAACTTAGGAGCTAGCTGCTGACTCTGCATGACATTAGATGATTTTGATAATGATAGATGATCGTGATAAAGAATGATGTTATTTATAGCAGTGACTTTATTACAATTCTTACTAGAATATAATTGTATGATATCACATCATGATATGTACCTACAATTCGATTACCTACATTTTGACTACCTAAATTAGACCTTAGTCTAAGAATAATCATGTGTTTTATCGTTATCTTATGATATCAGGAATGCAATACTTCTATTAATTTTTAGTTTAACGTAGATATAAATCTCTTTGTATAGCTCAATAAATGATAGTTATAGGGCTGTATTGACTTATATAACATTTCTCTCATATATGAATATTTTAGTTCAGAGAGCATTTACAAACAATGTACAATTTATACAAAGCAGTAATTCAGAACAGGGTAAGATAATTCGTATGATCTATTAAATTTAAAATAGTAATCTGCTGTTCAGCTTGATTTAATTTTCGTAAATGTCTAAATATTACAAACATACAAACAAAATAGACTTAAGTAAGAAACAAAACGTATACATTACATATCTAAAATTGTACAACATATTGATAGGGTAGGTGAATTGCAGGCATTTAGCAGGCCCGTGTTTCTAACTGCTGATCTATAGGCTAGAAAAATCATAAAAGTATTAGGCAATGTTCATTGAATAGACTCCCTGCTTCATTTCATAACTTATTTGTTTTAATAAATAGACATTAGTCAAACGATGGATATACTCATGTCTTTACCTTCAATATATAATCTATTTATTTATGATATCTTGTTAATGATATGTGTTGTGATCTTGATTGACTGTAATCTTTTTCCTGTAAGATGCTATAAAAGCCGTAATTAATATTTCTTAATATATAGTTTAGTTTAATCCGTGTACGTATTTTATTCTTGCATTTTTTTATTTCACAATGTATAACTATATACAATTTATTTTAAAACCGTTTTTCTGAAATTTCTAGATTTTAATAGAAACAAAATTGATTTAGGCTTCAGGAAATATCCAAACATATTTACTCAGAATTTACGGTTGCTATTAAATAATAATTAGCCGTCGGCAACTTTTAAAATATTTCGATTAAACCAATAGTTTTTCATGTTTGAATTTTAACTTTCTACACCCGCTAATTGGAAATTCATTAGCAATGGTGAAATCATCGTTTACAATCAAGACGTCATGTTTTTACCTTACCGATCTCATTTTTCATATAAGTTAATGTAGGATAATAATGGTACTACATACCCGACTATAAAGTAATCATGGAAAGTATAACAGCTGTTTAAAAGAATAGATAGTAAATATAACTATATCTAATTATTTTGTACTGATATAAAAAGCCGCGGATCGACTGATGTTACGGGCCTCATGTAGTAATAATATCTGTATATCGTTTTCAAATTGTTATATTTAAGATGTATCAAGAAAAATTTCTTGAGTTTCTTCACGATTGGCTCATATAAGGTTAATAATTGTCTCATCTCAATGACTCATGATAATAATCATAATTGGCTTATAATTTTTGAATCCTAAAGATTTAATATTATTAATGTACAATATTTATAAATATTTTCCGGGAATTATTTTTAAATAAATTGGATTTAATCAAATATACGTGAAAGCATTTTTAGAAATAACTCGTATGCAGTAATTTAAAAGACAAGCTCCGTGGTCTCGGGGTTAAGCTATGGACATTTTGTTATCGCTTAAACTTATAACTTTTTTTTTTTTTTTTTTTTTAAATGTTTTATACCAGATCAGCAATAGTTGCTATACATGGTAGTGTTAACTTATAGATTTGTCACTGGATATAGCACTAACGAGTTCCTAAGAACACCTCTCACTAATTTTTAGGTTTAAATTATATTGAGGCACTAGATGATCTCTGTTGTTGATTTAATCTGTGCACTTTATTAGTTAGTTGTTTTATTCACTGTCACTTGTAAGTAAGTCTATTGGTAGTTTTCGTTTCAATCTTGTATGTATTGATCTTGAGCCCAAATGATAATGATTTGCACCGCTACATTGATTCAGGTTATCATAGAATTTTTTAGCTGTTTTGGTTATAAATTCTTGTATGGTGAGAATTCCCGTTTCCCTGTGTAATTGCAAGTTTCTTACAAACCAGTCTGCATTAGTTATAATACGGAGTATTTTATTTTGTAAAACCTGTATTTTATTCAAATTTGTTTTGGACGTTGAACTCCATACGCTGCAACCGTAGGTGATTATAGGTCTGATTATTGCCGTGTAGATTAAAGTTCCACATTTTATTTTTAATGTTGATTTTTTATTTAATATTGAGTACAACATGGCAAGTCTTGTATATGATTCTGCGAGCTTTTTATTAATATGGTAACTCCAGCTCAATCTGCGGTCTAAGTATAATCCGAGATATTTAATAGCACTGTCTTTTGGGTTCCATGTTATTGGGATATTATTAATCATTATATTAGCTGGATCTTGCGGTCTTCGAAGAGTAAAAATTTTACATTCACATTTATTGGCGTTTATTTTAATGCACCAGCGCTTGAACCAACTATTTAATTGATCTACACCTTGTTGAAGATTGTGTGCTGCTTGATGTATATCATTATTTTGTGTTATCATCGCCGTATCATCTGCGTACATCGCAATGTCAACATTGGGCGTTGTAGGAATATCCGACATAAATGTGCTAAATAATATTGGTCCCAGTATCGAACCTTGTGGTACGCCTGATTTTATTTGTCGTGTTGTGGATGTATACGAGCCGATTCTTACTTGAAAACTTCGATCTGACAAGAAAGACTGCGTAATTTGGAGCAGGTATGAAGGAACATTTATTTTTTTCATTTTGTATAGTAGCCCATCCATCCAGACTCGGTCAAAGGCTTGTGCAACATCAATAAATGCAATAAGGGTATGTTTCTTGTTTTCAAAGCCTCTCTCTATAATTTCTGTGATTCTTAGTATCTGGTGATTAGTAGAGTGGGCACTTCGAAATCCAAACTGAATTTGTGGTATTAGATTGTTATTTTCTAGGTAATTTGTAAGGCGATGGTGTATGACTCGTTCTAGAAGTTTTGAGAGTGTGGATAGTAAACTGATTGGTCTGTACGATGTTGGGTCACTATGTTTCTTTCCGGGTTTAGGAAACATTAAGATATGTGCATATTTCCATGCACTTGGGAAATAGTTTTTTAATTAGAACTAAATGATAGAGTAGAAAATTTTTATTTTTATAAAAGTGGGGTCTTAAACAAGCGCGTTTGATTATTAGTTCGCGCTGAGAGTCTTGATATGCGAATAGCGGCTATATGGTTGTAATTAGGAGAAAAAGAAATTTGGTCCAAATTTGTCCTTAATTAGAACTAAATGATAGCGTAGAAAATTTTTATTTTTATAAAAGTGGGGTCTTAAACAAGCGCGTTTGATTATTAGTTCGCGCTGACAGTCTTGATATGCGAATAGCGGCTATATGGTTGTAATTACGAGAAAAAAAATTGGTCCAAATTTGTCCTTAATTAGAACTAAATGATAGCGTAGAAAATTTTTATTTTTATAAAAGTGGGGTCTTAAACAAGCGCGTTTGATTATTAGTTCGCGCTGACAGTCTTGATATGCGAATAGCGGCTATATGGTTGTAATTACGAGAAAAAAAAATTTGGTCCAAATTTGTCCTTAATTAGAACTAAATGATAGCGTAGAAAATTTTTATTTTTACTAAAGTGGGGGCTTAAACAAGCGCGTTTGATTATTAGTTCGCGCTGAGAGTCTTGATATGCCAATAGCGGCTATATGGTTGTAATTAGGAGAAAAAAAAATTTGGTCCAAATTTGTCCTTAATTTGAACTAAATGATAGCGTAGAAAATTTTTATTTTTATAAAAGTGGGGTCTTAAACAAGCGCGTTTGATTATTAGTTCGCGCTGACAGTCTTGATATGCGAATAGCGGCTATATGGTTGTAATTACGAGAAAAAAAAATTTGGTCCAAATTTGTCCTTAATTTGAACTAAATGATAGCGTAGAAAATTTTTATTTTTATAAAAGTGGGGTCTTAAACAAGCGCGTTTGATTATTAGTTCGCGCTGAAAGTCTTGATATGCGAATAGCGGCTATATGGTTGTAATTACGAGAAAAAAAATTTGGTCCAAATTTGTCCTTAATTAGAACTTAATGATAGCGTAGAAAATTTTCATTTTTATAAAAGTGGGGGCTTAAACAAACGCGTTTGATTATTAGTTCGCGCTGAGAGTCTTGATATGCGAATAGCGGCTATATGGTTGTAATTACGAGAAAAAAATTTGGTCCAAATTTGTCCTTAATTTGAACTAAATGGTAGTGTAGAAAATTTTTATTTTTATTAAAGTGGGGGTGCTAGCTTGATTGCCAATTAACGCTGCGAGTCTTTATATGCGAATAGCGGCCATATGGTTTTAATTACGAGAAAAAAAAATTTCCGGCAGGAATCCTTGGCAATAACCGCGAGTCCTTGACACCATCAGCACCCTCAACAGGTGCCATAAGGAGGACAACGTCTCTTCTAAACTCCTCCAACCCGGGCATCAGCCCAGTCCCTCCAGACGCGCCGAAACTATTATAAACACCACGGGTACGGAGACTAGTTCCCTGCCCAGGTGCGCTTCACCTAATACTAATACTAGTGCACTACCACACTCAAGACATTCATTTGCGTGCGATCGATGTGGGCGAGGCTACTCACTTAAATCAAGTCTGGCAAGGCACCTTAAAGACTGTAGTTCGAGGAACCGAGAACAGTGCCAATTTTGCAAAATGGCATCTACCTTTCCCACCGTGCGTCAGCAGGAGCGCCGGGCTCACCCTGAGCTTTACCGTAAAGAGCTGGAGGAAAAAGTTCCTGTCGCTAAATGTAAACTCTTGGAGAAAATTGCCTCCATCGAAGCGGCTAGTTTGAAGGGCGTTATTTCATACAGGGATGTGAAGGCGGGTACCGGGTCTGACCGTACATCAGATCCCAAGCCTGAGTATAGAGCATTTCCTACGCCCAGCACAGGCCGAAACTTTTCTCTTCCATGCCTGGCAGATTAAGCCTTGAAGTTTCGTCGACAAGGCTCACCCCTGCGTCAGCTCTCTCTTCAGTTTCTTCCCCTCCTTCCCGTACGCCACTTTTGGAACTGGAACCTCCTCCCCTCCAACCATCTTCTAGTCCACCCTCCATCTTGGGACTTGAAACTCTGGACAATCCCATTCCCGAAGTTTCTGCTGTCTCCTTAAGCCCAGACTTGGAGACCCTAGATGCTTCCATTCCCAAGGGCTCCCCTTCCTCTTCTGGAACCTCTCGATGGGAAGTGGTTACGGCTCCGCCGCAGCCATCCCCTTCGGAATCCAAGAAGAGGAAGGCGAGCTCGCCTACATCGATAACACCTCCATCGAAATGCAAATCCACCCTCAAAAAGCTGTTTTTGTCGAAGAAAGAACGAAAAAGGAAAGATCCAGCACCCAGCTGTCGTGCCATCTCGGCTGGGACCTCAACCTCCACACGGATCTGCGTCTTTGGCTGCTTCCCCACCACCAAAGCACTTCCACGGACGATCTCCGGACCAACCCGGCGTGACTGCACAGGTGCACGTGGCTTCCACGGCTCCTCCACCCGGGGACCCAGACTCTCCTAGTGGGTCCTCCGGAACTTCCCCTCCCGCTCTTTCCCCAGAGGCAACACCGTTCACACCAGCTGCCAGACCACCTAGGTCGCTGCCTAGGTACTCATTAGTACCTCCCATAAGTCTAGAACGCATCCCGGAGGAACAACATCCTGGACCAGGAACACCGTTCCGTCTCTCTATGGCTCCAGGAACCGCAACCCCGGTCGGACCCAACAACGACGGCGGCTTCTTTCAACACCTCTTGGAGCTCCTTCGTGCTAAGTCCTGCGACGACCGCTCCAAGGCTGTCATTCGTCTCTCCGGTGATGACAACAACCTACCATACACTCTAGACACCTGGCTCCTGTCGATTTTTCCACCCGATTTCAGAAGAACCAGGAACAAGAACCATCAACTCGCAGGTCGTCAACAGCCTCTTCCTCCACATCCACCCACGAGGAAAAGCGTGCAGCTGAATACAAAAGCGCAGGACTTGTACCATAAAAACCGTTCTTCGTTAGCTGAGTCCATCACTAAAGGAAAGCCCATTCTGGACAAAGAAGAGTATCGTGCCATAGAAGAACTCTACGAGACGTACCATACCATCTTCGAGTCGAGTCCTCCATCAAGGTTTTCCGACTTCCACCGTCCTCCGCCCATGATCATCGACAGCAGTTACGAACCTGTCACCTCGACAGAAATCGAAGCCGCCCTCGTCGGATGGGCCAACTCTGCTCCTGGCCCCGACGGAATTACCATAGGGTAAGTCAAGCGGTGTGTCCGACATTTGTTGGGGGCCTTGTTCAACACCGTGCTGTTTCGTACATCACCATCATCATGGAAGGTATTCAGGACCATTATGATACCAAAGGACGGGGGATAAGAATGATCCCAAGAATTGGAGGACCAATCACCATCAGCTCGGCTCTCTAACGTCTCCTGCACCGGATTCTGGCGAGAAGATTGACCAACCTCGTACGGCCCCACCTTCAACAAAGGGGCTTTACGGATGCCGACGGAGCTTTGGCCAACGGAGCTTGGCATTTTGGACCAATACATCAAGTCCAGGAGGGCGCAGGGAAAATCCTATAACATCGTATCCCTGGATGTCTCTAAAGCATTCGACTCCGTCTCCCATGAGGCCATCCATCGAGCACACATGCTTTCCGGAATTCACTCGGCAATGGTCCAGTATATCACCAACTCTCTCACGGACTGCAGAACCAACATCTCCATAGGGAAAGAAACCACTAGACCAGTTAGATTCCTACGAGGAGTCAAGCAGGGAGACCCGCTAACCCCCTTCCTCTTCAACCTGGTCATACATGAACTTCTGGAAAAACTAAACGGCGATCCACAACACGGGGGAACCGTAACATCTACCACCCGCGTCGCGGCAATGACGTTCGCTGACGACCTGGTTCTCCTCGGAGACCGAGATATCAACATGCCCACCACCTTCAACGACACGCAGACGTTCCTAGATGATAGGGGTATGGTTCTTAACCCCCGCACATGCGTGACCATATCAGCAGCTGCCACGAGAGGAAAATCCATCGTTCGCTCCTCTCCTATTTTCTAACTGGAACGCCAGCATATTCCTATCGTCCAGAGCCTTAACACCTTCAGATACCTGGGACATGAGTTCTCAGGATCCGGCTGGGCTAAACCTTCAATACACAACCTAACAATGTGGTTACGAAATCTCGGCTCCGCTTCGCTAAAGCCCGACCAGAAGTTCGACATTTTGAAAACCTATGTGTTTCCTCGACTATTCTATGGACTGCAAACTACTGCCACCACTGCCGCCATACCCTCGGAATGCGATCGAGTGATACAGAAGTTTGTGAAGCGCACTCTCCACCTAAACGTTTACACGAGCCAGCAATTTCGTTATGCCAGAATCCGAGATAGAGGACTCGGATTGACCCAACTGCGAAGTAAGATCCTCTTCGTTTTGAAGAAACGTGAGGGCGTTCTCCGACAAACTGGCGACACCACCATCCAGTCGACCATGGATTCCGCACCAACATCTGCTGCGTTACAGAGAATTGGGCGCATAGCGCGATTTGGAGATCCAAATCCTCATTGGCGCGAGCAGATCGCAAACCGCCCATTTAGCATGGGACTTCAAGAGGCCGCCGACGACCCTGCGAGCCGCTCATGGTTATTTACCAAACAACGGGGATGGGAACCACGCGACTACCTAGCGATACAGTTGCGCGCCAACAACTTGCCAACTGTCGAACTTCCTTCAACACCAGCGCTACTGCCGAGGCGGGTGCCCCAGGATAGAATCATTATCACATGTCCTTCAGGAGTGCCCCGCACCAATAACATCTGGGACGCCACGATGAAATAGTCCGGAAGATCGCCGCCCATACCAGACGGAATGGATGGACTACCAAAGAGGAACTCCGCGTCTATCATCCCGATCGCCAGCTGTACTAGCCGGACCTCGCAATCCACCTCCCCAACAACACACTCTTGATCACCGATGCCCAGGTGTGTTGGGAAGGTCCTCGAGCACTAGCCCAAAGCTGGATGGCGAAGAAGCTAGTTTACGATAACCTAAGATTCCGGCAAGCAGCGGAAAGGAAGTGACCCGGGAAGAATCTAATATTTCTGCCACTTCTGGTAGGGGCCAGAGGATCTGGTCCCGAATCAACCGCTCCGCTTCAGATGTCCTCCAGCTTCCATAACATCTTAAGGCCTCCTGTGTCTCCACCGTGCTGATAGGGAAGTACAGCCCACATGAACTTCATGGCCGCCGTCTGGGGGCGTAAACAACCTCCCGTGCCGAGGTAGGAACCAGCTGACCCCATATGAGCATGAGCATGATTTGATATCTAGAGACTTGAGTGTAGTGTTTCTCTTTCTTAAGTAGTGCTATATATTGTAATTACAGATATAACAAAGCTGATATGTTGTATCTTACATCAAATCTAAGCGACGGCCGCTAACAACTCGTCGAAATGTGCTCTAGTAAGTTCTAGTAAAAGCATTTTCAAAGCCATTAAATAAAGAGCTGGTACGTAGTCTGGCTGAGGGGCGGTTAATGCAGGAAGTGGGAAGAGACTTGGCAGTTAAGGTCGCAGAGGAGGGTAACGAGGCCGGAAACGAATCTAACATCGAGATCGAGGGTCATGCCCCTGCTGTTGAGGGACCTTCGGGTAGTCAAAGGGATGGGGTGCCGGGAGAACCAGGAGGACGTTTTCATATCCGGTGACTCTCCCAATGAGTCCATTATTGAGCCAGTGGCTAGTAGGACTCGAGCGTTCACCGACGCCTGTAAGGACACCCGCTTCCAGAAGACCCCAGGCCTCAAGCCGATGATTTTCGCCCGCCAATCGCGGTTGCCACAGCTAAGATTCCCATGACTAGAGGCGTCGAGCAAGGGGACCCCCTTTCGCCAATATTGTTCAATATGGCGATGGATGGGTTAGTGGAACGGCTAGAGAGTAGCATATTGGGATTGAGTATCGGCGACCGATCGCCGGTGCCATGTTTGGCGTACGCGGACGATATTATGCTGCTAAGCGACTTTCATCAAGTGCCAGAGCCTTCTGAGGATGGCACAAGAGTTTTTCGAAGCCAGGAGCTTAAATCCGGCCAAGAGTGTATCTCTTGCCGGTATTTACTAGCTGTAGAGGGTGGATAGGCAACCTCGCTGGAGAGCTCTCCAGGCTAGAACCGGAGCTATGAACGTGCTCACCCGTCGGGGTCTATCCCAAGGGACGAACCCCACGTTCAGCATTAGGACTACTCCCACTATCAGGGACTTCTGTGCCCGATCTAATTGTTCCCCGATCTCGATCTCGTTTTGAATGGTTTTGCCACCCCGGTCTCCCAGTTGTAGGCCTGGTGTGCCCCTGACAGAGGTTCGTTTCGAGTCTACCAAAGTAGAATCCTGGTATGTATCCGTTAAGGTGAAGTTTGTCTTGAACGTGAGAGGCTATATATTCGCATCAACGCCCCTTAACCGTAGTGCTCTAGACGATTGGAACTGCATAGTCAAAGTTTGACTTGCACTGACCCTCCATACTGTCATCTCCGAGACACTACCCGGTAGCATGCAATTTCCCATAGGTAGCGGGCGCGCTCCCTGACCGGAATAAATCTCACTGTAGTTCTCCTCCATTCGTCTAGGTCAGGCCGCTGGTAACTAGCACCTTATCCGACCCTGACGTTAGGTAAGAACAAGCAACCTGGGATTGGGTAGACAACAACCAGTTCTAAGAGCGAACGCCGTGTGGAACGCTGAAACATATTTACTGCCTATTTTAAAGTCACAAAACAAAATATTCACGGAAATTTTATGAGAAGATTGGGAGAAGATTTATATAGGGTGTAGCTAATAACTAGAAACCTCAATGAGAGGTACGTAAGCTGTAATGATTTCGAACATATTTTCCTTAACAACATGTGATCGCTCCCGACTAGTTTTCGAGAAAATCGCTTTTCAAATTTTAAATCGACATTACATTAACAAAAATACTAAACGAGCAAAAAGAAATTTGGAATAACATCCATATAATGAAAATGACATCAAACATTAGTTGTTTAAGGAAAAATCTGATTTATACTTTGGCATTTAAACAGCAACTTCTGTCATCAATTAAACAATAATAAGACATATTTCAACAAAGGCAAAAGTAGACCTTGGAAAAGAAGATGAGCTCACATTAGATCCACCAACAGGAGAATTTGTCTCAGCTTGCAAAGACGCGACGGTATTAATAAAGATGTTGCAAAAAGTGAGAAGAAATATTAAAAAAAAAAGAAAAAACTATTCTACACATAGAAAATAAAGGTAGAAAACTTAATTTATTAGAAGCCTTAGAAATTAATAAAAATAAAAAATCTGATTACATGTTAAATGATCAAATAGATATAAATAATTCACCACTGTTAAATTTATTTCTTTGAAAAAATTTGTTAAATACCTAGAACTTCTCACCTAACTGTAAATGTATTGTATCTTATTCTAGGTACAAGCTGTAATCCTTTAACAATACCTGTTTGTATATATATTTGTACCTTTTACACCTTAGAAAATAGATTTAGTTTTAACCAGTCTTTATCTGAAGAAGCTACTGTGTAGCGAAACGACAGTCATAATATTTTTCAAATATAAATAAGTGAAGATTTAATAGTGTTTTATTGTGTTATTGAATTTAATAAAAGTAAGCTTAATTTAAGCAACTTTGAAGCAGCATTTTTGCAATTTACAAAGAAAAGTACGAGTTGCAAATGTTACATAGGGGAGAACTGCATAATTCGCCATATAAAAAAACAAATTTACCAACAAAAATTAGAGTATGAAAAAATATATATAACTACAAGGTGAAGTATGTAAAACAATATATTGGCAAAAGAAGTCAGAATCCAATATTGACCGCTTTAAGCACCGGTGTATGCATAAAAGTAGAAGATGCATATGCATACACGTTTCTTGGTGTGACCAGAATCCCAATTACGAATAATTTCAGATACGTAATTTTTGTCATTGAAGAGAAATAAAAAACTCTTGATTGCCTGAACGTTTAAAGAAAAAAAACTTTTCTGATTATATAAATTGCTGGGTATTGTCCTCCGGGGTTCTTAATTCTAATATGCGTGCAATCTACATTGGCGCGTGCATCATCATCTGTGTTCCCACAGCGTCCTCCCTTCTTGTTGAAACTTTGTAAAGCAAGCATGTCATATTTAACCTCTTTTGATGGGAGAATTAAATGTGCATTTTAGTGCATAGCAAAAAAGTATCCTACAGGTAATTTCAGGACTCGTTAATGGCCACTAAGATAAAAACAAGGGTTTCTTTCGCAGTCGTCTTCAAGGTGATTGCCAACTTTCCGTCACATTCAACATGTTGACGAATTGCCATCTCATCAAACTCTATGAACAAATATTTTTTCAGTAATGTCTGTTTTGACCTTTAACATATTATTAATTGCTTCAGATGTAAAACAAATCGCATCTATCGAATAAGAATACCACCTACTCAATGTCTTTGGCTGTGGCGAGCGGTTATACAGTTTTCATCTTATTACATCATGATATGTTTTCGGAGAGAAAAAGTTGCGATGGCCCCTGCGGGTGTTGACGCAATGTGATTTCTGCCCAGTGCTCTGAATGTCAACGTGAAGAAATTCAAGCAAGCGCGGGTAAACGGCGGGAGTAACTACGACTCTCTTAGAGACCGATGACGAACTACCTTGGAGACCGCCAGAATGCCAGCAGGAGGGGGACAAACTATTTACCCCGCTGGAAGAATCAGAAGTCATGAATGCCTTAAAAAACATAAAAACACAAGCGGCAGGCACTGATGGCCTAAGGCAAAGGCACCTGACCCGAATACCAATATCTATAAGTCTCATACTCAACATCCTGTATTACTCGGGCCATATTCCACAAGAACTAAAATCTTGTAGAACTATATTAATCCCAAAAGATGGTGACGGGAAATTAGTGAGTAACTGGAGGCCGATCACTATAGCCTCTATTATCCTACGCTTGCTTAATAAGATCTTAGCTAGAAGATTCGCCAATCTCCCTTTAACCACAACACAAACGGGATTTACAAAAATGGATTCATGCGTGGCAAACAACTTCGTGCTGCAAGCCACTATTAAAAATCTGCGGGCCCGCATTCTACCTCATACGGTGTTGACGCTAGATCTACGAAGAGCTTTCGACACGGTCTCACATGCAAGCCTTCTGAGAGCCCTAAAACGGTTATGGAACCGTTGGGATGTATATGGATACATCCCAACACAATTCGATATATTACTGAGTTATACTCAGGATGTACAACCAATATTGTCTGTAACGGAAAAACTACATCAACCATTCATATAGGTAGAGAGGTAAAACAGGGAGACCCCCTCTCTCCCGTTTTATTCAACCTAGTAATTGATGAACTACTAGCCAGACTAAAAACCACAAACGCTGGGGTAGTAATATCGGAAACAACAAACGAAAAAATAAATGCGTTAGCATATGCCGACGACATTATTTTGTTTGAAGAAACAACAGGAGAAGCACAGGTACTGCTTAATATATGTAATAATTTATTTTCTAAAAGAGGCCTCCAACTAAATGTGGCTAAATGCCCAGCAGCAGTAGTTCCACGTAAGAAGAAATTATTTATCTCGACTACGAACAAGTTCGCGATTGGGGGTGAAGCAATTAAACAAATAGGCCCCGAAGACACTTTCAAATATTTAGGGAAAAGATATGGACCCTACGGCTTCACCAGTAGTTGCGTTCAAGAGATTATGGCATGGCTAACCAATTTAGAAAAAGCAGCTCTAAAACCTGGCCAAAACTTAAACATCCTCAAGCAGTATATAATCCCAAAGATCTTATATACTCTCCAAAACCCCGACATCTACATAGGGGCGTTAAAGTCAGCAGACAGGTTAGTGAGAAGATCCATAAGAAAAATCCTTCACCTACCTAAAACAACACCAAATGCATTTTTCCATTGCAACTTGCGCGACGGCGGACTGGGTATCACGAATTTCTCAGAAGTTATTCCCAGAATATTATACTTCCATTTGACCCATCTACAGGACTCAAATGATCCATACTTTTTCAATAGCGTAGAGTCGGGTTCAAAAAACCGCAGAGAAAATTAGCAGATGGGTCATAGCTAAGGGATCTGCCAAAGAAGCCCGAGAAAGATGGAAGCAGACTCTCCAACTAAGCACAAGTGGCAATGGACTATGTTAGGGAAGTACTAGTGCAACCAGTAATGACTGGATCACTCACCCCCCAACATATTGGACCGGAGGTGAGTTTGTGAAAGCGATTCAGCTACGTGCAAATGTATTGCCAACAGTAGGCGCTCCCTACAATAGTGGAGATGCCGCGAAATGTAGAGCCGAATGCCAGAGAAAAGAAACACTCTCCCACGTGCTACAAGGTTGCCCCTTATCACATTGGAGAAGAATCCGCAGGCATGACGCTGTAGTGCAGAAAATTGCATCCTTAACAAGAGCGAGAGGGGTAACCTGTGAGATCGAACCAAATATATGGGGCACAGATGGGATCCGGAGAAAACCCGATTTGATTATCGACACAGGCACATCAGTCATAGTTTCGGATGTAGCCATTAATTGGGAAGGTCCTCGCCTTCTAACAACATCCTATAATGAGGAAACAGCAATCTACTCCGCTGCACCCTTCATTGAGGCCCTACGCAGGAGGTACCAGGATAGGCAACTGCTTATTCTCCCAATCATCATTGGTGCTCGAGGGACATGGTGTGCCCTTAATGATCACCTGTGCCATCATGTCATCACCGATGCACAAAAGAAGAACCATTCGGGGCAGCATTAAAATCCACGAAGAATTTATGCGCTTCGTCTGGAGAAGGCGATAATACGGTGTTCAGTGGTGGTAAAGTGTGAAGTTCGGGGTGCAAAGGTCTCTATCCATAGTGTCCGGGTACAGTGAAAGCTAGTTAATACGATGTGCCGCTATCACACTATCGGGCAAGCCTATGTAACTAACGCGCCGAGCAAATTCTATGTTAATTTCTAAAATTTTTGATGTAGTATAATTGTATTGTCTTGATTGAACATCTACCTTTTTGTTTATATCTTTAACAACTATATCTGCTCGTATATTGTAATAATTACTATATACTACTATGGTCTACGCATACCATAAAAGCGTATGAACTTACATCCAGGGTACTGCTTTCTGTATATAATGTATAATAGTTTTGTGTAACTTGGCTATCCTTCTAAAGGCAATGATTCACACCATAAAAGCGTGTGAGCCTATATCTCGGGTTATATGATATACTAATGTAACCACTGAAAGTCGAAGGTATCTATTCATACCATAAAAGCGTATGAGCCTACCTATATTTGTGTATATAGATTACTACTACTGTAACCACTGGTTATTCTGTTTATTTTATTTTATGGTAGATTGTACTGAATGGAGCTAAGACATGCTCACACTTACACCTTATACAACATGGGAGCCTATTGTTATTACTCCTCATCTCATATCAGAGTAACATATTTCTGTGTTTTGTATAAAATGTATTATAATGTTGTCATAAGATACTACATAGTTAATTAAGTTTATCTTCCTTAGTTGGATCCGTTTATAACTAACTTTACGTAAGTCAGTATTTATATAATGTAATTCATATTTACTAAAGGACGGCCCTATGCCGAAAAGCCTGAATACATCTTGTATAATACCTTGTAAATCGTATGTGCAGTAAAGGATTTTACTTACCGTCTATACCGGTCGACCAACGACGGTGTAGAGGAGGGTGCCCCAGGACAGAATCTCTCTCACACGTCCTGCAGGGGTGCCCTCTGACACATTACGAGAGGTTGGGAAGGCACGATGAAATCGTAAGGAAGATAGCTGCCCACACCAGGCGCAAGGGGTGGACCACTGAAGTGAAGCCAAGGGTGTACCATCCCGATCGCCAACTCTTTAAGCCAGACCTGGCTACCCACATTTCCAATAATACTCTGGTTATATGTGATATCCAGATTTGTTGGGAAGGCCCTAGAACCTTAGCTCAGAGTTGGACAGACAAGAAATTGGTTTACGACAATGTACGATCGACAGGCGGCGGAAAGAAAGTGGCCTGGTAGGGAATTACATTTCTTGCCCTTGCTCCTAGGAGCCCGAGGAATATGGCCAAGATGCAACGCAGCAACCACTGAAACCTTAAAACTGCCGAAATATTTGAAGGCCAACTGTATTTCTTCCATCCTAAAGTGGGGAGCACGGCCCACTATCACTTCATGGCAGCAGTATGGAGACGGCGGGGACAGCAGGCTATTGGGTGATGACAGCGTAGAGACTCACAATGGTGTTAGAAGCTACTCGCGTGTTAGTGTAAAATCTATGTGTGTGTTTAGTTGTTAAGTGATAGACAGTTAAAGACACTTATAATAATTATTTTATTTTATTTTATATATATATATATATATATATATATATATATATTTACGGCCACTTATCAAAGTGAGGACATATCATGAACCATAGTTAATGAGGACCACCCTTATAAATGGTCACAGCTTTGCAAATTTTTTTGTCATCACTTGTTTACTTGTTCTAGTTATGTATCTCGCAAATATACACAGATTTCTTTGAATTTAAAAAAGTTTTATTTGCTGTGTATAATAATACCAAGTGAGGCTACACTATACTACTAACGACGTGAGGACCATATAATTAGATACGATTTAATCGCAAAGTGAGCCCCAATATCAAATTATACACAGGTTTTAAGTATAACATGAGGACCGGCGCTGTTGCCATCATTTGCTTTCATTATCATCAGCAAAAATGCATGCTATTCTATTATTGGAATTTGTTAGTTGGTCGGTCGTCAGTATAAAACTAATTTGATGTGGCGGAGACGGGTATGCTTCCGTAGCCATTTTAACAAACCCGTTTTTGAAAACATCTCGAGAACGGTTGGTTCTACGAAAAAAAATATAACAGACTTTTTTGTAGAAAAATAAATTATCTATCTTTTTTATTAAAACAATTTTTTAATTGCTTGCAAATTAATGTTTTAAGAGTTATTACACAGCAAAGTTTTCACTTTTTAGTTTTGCTAAATAATTCGCAAACGGCTAACATCTCACTGAAGCAGGAAAACATTGCAGTGTAATAACTCTTAAAATATTAATTTAACAAAAAAATTGTTTAAATAAAATATATAGATAATTAATTTTTCTATAAAAAATGTCTGTTCTGTTTTCTTCGTAAGACTATTTGGATTATTTACTGGCTCCCTAACTTAACTATTTCCTGTTGGCTGTTCCATTGCCTTATAGAATGTTTAAACGAATGCTTGACCGCTTAGATCAATTAAATTTAGACGAAAAATTAGATTTAACTATTGATTAAGATTCTGGTGTTTCTCATCATTTTAATGGTAATTGTGCTAGTAATATTAACAGCCTGCTATTAGTGGGACAGATTAGTGAATTGTTAGCTAAGTACCACATACTTTACTTTAAAATCTAAATGTATTACTCCTAATAATTAATTATTATTAATAGTTAGATTAGTTTCACTAATAATTATAGATGTAAATCTGTATAATACGTTAATTATTCTGAAAATGCTAGTAAAATCAGTAAATATTGTCGCCTAATTTAAAATGCTGAGTTTGTTCCATCTCATTTTTAATTAAATTTAAAAATTTGTCTGTAATTTCCTTACGGTACGTGTTAAAAAGAATATATGTATTTATCTTCCTACCTAAACCGATCTTGGCTTGTAGCAAAGAAAAGTGGTTATTCTATATTTAGGGTATTTATTAGGCCAAAAGAATGCATATAAAATCTATATTTCTGTGTAAAAAGATATAAGAAGGGGGATTAATATAGCTCTTGGTATTTTTAATATTTAATTCTAGTTATTTTTTAAATGCTTGTAATGAACCGTATGTGAATCTGCCATTTAAATTTAACCAACCAATAATTATTGTGAATGACTTTTCAGCATTAACTGTGCCGTCTATGAACTCAAATCTTACTAATCCTCCAGCTGACATATAGCTATAAATCATTACACCTTGAGGAAACTTAACATTAGGTTTCAAGCAGTATTTATGGAATGCTTCTTGTTTAGCTCTGATTACTCTTTTGCAAGAGTAAAACTAGAACAAAACTGCTTAATGTTAAGTTTCCTCAAGACATAATGATTTGAGGCTGTATGTTATCTAGAGGATTAAGAAGATTTTAGTTCATAAACAGCATAGTTAACGCTGACAAGTATCTGCAAAACGACGAGTAGCATGGGCTAAAACTAAGTTGTCCTGGGCAGAAATGCTGGTCTAAGGTCATATTCATCAACTAGTTAAAGTCTGGTGTATCCGTTAGTTACTCTCGCAAAAGATTGATCAGAGCTAAACACGAAGCATTCCATAAAGACTGCTTGAAACGTACCGTTAATTCTCCTTTTAAGGCGTAATGATTAGTACCAAGAACTTATAAATAAAGGAAATTAGGATTTCAAAAAAGGCGAAACACCTTGTGCATATTGGGTTAGATTCAAAAATTCAGTAGTGCAGGTACTCTTCTAAAATTAACTTGCCAATACGAATTTTTCAGCCGACTGCTATCAAGAATATCGATAATATCGCCTGATGGATTTTGCCGAAGAGATGCTAAGATAAAGGATGACTGTACCACGATCGCGTCCGGTTCTCAACGAATTTTTCTTAGCTACTTCATGGCAATAGGGGACCATAAAAAGTTACGCCAGAAAGTTCCTTGAGCAAATTTACTGGTGCAAATTGCTGATCCGTGTATGACATATCTCCTTTCTTCGATAACACAGAAAAAAGGCGAAGTACGAAAAAAAATTCGAACACTTTTGGTAGGGATTTAAATAAGCTTTATCTTACCTAACCTCCTTTATCTCGATAACCCTAATGGTTTCCGAGAAAAACGACAAAACCGGTAGGGGGCGTGGTTTATCCTCATTATTTCTTCGAGCTCACCACCTACAGGTGTTGACTTTTAAGGAGTTGTTTAATAACCCACAAGGAAACCGTATGCAAAAATCCATGGACTTACCTCAACTTTCCGCTATTTTTTCTAAATTGATTAGACTAATTATAGCAGTCCAACATAAAGCTTTGTATGCAACTCGTACCTTAATCTATCTATCTGAGAAATCGCCAACATAAAGTTTGACAAAGTGGTAGTATCGATTGGCTTTATGGTAAGGTCATTTCAACCGAGGATATTTTATTTAAGTACAATAGAATTGGTATAGGCACAAGTGAAACATGTAGTTGCTAATAATACAACATATACATACACTTGCTGATCTGAAAGAGCTTCTATCAAGGAATTTCTACCGTCACAAATATCATAAATTTAGGATCGAAAAGTTCCAGCAAAGAATTAACAAACGCATCTGACATACGGATGTTGATACGAGGGATGCTCTGTTAATAGTTAGTAGCAGGCCATGGAAGCTCAATTGACTAGAAACAATTGCAACAATTGAATGTCGCATTAGTTGGCATTCGTTACCCACAATTGTCAAACGTTTCGATTTCTTGTGAAACGTAGTTAATTTTGTAAGGTAAGTAGTTGTGCATTTTTAATTCAGTTAAGATGAGCATTCCGCGAACTGCCTTTAGAGCTATGATTTTCTACGACTATAAAAGACAGTTAGGATACCAGCAAAGCCATGAAAATTTGATAGCAGATTTTGGCGATGCTGCCCCTCCATTATCCGCTGTTAGTCATTGGTTCCGCGAATTTCGACGAGGGCGAGAACTGCTAGAAGACGAAGCAAGACCTGCAGAAGCTGCCTGTTCAGAAAATGTTGATCGTGTGGCAAGCTTGATTCATTCCAATCGAAATATTACTTATAGGGAGATTCAGTAGGAAGTGAAGATTGAATCCTCGGCGGTGAATACCATTTGGCATAAACATCTTGGAGTAAGAAAGCCAGCAAGCCGTTGGATATCGCATTTGCTCTCAGAAAGTCAAAAACAGGCTCGAATAGACTGGTGTAAATGTATGTTGCAAAAATTTGACGGAGGAGCTTCCAGGCAAGTGGCATACATTGTAACTAGTGACGAATCTTGGGTATACAGTTACGACCCTGAACCTAAACAGCAGTCTAGTGTTTGGGTATTCGAAGATGAAGACTTGCCCACAAAAGTAATTCGTGGCAGAAGCTTCAAGAAGAAAATGATTGCTGTTTTTTCCGCCGATGTGGTCCTGTTGCTGTTATTCCACTTAAAGATCGCAGAACTGTTAATTCTGAATGGTACTGCGAAGTGGCTTTACCACAGATGTTTGCAAAATTACAGGCAGGTCGCCAAAGGACCGGTTTGCGTAACATCTTAGTCCATCATGACAACGCATCCTCCCACACTGCTGCCAGAACATTGGATTTTTTGAAAGATACGGAAGTTCAATTGGTAACTCATCCGCCGTATAGCCCAGATCTGGCGCCGTGCGACTTTTTTTGTTTCCAACTGTTAAAAAAATGATGCGCAGTAAAAGATTTTCCAACGCAGATGCAGCAGTTACAGAATTTCAAAGAATTTTTGAGGACCTTTCAGAAAATGAATCTTCCGAATGTTTTAAAAAGTGGTTTCAAATAATGCACAAGTGTATTAGTCTGAATGGAGATTATTTTGAAAAACAATAAAGATTGTTTGTTAAAAAATGCAACGGTCTTTTTGCTAATAACAATTTTCAGCGCAACCCTCGTATTGTACCAATATAAAATACTTTTTAATGTTTTTAATGATAGTGTTGCATTATGTCATCAGTCATATTTATAAATTGTTCACAACATAATAATAAAATAATAAATAAGTACCTACTAAATAAACTATATTTAAAAATATATATGTATAAATATATATAAAATTTTGTATTTCTTAATTTTCTCATTGAATTCATAATCAGCAACCCCAAAAACCCTCCAACATGAATTTCGCTCAAGTTGATGTAAAACTTCCCGAGTTATTAAATTGGGAGTGTAAAATGGGGGTTTCAACCCCCCGAGGGGGCGTGCCCCCATTTTAAACAGATTACATTTTATATTGGTCCAGTACTGAAGGCATTACAAAAGATTTCAAGTCGCTATCTTTAGATAGTAAAAACTAAGAACGTAATGCAAAAATTTACTCTACTACTATGGCAGAGAGAAAGGATTACATAATAAGGTAACCAAAATGGTGTATTACTTTGCAAAATCACATTTTAAACACTTTTTGACTCTTTGAGCTTTTCTCTAAAATCAATAGAAACGGCGTAAATCGCATTCTCAATCTCAAATGCCGTTATTTTAGGACCGCCATTTTGGTGTCTGCCACTTTGAATTTTTCAATTTTCTCATTGGATTCATAATCAGCGACTCCAAGAACCCTCCCAACATAAATTTCACTCAATTTGGTTGCGTTATTAAATTAGGGGTACAAAATGGGGGTTTCAACCCCCCGAGGGGGCGTGCCCCCATTTTAATCATATAACATTTTATATTGGTCCAGTACTGAAGGCATTACAAAAGATTTCAAGTCTCTATCTTTAGATAGTAAAAAATAAGAACTTAATGCAAAAATTGACTCTACTATAAAGTTGGGAACGACCTCATCATCCATCATCACATAGTGAATAATAAATATAATTGATATTCTAAATCTGTTCTAATAAATTATTCTTATTGTTAGTTTTATTAAATATTAATTTAAAAAGAGACGTTTTGATTGTAATATTTGGTACTTATAGTTATCAATTTTTATAAGCCTGCCTTGATAAGTAAGAATTAAATTCATTGCGAGCTTTTATAATACAATGAAAGTTGAGAACATTTAGTAGTTGTGTAGGAAAGCCCTCATCTGATCGTCACCCGGTGATCAGTTTGAGGTTACAACTTATAACAGAATTCCACTTAATATACTATTTTGGGTTACCTACCGTTATTTATTTGTTCATAATGATTAGGTACTATTTCCATTTAAAGATTAAATCTGAAATGAAATTTTTTTTCAATGAATTTAATAAATGACTTATTTAATTATTGGGTGTATTAAATGCAGAAAAATAGTCTGCAGAGTATGTTGCGTCTAACTTTTCTTTCTAAAAGCAATAATACAAACAATCTTTTCATTTTGGGGACGTTTAAAAAAGTACGAAATAGAACTATAAAACAACACGTTTGACGTTTTATTTATAGATTTCCATTGCATTGAATTTGAAGTACGTAATTAGCTGTTTTTATCAGTTTTAAAATTTAAACTAAATGTAAATCTTCTCCTAAAAAATAAACACGATATCTACGAATCTGTCCAGTACTTAATAAAATCAATCTAGGGAGCAGCATGGGACGTAACCCCAGAAACAAACCGCAATAATCCAAAACAGTATTGCTCTATACGTATCCGAGAAAAAATACAAGAAAACGAGCTCTTAGAAAGTAATGACAGATTACTTACTCGCGTACCGGGCGATAAAACGTAGTTTAATAGGGCCGTCAAAGAGTTTAAGAAATTATTAGATGAGCAGAGAAATCAAGATTTCCAGAGCTATTTCCACTGCCTAACATCAACTAAAGCAACTGGCTGCATTATAGAACGTCATAAAGATCGTGTTTACGCCTCTCTTACCATTGAAGAAGAAAAATTCATACGGGACTTCCTTCAAGCGCGAAGTAAGGTCATCGAAACTGAAATAAATTCGAAGAAGTCCCCAGGTTTCGACGTAATAACTGGAAAACTCCTAAAGGAACTTTCATATGAGGGATTTCGCATGATAACTGTAATCTATAAAGGGATATTAAGGACGGGATACTTCTCTGGCCAATGGAAGGTGGCCCAAATAGCAATGGTCCCAAAACCGGAGAAACCACCATCAGATGTGCCCTCATACAGACCTATTAGTCGTTACCCGTCAATGGTTTGTAAAAAATTGTTCGCCATGCGAATGTCACCGCTAATTGACGAAAATCAGCGAAAGCCCAACTAACAGTTTGGATTTCGTCGACAATACGCTACAATCGAACAAGTACTTGCATTAAAAATCAGGTTTGACCTGGAGACCAAAACATTCTGTTCAGCGGTATTCATAGACACAAGGCAAGCATTTGACAGGGCGTGGTATGTATCAATTATGTTTTGACCATGTAAGACGTCTGTGTAGGTGGAACCCTAGATATTTGACCTAATCTTCTTGAGTAGTGAGTTTCCGTTAAGGTGAACTAGAGGGCAAGTAGTTTTTTTAGTAGTATAAGTGGCCTGTGTTGGTTTTTGTATATTTGCTTTAATGCGTCGTGTTCCATCATCTTTCAAAAAGGCTTAGGTGGTTTGTAAGTTTCTGAAAACTATATCTGCATTAGTATGGGAAGCCAGTATTGCCATGTAGTCCAAGAAGGTTGCTATTGTCGTGTTTCTAGTTGAAGATTAGGTATAATGTCGGACCAGTCGCGCGACACCAGATGTTGTGGATAGAAGGGCTGAAGTGGAGTCTGAATATTTCACGAAAAAGTATCTTTTAGTGAGGTATGACGTGAGGATTTGAAAGAAGGTATACGGTAAAAGTCACTTGAGGTTGTAGAGTAGATCTACATACATACCACGCCCTGTCAAATGCTTGGCTTGTGTCTATGAATACCGCTGAACAAACAGAATGTTTTGGTCTCCAGGTCAAACCTGATTTTTGATGCAATTATGTGTACTTGTTCGATTGTAGCGTATTGTCGACGAAATCCAAACTGTTAGTTGGGCTTTCGCTGATTTTCGTCAATTAGCGGCGACATTCGCATGGCGAACAATTTTTTACAAACCATTGACGGGTAACGACTAATAGGTCTGTATGAGGCCACATCTGATGGCGGTTTCTCCGGTTTTGGGACCATTGCTATTTGGGCCACCATCCATTGGCCAGAGAAGTATCCCGTCCTTAATATCCCTTTATAGATTACAGTTATCTTGCGAAATCTTCAAATTCAATGCAATGGAAATCTATAAATAAAACGTCAAACGTGTTGTTTTATAGTTCTATTTCGTACTTTTTTAAACGTCCCCAAAATGAAAAGATTGCTGTAGGTAAACAAGTAATAGAAAAAAAACTTCTTTTGACGTTAAAGATAAACTACCCTGTGAACTAAAGTATCATGATTCTGTAAATAGTTATAGTGTACCTGTATCAAATTTTCAGAATTTAATCTGCCTGGGATACTTGCCGAGAAACTAAGAAAGAAAAATGTCGTCAACTGCATAGGGCTGCAGTTGTATATAGAGAAAGCATTTTTCAATATATCGTTCAGTAACCTTGTCATCAAAAGGGGGGTCTACCTTGCATGAAATGGGGTAGTAGACTTTTTTTATATTGTATGTGATAGTACCAAGATGCCAAATCCAATTTTTCGACCTCCGCGACCTTCCGGATCACCGCCAAAAAGAGGTAAAACCGCCGAAATTTTGCACTTTTTTTAGGTTTGGCCAATTTTGACCATGAAGGAGCACTTTTTCAAAGAAGACAATTCTATTCATTTCAAAAGTACATTAAGTTTGTTACAATCTAAGACCAAAATGATTACTATAGGGCTAATAGTTTCAGAGATATAGCTCCTCAGAGTTCATCGAAAAAGCGGTAAGACCCCCGAAAATATGCTTTTTTTTAGATTTGGTCAATTTTGACTATGAAGGTACACTTTTCCAAAAAAGATAATTATATTCATTTTGAAAGCACATTAAATTTGCTACAATTTAAGACCAAAATGGTTACTTAAGGTCTAATAGTTTCCGAAATATCGCTCCTCAGAATTAGTCGAAATTTACACCCATGCTATTTTTCAAGTATTAACCTATAGAACTGAGTTCAAAGGTTCAAAATAAGAATAGAATAGAATTGAATAGAATAGAAAACCTTTAGTCTTATTCAAACAAATTCATTTTTTACATTGGAATCTTAAGAATAATCCCTCGTAAATGGTTCATGTTGTCAAGTGGGTATTACCAGAAATATGAAAAGGCGACAGCGAAAACGCGTTTCATTTTTGTCTAAACCCCTTGGAAGGTCCAGGTACAAGATACTCTTCAGCCTCTGTGTCCATGTTCTTTTGTTCTTCTTCAGCCTGGTCAATTCATTTTAAGAGTACATTAAATTTGCTACAATTTAAGACCAAAATGGTTACTAATGGTCTAATAGTTTTCGAGATATCGCACCCCAAAGTTGGTCAAAACTTCAACCCATGCTATTTTTCAAGTATTAACTTATAGAATTGGCATCAAACCTTTAATAATACCTCTCAAATAGTTCAATAATGTATAAATTTAGTATATGAAACATTCGGTTCGGGTTACATTAACATGCAAACGCATTTTGCGACTGGTTGCTGCATTACCCTCCATTCCCTAATACGAATGTCGTCATGTCTAGAAGCAGTGGACTTGTTGGAGTGGAAGAGGTCAACTGTCACATGGCTAGAGATATGGGTAAGGAAGCGATGTTGAAGGTTGTAGGGGAAAACTACGAAAATTGCAAATTCAAAAGGAAGAATAAAGTGGTATCACTTTCTTCTGTGAATACTGTGACTGTTGGCAAGAGACAGGTGACGGTTGACCGTCTAACACTGTGTCACAGGCTATACGTTATGAAACAGCCGGATGAAGAACTGAAGAACTTCACACACCAGCTTTCACCATATCCTCTGTCCCTACTAACACAGTAACATCTACTTTCAGAAGTGCGGAAGAGGTAAAATACCAGATGTCCTCTATTCAACCACCTCGATATCTTCTTACCGTCACCTCAAGCCCTTCACCCATGCCTTTAGTGGATGTGATTCTACGTCATGCTTCTTTGGTCAGGGATAAAACAAGTTGTTATCAGTAATTTAAAAGAATTCGGACCTCAAGGAGAAAGCAGCAGTTTTCCAACTCAGAAGCAACACCTGACGAAGTAGCTGAAGCAGGAGAGCAAATTATCATTGCGCTGTAGGGTGAAAACAACTCAACGAAAAGCCTCAATTATCTGAGCTATTAGCTCTTTACAAAGGCTGCAACCAAGACGAACTTTAACCTTGCCAGACTACCTCCCACTCAAGAAGCTGTGAATCGATCCGCTCGAATGGGGGTGGGTTCTTACAGCTCACGGCCTTTATGATATCGAGGGATGCGGTCCCTTCCCACCTCATGCAAATGATCTCCTGCAACTGCAAGAAAGGGTGTGACAATGCATGCTGTTGCAGAAAAGCAGGCTTGAAGTGCTCTATTGTATGTAGCCAATGTAGTGAACAGTCCTGCGAGAATCGGCCAGATATCATCGTTGACATGGATACTGCCAAGCTCGATGACCTACTACATGACGATGAGCTAGATGGACTGCTTGTATATCCTAACAGCCCTCCAGATAAGGAAATTGACCAGGCTGAAGTAGTACAGGAGAACATGGACACAGAGGCTGAAGAGTATCTTGAACCTGGACCTTCCAAGAGGTTTAAACCAAATTGAAAGGCGTTTTCCCTGTCGCCTTTTCATATTTCTGGTAATACCCACTCGACAACATGAGCCATTTACGAGGGATTATTTTTAAGATTCCATTGTAAAAAATGATTTTGTTTGAATAAGACTAAAGATTTTCTATTCTATTCAATTCTATTCTATTCTTATTTTGAACCTTTGAACTCAATTCTATAGGTTAATACTTGAAAAATAGCATGGGTGTAAATTTCGACCAATTCTGAGGAGCGATATTTCGGAAACTATTAGACCTTAAGGAACCATTTTAGTCTTAAATTGTAGCAAATTTAATGTGCTTTCAAAATTAATAGAATTGTCTTTTTCGGAAAAGTGTTCCTTCATGGTCAAAATTGGCCAAATCTAAAAAAAGTGTAAAATTTCGGCGGTTTTACCTCTTTTTGGCGGTGATCCGGAAGGTCGCGGAGGTCGAAAAATTGGATTTGGCATCTCGGTACTATCACATACAATATAAAAAAAGAAATCTACTACCCCATTTCATGCAAGGTAAAATGTACTAGGTTACTGGGCTAATAGGTAAGTCACGTTAAATCGGCGCTACTTTGACATCAGACCTCGCTGTTAAATTCTGGACGTACCTTATTGAAATACAGGCTAAGTTAAAAGAGAGAAATGAGCTTTAACTAAACCAAAATAACAGTATGAAAAAAGTTGGCCGTTGTGGTCGCTCGCCATAGTTGGCCGTTGTGGTCACTCGCCACAGTTGGCCGTTATGGTCATTTTGGCTGTTGTGGTCACACTCCATAGTTGGCCGTTGTGGTCATTTTGGCCGTTGTGGTCACTCGCCCTAGTTGGCCGTTGTGGTCACTCGCCACAGTTGGCCGTTATGGTCATTTTGGCTGTTGTGGTCACGCTCCATAGTTGGCCGTTGTGGTCACTCACTCTAGTTGGCCGTTGTGGTCATCGTCACCAGCGACGCCAATACATAAGCGTCGGTGGACGTTGTGGTCAAAACGGCGGATGGGGTGGAGTTTCTAGTTGGCCGTTGTGGTCATGGTGGCCGTTATGGTCAAGTTTCGAGTTGGGCGATATGGTCAAATTGGCCGTTGTGGCTGTTGGCCGTTATGGTCACGGAGACCGTTGTGGTTATGACCACAACGGCCAAAATAGCGATTGGCCGTTGTGGCCAGGCCCCGCAGGTTCGATCCCCGGCTGAGCTGGTAATGTTTAATAGCGGAGAAAAATTAAAAACATGCCTTCTTCTCGGATAGGAAGTAAAACTGTAGGTCCCGTGTCAATGCGATGTTTGGCACGTTAAAAATCCCTACTTGGGGTGGAATTCCCTGAGGGAGTAAAGTGTTTCCTTGACAACAACAAGTAAACAACAAAAAAAAGTAATTGCGGTACATGTTAGGATTTATTATCCTGAAACTATGTGATTTTGGCAATTGTCCGAATGACATGTAACGAAATTTTGAATTTTTGCGATTAAGTCCTTTAGACGTGCAAAAAATAGCGTATATACCACTGGACTAAAAGTGTTTTTTAAGTGTTAATTAATAATTTAAAAAATGCATTTTAGTCCCTGAATATATAATATACATTATGTCCGCTCGGGTGATTATGACATGATTATGACCTATTTTGCGGACTGTTTCTAGAGCGTAAATCGCTAAATTAGAGCACCCCCTTTTACTACTCTTGTTTACAACGTCTCCATAGTAATAAGAATAATTATAGACCATAGCACCTACCTACTTGAAGTTTAGGACTTTTTAAATTATTTTTATTTTAAATTAAACTTAATTTAATCTTAGACCGCACATTTAAAGTACGCATTTCGGGCTTAATTAGTGTTTTAGAGCCCTTTATCGTCTTAGCGCCTTCGGTTTTCGCTTCAGGCGCTAACTGACTGCATGGGCTGTAAGACACTCAATTAAGCCCTTAATATACTATTAAAGACTAGAAAAAGCCTAATCTTGATTAGGCGAAATGTCATTCGAAAAAAAATTATTTTATTCTTATTTAATACAAAAAAATAAAAAGGCTGCAAGTCCTCGAAGATTTATTAATCTCTTTTACAATGTATTTTAGTTTTATTGCCTAATTACAAATAATCAGACGTCGATGAAATTAAATCTAAAAATTTCCCTATCGAAATTTTGTAACAGCACAATAATACAACTTTTCTAAACCGATTTCAGCTCGTAAGAAATAAAATCGGCTATTTAGGGTATTTCCGTTCTCTTCTGTAATAGAATTAAAATCAATATTGTATAACTTTCATTTCCATCGTTGCCACTTGTTCGGATCTCACTTTGCGCATCATTCATACAAGCTTCACACAAGAAATTATACGTCTGAAAAATATACATCTGGCGCAGCGACTCCAGGCGTCAACTCCTTGAACTAATCTGTATAATTCTAGCCGTTTTGGCAACATCTGAGGTCCAGCCCATTTTCTCAGTATCGCCAACTTATACCTTCGAAAAGCTCTACACGAAATATTATCGAATTTCAAAGTGAGGTCCGTATATTTGTCCTCACTTTGTTTGTGGACCTCACTTGAAACGTGAACTTTGTTCATACGGACCTCACTTTATACACTGGCCGTAAATATATATATATATATATATATATATATATATATATATATATATATATAATGGGTGTTCATTTAAATTCGTAATCACATCACCTTTGCATTTTTGCTGAAAGAAAACAGAGCGAAAAAGGAATGTCGTAGTTTGTTATGAATTGTGGCGCGTAATGACATTTAATTTTGACGTATGACAGACAGCAGAGATAATCTCTTGTTAGCAGTTGTTATCGTCTTTTGGTGTGCATTAGTTCTTGGTTTTTGTGTTTTCTTGCTTAATTTTTCAATTCACTGTGATTTTCAAATCATAAATCAGTTGTTTTAACAACTAACCAATCAGTGCTGTTCGGTTTTTTGCAACGATGGTGTTTTCTGTAGAACAAAAAGCATTCTTACTTGAAAGTTACTTTGGAACCAGAACCATTGTTAATGGACAGCGTTTTTATTCTGTACAAAATTGTATGGAAGAATTTCAAGCACAATTTCCAAATGTTGTGATTGATTACCAGCAATTTAAACAAACTATAGATCGAATGGTTAATTTGTTTCGTGAAACTGGTAGCATTTTACGAAAACCTGGTAGCGGGGCACCTAAAAAACGTTCTGAAGGAGTTGTCGCCGTGGCCCAAGAAATAATGGATAATAGACCAAAAACATCCATTCGACATTTAAGTCAACAAATTAACCTTTCTGTTGGAACAACACATGTACTGCTACATAAAGATCTGCATTTGTATCCCTATCGTATGACAGCTGTACAAGAATTAAAACCAGCGGATTACCCATTACGACTTAACTTTTGCAACTGGACAAGAACTAAAATTGCTAATGACCCGGAATTTTTGCAACGAATTATTTTTACTGATGAAGCATGGTTTCACATTTCGGGGTACATGAATTCACAAAATATGCGTATCTGGGGTACTGAAAACCCACATGAAATTGTTCAAGAGCCGTTGCATGCAGAAAAAATAGGTGTATGGGCAGGCTTTAGTCATGGAAGAATAATTGGACCAATATTTTTTTAGGGTAACAAAAATTAAATACACAATAATGTTAATTTTAAAATTTTAGTCACTTTTAGGTACACTAACAGCGGAAAGGTACAGAACAGAAATTTTAGAGCCATTTATCAACAAATTAGACGACCGTGAGCTCCAAAGTTATTTTATTCAACAAGATGGCGCGACTCCTCACTGTACAGTGGAAACATTGGCTCTGTTGAGGGAATATTTTGACAATCGAATAATTAGTCGAAACACTGAAACTCCCTGGCCTCCGCGCTCATGCGATTTAACACCGTGCGACTTCTTCTTGTGGTCCCACATAAAAAACAGTATTTTTAGGATACCAGTACAGAATTTAGCTGACCTGCAGCATAGGATAGAGCAAAAAATTCTTGAAATAAATAACACAACTCGGATGCTAGAAAATGTAATCAATAATTTCCACCGCAGGGTTATGAAGTGTATTGACGAAGGTGGCCAACATATTCAACACCTCTTGTAATTTTGAAGTGAATAAATAGGATAAATCACAATTTTTTAATATTTCTTGGAAACATAACCTCAATTCTTGAATTTTCAGTTTTATCGTCACAACCATTCTGTAAATGACCAGCCGTAAATCAGACACTTATTTAACATAGTTAACATAGCTAGAAAATGAATTAAATGAATAACAAATTGAATATTTCACTGTTTTATTTTATGGTGACTCTTTAATGTTTGTGACAGTTCCAATTTGTCAAAATGTCTAAGACCTACGTCAAAATGTTATGAAAATTCCAAAGCTCGCTGGATTACGAATTTAAATGAACACCCGTTTTATATATATATATATATATATATATATATATATATATATATATATATATATATATATATATATATATATATATATATATATATATATATATATATATATATATATATATATATATATATATATATATATATATATATCCAAAGCACACTTACCGTACATCAAAGGGACCACGGACAAAATAAGTAGAGTGCTGAGAAAACACAACATCGATACCATCTTCAACACCGATAAAAAGATTGGAAACATGCTACCATCCGCCAAAACAAAAATACCACTAGAAAGTCAAGGAGTATACGAGATCCCATGTAAAGACTGCGGGGAATCCTACATAGGGCAGACCAACAGAAGAATCCAAGTAAGAAGAGAAGAACACCGAAATGCAGTCAACAAAAATGAGAGAACGTCTTCACTAGCACAACATGTAAGTGGTACATCTCATAACATAGATTTCGAAAATACAAAAGTTTTAGCGAATATACAACACAAGACCCGACGAACCATAAGAGAAGCCATTGAGATCGAGAAACGTCCGAACAATCTTAATACCAGGGACGATACACAGCGACTACCATCAGCTTGGAAACCAGCTATAACTAGTATCACCGTCAAGAAGCGAAAACCAGCACAGCAGAACGATAAAAGAGAAAGCGAGAGAAAGCCACCGGATCAAGCGAGACCAATGACACGCAGCCGCGCCAAAAACCAGCCGACCGCAACCATGCGCAACACCGTAACCGTATATAAAGACCAACCGCTGCCGCAAGACGTCAGTCTACATCGTGTAACCACGCGAAGCAGAAGGAAGTTAGAAGTGACCTGAAGATGGCAAGTGTGATCTTGCCGAAACGTCGTCAACCATTGTCTGGTTCCTCTAGGAGCCGAATAGTGAATACGCGGAGTGAAACCCGGAAAAGTAGTGAAGTATCATATAATATCCGCGGAAACTTAAAATGTAACATATATATATATATATATATATATATATATATATATATATATATATATATATATATATATATATATATATATATATATATATATATATATATATATATATATATATATATATATATATATATATATATATATATATATATATATATATATATATATATATATATATATATATATATATATATATATATATATATATATATATATATATATATATATATATATATATATATATATATATATATATATATATATATATATATATATATATATATATATATATATATATATATTTACATCAGTCTAACAAATGGACGTCCGTACATTACGCATTTACCATCAGTTGGACGTCCGTTGTAATTGGACGTCCGTATACCGGACGTCCGATTGTATCACCTGTTCTTTGAATTTTTTTGGGATTACTAAAGCATCCTCTATCGTTTGGTGAAAATTTGTTTTAGACGTCAAATGACCGATTTTTACCGGAGATTGTGTATACCGTAGTTCAAGCGAATTCCACTAGATGCGCTAAATTCGACAAATATATACAGCTAAGTATATTGCAAACGGAAGGATCTACGTGTATAAGACGTCCGTGTCCATCACGAGACCTACATTCTTGCTGGCAACATCGCTTTTGTATATTTCAAGATTACTTTGATATTATTCGTGAATTTGACGTCTCTTTGTCTCGGTAACAGGATACGGCTGACCTGATTGTTAACACATGTTTTGAAATATTTATTTTGCCGTTAAACGTAGTAGGAAATGGTAGAAAGTAATATTGCAATAGAAACGTAAATTTTATCTAAATACAATAAATACCTAAACAACAAATTTAGATTTCATTTTTGTTTTTGGGTTTTCGTATTCAAATATTTTATAGAAGAATAATTATCATAAATCCTGAAGCCAACAGCTTTTCGATTTTCAAGCCATACAGCTTAATTATTTCTTGCATTGGTATTACTTACTTTTTAGTCTGAAGTTTAATTAACAATATGTTGCTAAACGAAAGCAAAAGATTATTATACGCATGTGTATTGTGAATAACTACACGGTTATACACAATATTATTAAATATGAAATAATATGAAAACAATGTTTTGCCAGAATTTCAATCAGGGTTTCGTAAACATTATCGTTGTAAAACTAATTTATCAAAAAAAAATAATTTTTTTTAATGATTTAGATAAAAATAAATCCGTGCTTCTTATTCTTTTAGATTTTACAGAAGCGTTTGACGCTATTAACCATAATATAATACTATCGATATTGCGCTTCATTGGTTTTGGTGCATCATCTATATCTTTAATCGGCAACTCAATATATTAAAGATTTTAATAAGATAAAGTCTTAAACAAAGATTACAAATGGTTCACTTATTCAATGAATCGTTGAGTGTAAATCAGTTCGTGTAAACGTTCAAATCAATTACAAGTAAATTAAGGTGTGCCGCAGGGCTCATTTCTCAACCAATTTTATTTAACGTTTATGCAAGTACTAATTTTATTTTTCTAATTATTGTTTATATACAGATGCTACACAACTTGTTCCAACTTTGGACATAGGCCTCTCCATTCTCGTCAATTGTTTATGTTTGTTGCTGCTTCTTTCTAATGTAATCCAGCCGCCTTTTTCAAATCTTTTTATCTTTTTCTGCGTTGCGTTGTGTTCTGTTCCATTTTAATCTTACGATGTTTTATTAGCTCTAGTTAGTGTCCAGGTTTGGCAGCTGTATCTAACGATCGGAAATATAAATACATTGGTTGAACACTACCTTTAAATGTTGTGGCATTTTAAGATTTCTGAAAATCAATTTTAGTTTTCCAAACCGTACCCATACTAATCGTGTTTTTCTAATTATTTCCGCTACTTGATATTCTTTATTTGGCTTCAGGATTTTCCCCAGATATACGTATTCATTGACCCACTCGAAGATACAGTCTTTATGCAGAAATTCGATATATAATCCATATCTTTAATTTCTTCAGTGTTTGTCATTATTTTTGTTTTTTGGATGTTCATCGTTAAACCTATCTTCGTAGAGGTTTTTGCTAGATACTTGATCATTGTTTGTAATTCCTTGAGTGTTGTGGTAATTAAAACTTGAATGTGAACTCGTATGTGAATGTAAGGCGAGTTAGTTCTTTATGTTTGTTACAAATCCTGTACAATCTAATGATCTAAATGCACCCTACGTTGCAAGAATAAATAGCTTCGAAGATATTGTGTCCTTCGAATCGCCAAACGTTTTAGTTGGTTACTACTGGTCTTTTGTTCCAATTGTATTTTCTTTTATATAGATGCTATTAGATATTATGAATTAGTTGCCTGTATCGAGAATCTATTCTACAGTTGTTCATGGCTTGTGCTACAGCCCAAAGTTCAACATAGTCGAATGGGAATATATACAGGTGGTATTCATTTGCTTCTTTATGAGCGTTCTTACCGTAAGAAGAAGATCTAACGTGCTATATTCCTTCGTGAATCAAGCTTGTTCAACTGGTCGATACGAATCCATATTAGGCGTTAATCGGTTAATGATATTTTTATAAAAAAAAAACTTAAGATAGCAAAGAGATAGGCCGATAGTGTTCTCATTCAACTCTGTGTCACTTCTTGTGTAATAAATGTCTAATAAAACCATCTCATTTATTTTTAAAAAGAAAGAAAATGTATTTTTAGATTGCAGAATAAAACTTGCAGCCGAAAAAAACATTTTTAGAGAACAGTTTTATGACAGTCTTATACTAATCTGTATGTATATTTGTTACTTTACCACTAATTATGTAGACAAATTATTTTGTTAGTTATACAATATACTTTTGTTACGAATAATTGCAAGCAGAAAACAAAAATGAAAGTTTATTAGTAACTGATAAGAGACAAAGAAATATGTATTACATGCGAGGCAGGCGCGGTAAGACGAGAGATGCGAACGCCTTATGATTATAGGCCGGCCGCGGGTCGGTGGGACATCACAATAAATGATGTCTTACTTTTTATTACATATCTTGATTAATATTTATTTAAAATTCATAAATCAAAGGCCATCGTAAGTGCAAAAAAACGTGGTTACAATTTCACAAGAATACATGTTTTGTTAAATGCTACAGATATTAAATGCCCGAGATAAAACGGTGTAAAGCAAAAACTACTCGAGTTTAATTAGGTTTGTGCAGTGCTTGAAACGAGAAATCTGCATAAATGTAAATCCTTCTCAATTTTCACTTATGCGATTTACGTGCATTTTCAAACGGAAGCTCTTATTAAGACTTTAAAATCAATAAGAATCTCTACAAAAATATACACAATTTTGTATTACAGAGGTAGCTTATATCTTCTATTTTCTAACTACGTACTTAACTCGAAATTTTTAAATAGTGCCCTTTTGCACCATAGGGTTTTTTGACAAGTTGCAGTTTTATAATCTACAGAACCAAAGCTACAATTCTATTTATTTTATACATTTTTACCTCGAAGTCCTACAAAATGTGTTTTTTGTAAGTTTCGGGGCTCCGAGCACTCTACTAACTAGTATGTCCCCATCTCTTATCTAAATATTAACTTCTTTGTTTCATCACTTATCCTGTCTTCACTAGATTTAGTTTTCCACGCTACTTTTGTTCCTGCATTTAAAAGCTTTTTTCGGTCTGTTGTTGGTTATTTCGTTTATGTCGTTTCTAGTTTTTCTTGCTGGCAACACTCTTCTAGACTTTCTACTGTATACTTTCTAAACTGTCTTTCCTTTCTATTTTTTTTATCAAATCAAGCCTTAGCACGTAAACTTCGATATACACTACCTGAGATGAAGTAGTCTATTTCATTTTGGGTCGTTCCATCAAGAGAGATCCACATCTATTTTCGACTAGCTTTTATTTGAAGCTAGAATATTTCGGATTCGCCAAAATTTCATACTAATTTGCCATTAAAGTCACCTAAGGTGATGGCTGGTTTTATCTTTTCTTCGTCTAAAGCTTTCGTTAGTTAGAAGGCTTCAAGTTTTTCTTCTGCGTGTGCAGATGTTAGCGCATAAACCTAAATCATCTTTAATCTGACCTTATATAACAACTTATTCAACTACGATATAAGCGACTCTGCCGGATATGGTTTCAGACTTGACCACTTGAAATGCAAGTTCTTTCTTTATTGGAAATCTTACGCTTCCATATGCTTCGTTTCCCTCTGCCTTGTAGTAGAATGTGATTCCTAAATTTAGTTCTATACATTGTTCTCCTCTTCTTTCTATTTGCGAAAGCACACTATATCCTTTTCTACTTTTTTAGTTCTTCTAATTCATAACCGACGGTTTTAAGCCGAGAAAAAGGTAACATCGTTACCGAAATACGTATTGAGCAATAGTTAAATAGGTACATTGTGTAGTTCGGAGACACCATTTAAAATATTGTGTTATGATAGACCATAGTCTTTACAATCTTATACTATTGCATTAAAATATACATAATCAAGAATTTAAATATGAATTAACTCCTGAAGATAACTGCTAAATTTTATTATACTCGGCGAGAAACTTGGAGAAGCTTTCGCTGTAAGTTAGTTTTTAAATTGATATTCTTGATACAATATCTTATTATATATTTGTATTGTAGTATTAGAAAGTATTTACCTACTAGAAAAAGATAAGATTTTGGAAGACTGAAAGACAAAATTAGCCCCAAAAAAGGTGTTGGCCAATACAGCTCCCAGAAAACTTCATTAACTGCTACAAAGTTTAGCACAAAATTAAATCAATATACCAATGCATATAGCCTGTTAGCACATATGTAAAGCAAGGAAGGATTGTCATTAGCAACTAAAAAATATGAACCAAATTTCAAAATCAAATACCAAAAGGATTACAAAGATATAGGCTAATTTAACTTGATAATTCCATTCAAATCAACCAATTGTTATTGTTATTGAGATGTGTGATCCGAAGAAGAGAAAATGTGGCATAATTATTGTGGTTGCTCAAAATTTTATAGAAATTTCAAGCAAAATATTATCGTAAGGTTAAGAGGTTAAGAGATTCAAGACAGTAGAAGTTGAAAAAAAGGTAATTAAAAACTGTCAAACTCACAATTTGCTGTTGCAAGTCTAGTGACCAAACAGAGACAAAACATCATAAAGGAAGTTTCTAAGGTACAAGATGGTTACATGAATTTCTCGTCGTTTGTTTATAAATCTCAGATAATCTAAATTCAATAGTAAAATGGTATTTTCTTTTGTTGCTAAATAACGTTATATCTATTCTTATATTTAAAAGGGTGTCTATAAACTACATATTTGTGTTTGACGTAACAATGCCAATACATATTTCGGAAACAAGGTTATTTTATTATTATAACCCTCTCTTCAGTGGGTACAAATGAAAGCATGGCGTTTAAGAAATATGTACTAATACAAAAGGGACAACCATCGGCCTTGGCTATTATGGGATCCATGTGTTACATAAAGATTTCTGACCTAAAAATATTTTGTTAGTTTTAAAATTAGGTACTCTGTTTTTCTCTTACGTAAAATTTTATAACTTTAACTAAAATCGACGGTATTATTAAAAAGAAAATAAATACACTGTTTACAATAATTCTTTTTGTAAAAGTTAAAATTTAAATTGTTATAAATAACACAAATTCAATTTGCTAATTTAACCATTTCACAAAGAAAAATTGAATTGGAAGTTAGTAATTAAAATTGACGATATTATCTGTAAATTAAATGCATCGTTTAAAATATTATAAGTATCGTTTTGTCAACGAGAATTAAAATAGTTGAATACAACAAACTCGATTTTCTTATTTAATCACTTTGGGAATATATTTTACCTAAAAAGCTAATCATTTGTTTCTATCTTTGCTTACAAGTAAATCTTATGTTTGCGACCACTATTAAAGATTTAAAAACTGAAAGCCATAATTAGTAGTTTAAAAAATCATTTACACTGACTCATTAAGACAGAAAGATGGAAAGTGGGCAACAAACAACGAACAAAAGGCAAATATTTTTGCGATTCATTTAGTAAAAACTATTTCAGCCACATAAAGAACAAAATGTACCTAATTTAAATGAGCCAATCCAACAAGATGAGATCAGACTTGCTTCACCTAAGGAAATAATGGCTAAAATCAAAGCTGACTTATCTAATAAATGCTGCCTGCCTTCATAGTATTTAAAGTACGTGCCTAGATTGTGGAAAGTTGCGGAGGTCATCATGATTCCCAAACCTGGGAAACCATCTAACGAAGTTTTATCTTACAGACCTATATCTCTACTTTCTGTAATATCGAGATAAATTACTGTTAAAAAGATTAAAGCCTATCATTGAAGAGAAATATTTAATTCCGCCTCATCAATCTATCGGGAATCTATACTACATTTATTCATGGTTTGTTCCTCAGCCCAAACTTCAACACAGTCGAATGCCTTTCCATAGTTGACCAAGTCAGAGGATATAGACAGGTGGTATTCATTTGCTTCTTTATGAGTGAGCTTTTCGTAAGGAGACGATTTGACGTGCTATATTCTTCCTGAACCCAACTTGTTCGTCTGGTTGATACGAATCCATTTTAGGTGTTAATCGGTTATTGATATTTTTTATAAAAAACTTTAAGATTTAAGATAAGATAGCAAAGAAATACTCCGATAGTTTTTTAATTCGTCCCTATTTTCCTTCTTGTGTAACAAAATGCTTATACCTTCATGTCGATCTAAACCTGCAAGTAGTTGTAATACAATTTGTTTGAATGGTTCCCTACTGCGAATTACACATAAAGACACCAGTAAAAGGTCTACCACTCAAATATGTATATTTTTCCTCGTCGCCTCGCAAGGAACACAGGCACATGTTTTGGCTTGTACGAATATACCCATATTTCATATGTTACAAAGATCCTTTACATAAAATTTCTTTCTTACTAGATGTGAATCATATTTTGTAGAATTCATATGACGGTCATTGTTAAAATACAGTTAAATATCTTTTTCTAGAACTGTCAAAAAATTGTATTTCATATATCATAGCAACAAGCTAGGAAAAATGGCTATTTGGTGAGTTTTTTGATCGAGACGGAGCCCAGATTAGAAACATCTCGTGAATGGAAATAGTTATTTGTGTATTTTATTTCAAGAATGAAAGTCTTTTCGAAAATCTCATTCGAGACCACCAAAGTCCTTTCGATCACGAATTACGCACAACGTTTTTTCTGTAGCGTTATTAAAATAACCGAAAAGGTAATAAAGAATAACACAAGGAAATTCCTATTTTAGCGCAAAGTCGACAATTTGGTTGTTGCTACGGAAACGATATTGCTCAAATATGCATAAATCGCATGAATGCACGAAATATTTTTCGCTCTGAAGCGAGAAATATTTCGTGCGCGTTATCAAGTAAACAAAACCAATGTGGCATTTTGCATACGGATATTAATGACAATCCAACTCGAAAATTTTTAACCAATCAAATTCAAGAATTTTTCAAATTGGGACCAATGAAATTAGTTTTATAGTGAAAAAACCACTAGTGGTTTTTTCAACAGTAAAAACACAAGAGCTTTTTTTTATCGGATAAATTTCTTTTTGTAACGAAATAATTTTGCAAATCAGTAATTTTACGAGAAAAACTGACATGGCAAAATCGCGAGACCGAAGGTCGAGCGATTTTGCCAAATGTCAGTTTTTCGAGCAAAATTACTGATGGAAAAATTTTGAGTTAAAAAGAAATTTATTCTTAAAAGAAAAGCTCGAGTATTTTTTGGCAAGATAAATTAACGACTGAATATATGAATGAACAACAACAATAATTATTTTTATTGATACAATTAAATTATTTGAATGAACAGTTATTAAATACACAATTGTTATAAATAATTATAACTGACAGGGCAGACATTAAAGTGACGTAAGCGTACTAGATGTAGTCTGGTTATGAGGAACAGGCGTTTTTATCGACTGTAATTACACGAGAGGTCTTTTTTTGTCCGGATAAAATTGATTTTTTTAACGATAATTTGGTTGCTTGGTAAATTGACGATACAAACCACCTACGATAAAAAAACGAGTCCGAAGGACGAGTTTTTTTATCTGGTGGTTTGTAGAGTCAGTTTACCAAAAAGAAACCAAATTAGAGTTTAAAAAATCAATTTTATCCCGGAGAAAAAAACCTCGAGCGTAATTCGATGAGATAATTTAATGAATAATAAAAAGGAATAACTAGGTAATTATGAAGAAGTCAAGAACACATTTATTAACTTGAAAATGACAATTATTAAAAACAATAATCAGGTTCGAGAAAGTTAGCCATGGAAGTTTAAACACATTTTATCCAGATGCAAAGTTAGGGCTAACTTTATCCGATGTCAAAGTGACAAATGTATCGCGGCTTATGGGATTTTTTATACATGAATTAAATTATCGGTGATAAAAAAGGATGCACCTTTTTTATCGCTGTCAAAATGACAAAACTGTCATCATTAAATGACACATTTTATATAGGAGTTAATTTATCACTAAGAAAAAACCACTTGTCAAAATGAAATGTCAAATTCAATTAAATTAATATTAACTACACACGCTAAATAAAAATTTGCTCGGTGGATCGTCAAGCCGAATACAGCTCGTGGTCTAATTTTTTCTTGCAAAATTTATCGTTTAAGACATTCGTAGCTTTTGCTTTTGGAAAATTACACTCGTCTTCTGCGTCGACTCGTGTAGTTTTCGTTGCAAAGCTACTCATATCTGAAACGACAAATGTTGTCGGAAAAAATTAGACCACTTGTGATATTATATATGAAAAAATGTCATCATTTCTTGACAGCTGTAGAAAAAAAATATTTTTTCATGACTTTGATCTTGAATTACTTTCGAACCGAACATGATATCGATGGCGACTTTTTGCATGTTACTTATAACGTCCATATAACGGCTGTGTGCAAAAATTCAGCTTAGTGCAAATTCTTCAGAAGTAAAATGCTAATGTTACTAGTCTCATTAGAAATTCTATTCCTGCGCGTTATGTACATTTTTTAGTGCATCAAATTATTTCGTAAATGAAAGAAATAGCGAGTCTCACTTTTCATTCTTGTGTTCCCTGGTTACTGAGTTTAAAAAATGATTTATTTGAGCAACAACCTTAGTTTAGTCTTTTAAAAATAGTTCTGTCGTTAGCATATTTTAACTTACTGGGGTTAGTAACTTATTACTAACAGTATGTGATATCTAAAGTGAACCCTCAAAAAATAGTACTATTAATGTACTGATTTTGTTATTAGCTCTGATTATTAGATTATTATTATTATTAGCTTTCTAGTTAGCAGTTCTATTATCAACTCTAAAATGTAAGTTATTTTAAAATTCTAAAAGTTCGCTTGAAGAAATAAAGTTCACCATCAAAGTTACAAACTAATTTAACATTATTTTTTACATATTTTACAGCTGTACTGTCCAAAAAGCATTGTACGCCCACAAAAAAAGAGTTCAATAAAGAAATAGTGGTTAATAAGTTTTAGATATAGTGCAAATCTTTTAGTTTTGTTATACAGATTTAAATATTTATTATATAATATTATACTATGCGTTTAATATAATTTATGCTTTTTGAATAAAATTATTCTGAATATTATTTCTATTAGCTTGTTATCTCTGCATTCGAAAAAACATTAAAGCTTTAAAGGAACCAACTTGTACTAATAATAATGTATGAAAGGCAATAAATACACGCCAGAAAGGTTGTAAAACGATTTCGGGAGTTTGTATTTGTTCTTACTTTTAAACAGAAATATCTTAGGAATGAAACTGAAACTTAGAAATCACTATAGGGAATGCTTTTAATTCTACCCGCATTATCTTGTTGGAGTATTATAAAGAACTATATATTTGAACTATGAAAATATTGATGGCATTTGACTTTTGACTTCTTATTAAAGTACCCAAATAACAGAAAATTTTGAATTAGAGAATTTCAAAAACATAACATTACAATTACATTGTGTTCTTGTATTCTTGTGTGTGTTGTTTTTAAAATGCTAAAGTAAAAATATTTTTTAAGTTCTCTAACTAATTTAAATTTCAGGTAAGTTAATATTTCTTTCATAATAATGTATCAATCAAAAAATATACACTTTTATTTTATAATATAAATATACATATTTTACAAACCAATTAAATAATTATTTAGAATCAAGACTTTTTCAGGGATAACCTGATATATAATAACATAAGAAAGAAATTCTAAAGATTCTTCCCTACTTCCATAACAATATTACGAACACCAGATTTTTAAAGCGTCGTAAATATGTCTAACAATTCGTTTCGCCTTAAAAAGAATAAGACAACATACAGTACAACAGTGTAAGAAAGAGCCAGATGTTTCTTTTACACCGACAACATTGCAGGACGTCAAAATACCGAATTCCACATTAGTGTATATCTCTGGGACGTCATTTTGTCGGAAATATTTATATGGATATACACTGGACGTTATAAGACTGTATTATGTGCGGACGTCGAATGACGGTGTATATTGACTTCTTTATTTTTGATTTTATTAAAAATCTAACTAGCACACGTAACACTACTATGTAAAATAGTGTATATACACGAACTAAATCTTCTCTAGCGTTATTAGTTGTGGTGGACGTCCAATTACTTAGATATGAAAGGACGTCCATTTGTTAGGCAGATGTAAATATATATATATATATATATATATATATATATATATATATATATATTTACGGCCACTTATCAAAGTGAGGACATATCATGAACCATAGTTAATGAGGACCACCCTTATAAATGGTCACAGCTTTGCAAATTTTTTTGTCATCACTTGTTTACTTGTTCTAGTTATGTATCTCGCAAATATACACAGATTTCTTTGAATTTAAAAAAGTTTTATTTGCTGTGTATAATAATACCAAGTGAGGCTACACTATACTACTGACGACGTGAGGACCATATAATTAGATACGATTTAATCGCAAAGTGAGCCCCAATATCAAATTATACACAGGTTTTAAGTATAACATGAGGACCGGCGCTGTTGCCATCATTTGCTTTCATTATCATCAGCAAAAAGGCATGCTATTCTATTATTGGAATTTGTTAGTTGGTCGGTCGTCAGTATAAAACTAATTTGATGTGGCGGAGACGGGTATGCTTCCGTAGCCATTTTAACAAACCCGTTTTTGAAAACATCTGGAGAACGGTTGGTTCTACGAAAAAAAATATAACAGACTTTTTTGTAGAAAAATAAATTATCTATCTTTTTTATTAAAACAATTTTTTAATTGCTTGCAAATTAATGTTTTAAGAGTTATTACACAGCAAAGTTTTCACTTTTTAGTTTTGCTAAATAATTCGCAAACGGCTAACATCTCACTGAAACAGGAAAACATTGCAGTGTAATAACTCTTAAAATATTAATTTAACAAAAAAATTGTTTAAATAAAATAGATAGATAATTAATTTTTCTATAAAAAATGTCTGTTCTGTTTTCTTCGTAAGACTATTTCTCCAGACTATTTGGATTATTTACTGGCTCCCTAACTTAACTATTTCCTGTTGGCTGTTCCATTGCCTTCTAGAATGTTTAAACGAATGCTTGACCGCTTAGATCAATTAAATTTAGACGAAAAATTAGATTTAACTATTGATTAAGATTCTGGTGTTTCTCATCATTTTAATGGTAATTGTGCTAGTAATATTAACAGCCTGCTATTAGTGGGACAGATTAGTGAATTGATAGCTAAGTACCACATACTTTACTTTAAAATCTAAATGTATTACTCCTAATAATTAATTATTATTAATAGTTAGATTAGTTTCACTAATAATTATAGATGTAAATCTGTATAATATGTTAATTATTCTGAAAATGCTAGTAAAATCAGTAAATATTGTCGCCTAATTTAAAATGCTGAGTTTGTTCCATCTCATTTTTAATTAAATTTAAAAATTTGTCTGTAATTTCCTTACGGTACGTGTTAAAAAGAATATATGTATTTATCTTCCTACCTAAACCGATCTTGGCTTGTAGCAAAGAAAAGTGGTTATTCTATATTTAGGGTATTTATTAGGCCAAAAAGAATGCATATAAAATCTATATTTCCGTGTAAAAAGATATAAGATTAATATCGCTCTTGGTATTTTTAATATTTAATTCTAGTTATTTTTTAAATGCTTGTAATGAACCGTATGTGAATCTGCCATTTAAATTTAACCAACCAATAATTATTGTGAATGACTTTTCAGCATTAACTGTGCCGTCTATGAACTCAAATCTTACTAATCCTCCAGCTGACATATAGGTATAAATCATTAGGCCTTGAGGAAACTTAACATTAGGTTTCAAGCAGTATTTATGGAATGCTTCTTGTTTAGCTCTGATTACTCTTTTGCGAGAGTAAAACTAGAACAAAACTGCTTAATGTTAAGTTTCCTCAAGACATAATGATTTGAGGCTGTATGTTATCTAGAGGATTAAGAAGATTTTAGTTCATAAACAGCATAGTTAACGCTGACAAGTATCTGCAAAACGACGAGTAGCATGGGCTAAAACTAAGTTGTCCTGGGCAGAAATGCTGGTCTAAGGTCATATTCATCAACTAGTTAAAGTCTGGTGTATCCGTTAGTTACTCTCGCAAAAGATTGATCAGAGCTAAACACGAAGCATTCCATAAAGACTGCTTGAAACGTACCGTTAATTCTCCTTTTAAGGCGTAATGATTAGTACCAAGAACTTATAAATAAAGGAAATTAGGATATCAAAAAAGGCGAAACACCTTGTGCATATTGGGTTAGATTCAAAAATTCAGTAGTGCAGGTACTCTTCTAAAATTAACTTGCCAATACGAATTTTTCAGCCGACTGCTATCAAGAATATCGATAATATCGCCTGATGGATTTTGCCGAAGAGATGCTAAGATAAAGGATGACTATACCACGATCGCGTCCGGTTCTCAACGAATTTTTCTTAGCTACTTCATGGCAATAGGGGACCATAAAAAGTTACGCCAGAAAGTTCCTTGAGCAAATTTACTGGTGCAAATTGCTGATCCGTGTATGACATATCTCCTTTCTTCGATAACACAGAAAGAAGGCGAAGTACGAAAAAAATTCGAACACTTTTGGTAGGGCTTTAAATAAGCTTTATCTTACCTAACCTCCTTTATCTCGATAACCCTAATGGTTTCCGAGAAAAACGACAAAACCGGTAGGGGGCGTGGTTTATCCTCATTATTTCTTCGAGCTCACCACCTACAGGTGTTGACTTTTAAGGAGTTGTTTAATAACCCACAAGGAAACCGTATGCAAAAATCCATGGACTTACCTCAACTTTCCGCTATTTTTTCTAAATTGATTAGACTAATTATAGCAGTCCAACATAAAGCTTTGTATGCAACTCGTACCTTAATCTATCTATCTGAGAAATCGCCAACATAAAGTTTGACAAAGTGGTAGTATCGATTGGCTTTATGGTAAGGTCATTTCAACCGAGGATATTTTATTTAACTACAATAGAATTGGTATAGGCACAAGTGAAACATGTAGTTGCTAATAATACAACATATACATACACTTGCTGATCTAAAAGAGCTTCTATCAAGGAATTTCTACCGTCACAAATATCATAAATTTAGGATCGAAAAGTTCCAGCAAAGAATTAACAAACGCATCTGACATACGGATGTTGATACGAGGGATGCTCTGTTAATAGTTAGTAGCAGGCCATGGAAGCTCAATTGGCTAGAAACAATTGCAACAATTGAATGTCGCATTAGTTGGCATTCGTTACCCACAATTGTCAAACGTTTCGATTTCTTGTGAAACGTAGTTAATTTTGTAAGGTAAGTAGTTGTGCATTTTTAATTCAGTTAAGATGAGCATTCCGCGAACTGCCTTTAGAGCTATGATTTTCTACGACTATAAAAGACAGTTAGGATACCAGCAAAGCCATGAAAATTTGATAGCAGATTTTGGCGTTGCTGCCCCTCCATTATCCGCTGTTAGTCATTGGTTCCGCGAATTTCGACGAGGGCGAGAACTAGAAGACGAAGCAAGACCTGCAGAAGCTGCCTGTTCAGAAAATGTTGATCGTGTGGCAAGCTTGATTCATTCCAATCGAAATATTACTTATAGGGAGATTCAGTAGGAAGTGAAGATTGAATCCTCGGCGGTGAATACCATTTGGCATAAACATCTTGAAGTAAGAAAGCCAGCAAGCCGTTGGATATCGCATTTGCTCTCAGAAAGTCAAAAACAGGCTCGAATAGACTGGTGTAAATTTATGTTGCAAAAATTTGACGGAGGAGCTTCCAGGCAAGTGGCATACATTGTAACTAGTGACGAATCTTGGGTATACAGTTACGACCCTGAAACTAAACAGCAGTCTAGTGTTTGGGTATTCGAAGATGAAGACTTGCCCACAAAAGTAATTCGTGGCAGAAGCTTCAAGAAGAAAATTATTGCTGTTTTTTCCGCCGATGTGGTCCTGTTGCTGTTATTCCACTTAAAGATCGCAGAACTGTTAATTCTGAATGGTACTGCGAAGTGGCTTTACCACAGATGTTTGCAAAATTACAGGCAGGTCGACAAAGGACCGGTTTGCGTAACATCTTAGTCCATCATGACAACGCATCCTCCCACACTGCTGCCAGAACATTGGATTTTTTGAAAGATACGGAAGTTCAATTGGTAAGTCATCCGCCGTATAGCCCAGATCTACCGCCGTGCGACTTTTTTTTGTTTCCAACTGTTAAATAAATGATGCGAAGTAAAAGATTTTCCAACGCAGATGCAGCAGTTACAGAATTTCAAAGAATTTTTGAGGACCTTTCAGAAAATGAATCTTCCGAATGTTTTAAAAAGTGGTTTCAAATAATGCACAAGTGTATTAGTCTGAATGGAGATTATTTTGAAAAACAATAAAGATTGTTTGTTAAAAAATGCAACGGTCTTTTTGCTAATAACAATTTTCTTGCAACCCTCGCATTGTACCAATATAAAATACTTTTTAATGTTTTTTTTAATGATAGTGTTGCATTATGTCATCAGTCATATTTATAAATTGTTCACAACATAATAATAAAATAATAAATAAGTACCTACTAAATAAACTATATTTAAAAATATATATGTATAAATATATATAAAATTTTGTATTTCTTAATTTTCTCATTGAATTCATAATCAGCAACCCCAAAAACCCTTCAACATGAATTTCGCTCAAGTTGATGTAAAACTTCCCGAGTTATTAAATTGGGAGTGTAAAATGGGGGTTTCAACCCCCCGAGGGGGCGTGTCCCCATTTTAAACAGATTACATTTTATATTGGTCCAGTACTGAAGGCATTACAAAAGATTTCAAGTCGCTATCTTTAGATAGTAAAAACTAAGAACGTAATGCAAAAATTTACTCTACTACTAGGGCAGAGAGAAAGGATTACATAATAAGGTAACCAAAATGGTGTATTACTTTGCAAAATCACATATTAAACACTTTTTGACTCTTTGAGCTTTTCTCTAAAATCAATAGAAACGGCGTAAATCGCATTCTCAATCTCAAATGCCGTTATTTTAGGACCGCCATTTTGGTGTCCGCCACTTTGAATTTTTCAATTTTCTCATTGGATTCATAATCAGCGACTCCAAGAACCCTCCCAACATAAATTTCACTCAATTTGGTACATATAACATTTTATATTGGTCCAGTACTGAAGGCATTACAAAAGATTTCAAGTCTCTATCTTTAGATAGTAAAAAATAAGAACTTAATGCAAAAATTGACTCTACTACTAGGGCAGAGAGAAAGGATTACATAATAAGGTAACCAAAATGGTGTATTACTTTGCAAAATCACATTTTAAACACTTTTTGACTCTTTGAGCTTTTCTCTAAAATTAATAGAAACGGCGTAAATCGCATTCTCAATCTCAAATGCCGTTATTTTAGGACCGCCATTTTGGTGTCCGCCACTTTGAATTTTTCAATTTTCTCATTGGATTCATAATCAGCGACTCCAAGAACCCTCCCAACATAAATTTCACTCAATTTGGTTGCGTTATTAAATTAGGGGTACAAAATGGGGATTTCAACCCCCCGAGGGGGCGTGCCCCCATTTTAAACATATAACATTTTATATTGGTCCAATACTGAAGGCATTACAAAAGATTTCAAGTCTATAAGACTATAAAGTTGGGAACGACCTCATCATCCATCATCACATAGTGAATAATAAATATAATTGATATTCTAAATCTGTTCTAATAAATTATTCTTATTGTTAGTTTTATTAAATATTAATTTAAAAAGAGACGTTTTGATTGTAATATTTGGTACTTATAGTTATCAATTTTTATAAGCCTGCCTTGAGAAGTAAGAATTAAATTCATTGCGAGCTTTTATAATACAATAAAAGTTGAGAACATTTAGTAGTTGTGTAGGAAAGCCCTCATCTGATCGTCACCCGGTGATCAGTTTGAGGTTACAACTTATAACAGAATTCCACTTAATATACTATTTTGGGTTACCTACCGTTATTTATTTGTTCATAATGATTACTATTTCCATTTAAAGATTAAATCTGAAATGAAATTTTTTTTCAATGAATTTAATAAATGACTTATTTAATTATTGGGTGTATTAAATGCAGAAAAATAGTCTGCAGAGTATGTTGCGTCTAACTTTTCTTTCTAAAAGCAATAATACAAACAAACTTGCCAGCCTCGGTGTGGTCATAACCACAACGGTCTCCGTGACCATAACGGCCAACAGCCACAACGGCCAATTTGACCATATCTCCCAACTCGAAACTTGACCATAACGGCCACCATGACCACAACGGCCAACTAGAAACTCCACCCCATCCGCCATTTTGACCACAACGGCCACCGACGCTTATGTATTGGCGTCGCTGGTGACGATGACCACAACGGCCAAAATGACCACAACGGCCAACTAGAGTGAGTGACCACAACGGCCAAAATGACCACAACGGCCAACTATGGAGCGTGACCACAACAGCCAAAATGACCATAACGGCCAACTGTGGCGAGTGACCACAACGGCCAAAATGACCACAACGGCCAACTAGGGTGAGTGATCACAACGGCCAAAATGACCACAACGGCCAACTATGGAGCGTAACCACAACAGCCAAAATGACCATAACGGCCCACTGTGGCGAGTGACCACAACGGCCAACTGTTTTTCATACTGTTACTTTGGTTTAGTTAAAGCTCATGACCACAACGGCCAACTAGAAACTCCACCCCATCCGCCGTTTTGACCACAACGTCCACCGACGCTTATGTATTGGCGTCGCTGGTGACGATGACCACAACGGCCAACTAGAGTGAGTGACCACAACGGCCAACTATGGAGCGTGACCACAACAGCCAAAATGACCATAACGGCCAACTGTGGCGAGTGGCCACAACGGCCAAAATGACCACAACGGCCAACTAGGGTGAGTGACCACAACGGCCAACTATGGAGTGTGACCACAACAGCCAAAATGACCATAACGGCCAACTATGGCGAGCGACCACAACGGCCAACTTTTTTCATACTGTTATTTTGGTTTTGTTAAAGCTCATTTCTCTCTTTTAACTTAGCCTGTATTTCAATAAGGTACGTCCAGAATTTAACAGCGAGGTCTGATGTCAAAGTAGCGCCGATTTAACGTGACTTACCTATATTGAAAAATGCTTTTTCTATATATGTTACAACTGCAGCCCTATGCAGTTGACGACATTTTTCTTTCTTATTTTCTCGGCAAGTATCCCAGGCAGATTAAATTCTGAAAATTTGATACAGGTACACTATAACTATTTACAGAATCATGATACTTTAGTTCACAGGGTAGTTTATCTTTAACGACAAAAGAAGTTTTTTTTCTATTACTTGTTTACCTACAGCAATCTTTTCATTTTGGGGACGTTTAAAAAAGTACGAAATAGAACTATAAAACAACACGTTTGACGTTTTATTTATAGATTTCCATTGCATTGAATTTGAAGTACGTAATTAGCTGTTTTTATCAGTTTTAAAATTTAAACTAAATGTAAATCTTCTCCTAAAAAATAAACACGATATCTACGAATCTGCCCAGTACTTAATAAAATCAATCTAGGGAGCAGCATGGGACGTAACCCCAGAAACAAACCGCAATAATCCAAAACAGTATTGCTCCATACGTATCCGAGAAAAAATACAAGAAAACGAGCTCTTAGAAAGTAATGACAGATTACTTACTCGCGTACCGGGCGATAAAACGTAGTTTAATAGGGCCGTCAAAGAGTTTAAGAAATTATTAGATGAGCAGAGAAATCAAGATTTCCAGAACTATTTCCACTGCCTAACATCAACTAAAGCAACTGGCTGCATTATAGAACGTCATAAATATCGTGTTTACGCCTCTCTTACCATTGAAGAAGAAAAATTCATACGGGACTTCCTTCAAGCGCGAAGTAAGGTCATCGAAACTGAAATAAATTCGAAGAAGTCCCCAGGTTTCGACGTAATAACTGGAAAACTCCTAAAGGAACTTTCATATGAGGGATTTCGCATGATAACTGTAATCTATAAAGGGATATTAAGGACGGGATACTTCTCTGGCCAATGGAAGGTGGCCCAAATAGCAATGGTCCCAAAACCGGAGAAACCGCCATCAGATGTGCCCTCATACAGACCTATTAGTCGTTACCCGTCAATGGTTTGTAAAAAATTGTTCGCCATGCGAATGTCACCGCTAATTGGCGAAAATCAGCGAAATCCCAACTAACAGTTTGGATTTCGTCGACAATACGCTACAATCGAACAAGTACTTGCATCAAAAATCAGGTTTGACCTGGAGACCAAAACATTCTGTTCAGCGGTATTCATAGACACAAGCCAAGCATTTGACAGGGCGTGGTATGTATCAATTATTTTTTGACCATGTAAGACGTCTGTCTAGGTGGAACCCTAGATATTTGACCTAATCTTCTTGAGTAGTGAGTTTCCGTTAAGGTGAACTAGAGGGCAAGTAGTTTTTTTAGTAGTATAAGTGGCCTGTGTTGGTTTTTGTATATTTGCTTTAATGCGTCGTGTTCCATCATCTTTCAAAAAGGCTTAGGTGGTTTGTAAGTTTCTGAAAACTATATCTGCATTAGTATGGGAAGCCAGTATTGCCATGTAGTCCAAGAAGGTTGCTATTGTCGTGTTTCTAGTTGAAGATTAGGTATAATGTCGGACCAGTCGCGCGACACCAGATGTTGTGGATAGAAGGGCTGAAGTGGAGTCTGAATATTTCACGAAAAAGTATTTTTTAGTGAGGTATGACGTGAGGATTTGAAAGAAGGTATACGGTAAATGTCACTTGAGGTTGTAGAGTAGATCTACATACGGCCCTGTCAAATGCTTGGCTTGTGTCTATGAATACCGCTGAACAGAATGTTTTGGTCTCCAGGTCAAACCTGATTTTTGATGCAAGTATATGTACTTGTTCGATTGTAGCGTATTGTCGACGAAATCCAAACTGTTAGTTGGGCTTTCGCTGATTTTCGTCAATTAGCGGCGACATTCGCATGGCGAACAATTTTTTACAAACCATTGACGGGTAACGACTAATAGGTCTGTATGAGGCCACATCTGATGGCGGTTTCTCCAGTTTTGGGACCATTGCTATTTGGGGCACCATCCATTGGCCAGAGAAGTATCCCGTCCTTAATATTCCTTTATAGATTACAGTTATCTTGCGAAATCTTCAAATTCAATGCAATGGAAATATATAAATAAAACATCAAACGTGTTGTTTTATAGTTCTATTTCGTACTTTTTTAAACGTCCCCAAAATGAAAAGATTGCTGTAGGTAAACAAGTAATAGAAAAAAAACTTCTTTTGACGTTAAAGATAAACTACCCTGTGAACTAAAGTATCATGATTCTGTAAATAGTTATAGTGTACCTGTATCAAATTTTCAGAATTTAATCTGCCTGGGATACTTGCCGAGAAACTAAGAAAGAAAAATGTCGTCAACTGCATAGGGCAGCAGTTGTATATAGAGAAAGCATTTTTCAATATATCGTTCAGTAACCTGAAATGGGGTATGAGGTATCAGTTGCATGAAATGGGGTAGTAGACTTTTTTTATATTGTATGTGATAGTACCAAGATGCCAAATCCAATTTTTCGACCTCCGCGACCTTCCGGATCACCGCCAAAAAGAGGTAAAACCGCCGAAATTTTGCACTTTTTTTAGGTTTGGCCAATTTTGACCATGAAGGAGCACTTTTTCAAAGAAGACAATTCTATTCATTTCAAAAGTACATTAAGTTTGTTACAATCTAAGACCAAAATGATTACTATAGGGCTAATAGTTTCCGAGATATAGCTCCTCAGAGTTCATCGAAAAAGCGGTAAGACCCCCGAAAATATGCTTTTTTTTTAGATTTGGCCAATTTTGACTATGAAGGAACACTTTTCCAAAAAAGATAATTATATTCATTTTGAAAGCACATTAAATTTGCTACAATTTAAGACCAAAATGGTTACTTAAGGTCTAATAGTTTCCGAAATATCGCTCCTCAGAATTAGTCTAAATTTACACCCATGCTATTTTTCAAGTATTAACCTATAGAACTGAGTTCAAAGGTTCAAAATAAGAATAGAATAGAATTGAATAGAATAGAAAACCTTTAGTCTTATTCAAACAAATTCATTTTTTACATTGGAATCTTAAAAATAATCCCTCGTAAATGGTTCATGTTGTCAAGTGGGTATTACCAGAAATATGAAAAGGCGACAGGGAAAACGCGTTTCAATTTTGTCTAAACTCCTTGGAAGGTCCAGGTACAAGATACTCTTCAGCCTCTGTGTCCATGTTCTTTTGTTCTTCTTCAGCCTGGTCAATTCATTTTAAGAGTACATTAAATTTGCTACAATTTAAGACCAAAATGGTTACTAATGGTCTAATAGTTTTCGAGATATCGCACCCCAAAGTTGGTCAAAACTTCAACCCATGCTATTTTTCAAGTATTAACTTATAGAATTGGCATCAAACCTTTAATAATACCTCTCAAATAGTTCAATAATGTATAAATTTAGTATATGAAACATTCGGTTCGGGTTACATTAACATGCAAACGCATTTTGCGACTGGTTGCTGCATCACCCTCCATTCCCTAATACGAAAGTCGTCATGTCTATAAGCAGTGGACTTGTTGGAGTGGAAGAGGTCAACTGTCACATGGCTAGAGATATGGGTAAGGAAGCGATGTTGAAGGTTGTAGGGGAAAACTACGAAAATTTCAAATTCAAAAGGAAGAATAAAGTGGTATCACTTTCTTCTGTGAATACTGTGACTGTTGGCAAGAGACAGGTGACGGTTGACCCCCTAACACTGTGTCACAGCCGGATGAAGAACTGAAGAACTTCACACACGAGCTTTCACCATATCCTCTGTCCCTACTAACACAGTAACATCTACTTTCAGAAGTGCGGAAGAGGTAAAATACCAGATGTCCTCTATTCAACCACCTCGATATCTTCTTACCGTCACCTCAAGCCCTTCACCCATGCCTTTAGTGGATGTGATTCTACGTCATGCTTCTTTGGTCAGGGATAAAACAAGTTGTTATCAATTGTTAACAATGGGGGTGGGTTCTTACAGCTCACGGCCTTTATGATATCGAGGGATGCGGCCCCTTCCCACCTCATGCAAATGATCTCCTGCAACTGCAAGAAAGGATGTGACAATGCATGCTGTTGCAGAAAAGCAGGCTTGAAGTGCTCTATTGTATGTAGCCAATGTAGTGAACAGTCCTGCGAGAATCGGCCAGATATCATCGTTGACATGGATACTGCCAAGCTCGATGACCTACTACATGACGATGAGCTAGATGGACTGCTTGTATATCCTAACAGCCCTCCAGATAAGGAAATTGACCAGGCTGAAGAAGTACAGGAGAACATGGACACAGAGGCTGAAGAGTATCTTGAACCTGGACCTTCCAAGAGGTTTAAACCAAATTGAAAGGCGTTTTCCCTGTCGCCTTTTCATATTTCTGGTAATACCCACTCGACAACATGAGCCATTTACGAGGGATTATTTTTAAGATTCCATTGTAAAAAATGATTTTGTTTGAATAAGACTAAAGATTTTCTATTCTATTCAATTTTATTCTATTCTTATTTTGAACCTTTGAACTCAATTCTATAGGTTAATACTTGAAAAATAGCATGGGTGTAAATTTCAACCAATTCTGAGGAGCGATATTTCGGAAACTATTAGACCTTAAGGAACCATTTTAGTCTTAAATTGTAGCAAATTTAATGTGCTTTCAAAATGAATAGAATTGTCTTTTTCGGAAAAGTGTTCCTTCATGGTCAAAATTGGCCAAATCTAAAAAAAGTGCTTTTTTTCTTCGGTTTTACCTCTTTTTGGCGGTGATCCGGAAGGTCGCGGAGGTCGAAAAATTGGATTTGGCATCTCGGTACTATCACATACAATATAAAAAAAGAAATCTACTACCCCATTTCATGCAAGGTAAAATGTACTAGGTTACTGGGCTAATAGGTAAGTCACGTTAAATCGGCGCTACTTTGACATCAGACCTCGCTGTTAAATTCTGGACGTACCTTATTGAAATACAGGCTAAGTTAAAAGAGAGAAATGAGCTTTAACAAAACCAAAATAACAGTATGAAAAAAGTTGGCCGTTGTGGTCGCTCGCCATAGTTGGCCGTTATGGTCATTTTGGCTGTTGTGGTCACACTCCATAGTTGGCCGTTGTGGTCACTCACCCTAGTTGGCCGTTGTGGTCATTTTGGCCGTTGTGGCCACTCGCCACAGTTGGCCGTTATGGTCATTTTGGCTGTTGTGGTCACGCTCCATAGTTGGCCGTTGTGGTCACTCACTCTAGTTGGCCGTTGTGGTCATCGTCACCAGCGACGCCAATACATAAGCGTCGGTGGACGTTGTGGTCAAAACGGCGGATGGGGTGGAGTTTCTAGTTGGCCGTTGTGGTCATGGTGGCCGTTATGGTCAAGTTTCGAGTTGGGCGATATGGTCAAATTGGCCGTTGTGGCTGTTGGCCGTTATGGTCACGGAGACCGTTGTGATTATGACCACAACGGCCAAAATAGCGATTGGCCGTTGTGGCCAGGCCCCGCAGATTCGATCCCCGGCTGAGCTGGTAATGTTTAATAGCGGAGAAAAATTAAAAACATGCCTTCTTCTCGGATAGGAAGTAAAACTGTAGGTCCCGTGTCAATGCGATGTTTGGCACGTTAAAAATCCCTACTTGGGGTGGAATTCCCTGAGGGAGTAAAGTGTTTCCTTGACAACAACAACAAGTAAACAACAAAAAAAAGTAATCGCGGTACATGTTAGGATTTATTATCCTGAAACTATGTGATTTTGGCAATTGTCCGAATGACATGTAACGAAATTTTGAATTTTTGCGATTAAGTCCTTTAGACGAGCAAAAAATAGCGTATATACCACTGGACTAAAAGTGTTTTTTAAGTGTTAATTAATAATTTAAAAAATGCATTTTAGTCCCTGAATATATAATATACATTATGTCCGCTCGGGTGATTATGACATGATTATGACCTATTTTGCGGACTGTTTCTAGAGCGTAAATCGCTAAATTAGAGCACCCCCTTTTACTACTCTTGTTTACGACGTCTCCATAGTAATAAGAATAATTATTTATTTATTTATTTATTTAAATCCAAACAGGCAAATCTGCCTAATTACATGAATTCAGTACAATGTGTTAGGATACATATATACAGATCAATTCAATACATTATTATTATATAATATGTTATAGACACACCAAGGGCTCAACCAGATTAAGATGATTCATTCATTCATTTTATAATAGTCGATCACACTGCATCTAAATTTAACATATGTAATATGAAAAATGTCAATTCTTAAATGCAAATGTACATAATTAAGTAATTTTAACATTTTAATCAACGGTTTACTATGGGTTATTACTTTAAAAGGTATATGAAATAAGCTAGTTGTTCTGACACTTCTTCTGGGTACTTTCAAAGGACACATTGCTAAAAGTTCGTTACAGTCGATGGCATTATTGACAATCTTAAATCCAAAGGACAGCATAGAACACTCGCGTCTGTCATGTAGTGACGGTAAATTGAAATTATTCCGTAAGTCCACTGTTCTTATTGTTCTGTAGTCAGGGTAATCACCAAACTTTTTAAAGTATAGGAAGCGTAGGAATCTATTTTGAATTTTTTTTTATTATTATAGACCAATTATAGACCATAGCACCTACCTACTTGAAGTTTAGGACTTTTTAAATTATTTTTATTTTAAATTAAACTTAATTTAATCTTAGACCGCACATTTAAAGTACGCATTTCGGGCTTAATTAGTGTTTTAGAGCTCTTTATCGTCTTAGCGCCTTCGGTTTTCGCTTCAGGCGCTAACTGACTGCACGGGCTGTAAGACACTCAATTAAGCCCTTAATATACTATTAAAGACTAGAAAAAGCCTAATCTTGATTAGGCGAAATGTCATTCGAAAAAAAATTATTATATATATATATATATATATATATATATATATATATATATATATATATATATATATATATATATATATATATATATATATATATATATATATATATATATATATATATATATATATATATATATATATATATATATATATATATATATATATACACACACATTAGGCGGCATTACCAAGCCTAAAACAGAGTGTTCTCCTATCTATACGAAGCCCGGCACCAACTTACGCAGCCCGGTTCTGGGCTTCGTAAATTTTATGTGTATAATAGTGTTTTCTTGATTAAGCATCATCAGGAGATGCGGAATCTCGATTTTCGAAATGGCGGGTAAAGACCGTCATATATCTCAAAATACACACGTTTAGTTCAAGGGAAATAAATATAGGGGGCCAACGATCGGTGTTGTATATATACTGTAGACATCAAACTGACCTTACGCGCGATGCAAATTACACGCATTATACGAGTCCCAGCGATCTGGCAATGGGGCTTGAAAGTCAAGTGTTTGGATTATTGATTTTTCTATAACTTTACACATTTTTATACCATAAGAGTGGTTAACGTATGTAGGGGACTGGTTCCCGCGCAAATTCGTTTCCTGCATATTTGTACATTTGCACACATTTAATATTGATTTTTGTAACAAACTTGTATTTTCTTTAAAATTATTTCCTAAGTTTCCGTTTCTTCATGAAAATGTTTAATTTATTATTATATTAATTTGGTAGTTTGTATAGCTATTTATTATAAAAACAAAACCCACACTATAGTATTTGTAGTTGCAGATAGGGAATTTTTAAAATTTCTAATTATACATTTTCTATTTTCGTTGATTTTTTGGTGATATTAGGTACATATTTTATTTCTTGAACAATATCTCTCATAAAATAGGGTGATGTAGGCTTTTTGTAAGAATTCTACAATAATTAGTTATAATTAGCTACGTAGATTTTTCGCTGTGATTAACTTTTTAAATAATAAAGTGAAGATTGAAATGTTTTTATTTGAAAAAAATACCTGATAATTTATGAAAATTGGTAAATGGGTAATTATGAAATAAAATTGAAGAAACTACACGCAATTTGTTTCAAAGATTGATTACAAAATAATGGGTCATGTGAATAAAATGTAAGGTGTTTTTACTATTAATAAAAGATAACAGTTATGATTTTTAATTATTAAGAATAAAATAGATGTATGTATAGTAAAATAAAAGCTTTTGCCACATCTTATTCGCATTAATTACATTTTAGATTTCAGATCATGTTCTACATGCGTGATTAAATGAATATTAATACCTATTGTTACCTAGGAAATCGCCTTTTGCGCACCGATTTTGATGATTTTTTTAAATTGTAGGTAATCGACTATATTTCAAAGTCTAAATGTTAGATTTGTCCGCTAATGCCCTGTTTAATTGTTGTTAACAAATTTTTATTTTTTCCATAAGGGGCTAATTAATAATTAAATATTTTTTATTATAATTGAATAAAGTTGGCTACTTATAGGTTTTTAGGGTCGTAGATTACGAATCCGTGGTCCAAATTGGTTCAAAGTGCAAAATGGTGGCTATAAAATGGCCGCCGGTGTCAAAGCTTAATATTTGAAATTTCGTATGAAAAATCGTACCAGGGGGTTTTTAAAGTAGCAAATTGTGCTGTTAAGCTAAAAACTGACCCAGATGCAAAATGCTTGTCACAAAATGGCCACCGAAACTAAATATGAATAAAATTCAAAATGTTTAATCTCTACCACAAGTTTGTTTAAGATGGATTAATATAGTAGTTACAATTTTAAGATTGTTGCAATTATTATTTAGTTAAAAGTCATTGATGGAATGGAATTCCATAATTTAACCAGATTCCGTTTAAGTCTGAAACTTTAGTTATCGTCAGATTTAAATAAAGAATATTGTATTATTATTTACTTGTTTCTTGTGTAAAGCACTGTTAGTTTCTTCATCTACTTCTGGCAACGTAAAAAAAGAATGTGCTCTTTAATTTTTGAAAACCGATTAGTAAGCTTTTTTTTGGAAGACTAAATTCTTTTTTACGTGCTCTTACTAGTTGCGACACTTTATCAGCGTTTTTCGGCAAAGGGAAAAATAAATTTTTCTCTTTGCCCCTAAAAAAAAACTTTTTGAATGCAAAACTGTTTCTTCTTAGAAAAGCATTCTTCATCAGAGAAATTTTCATCTAAATCTTCTTTTTCATTAATGTTTCCTACGTTTGGATATTTCCAAAGATTTGAAGATTTCAGTTTTGTTTTCGACTATGCTTCAAAATTGGCTATAAGTGGATTCGAAGATGCCAAACATAAGTTGAGAATTTTCTCATTAGTTTCTTATCTGGAAGATTTGCATGGATGACCTGTTCTAAATTAACTAATCAGCTTTATTTATTTCTTCTAAATAGCTTGAAATCTTTTTTCTCGCTTCTTCGCTAACTGTTCATCTGTATCTTTTTGATGGACCAGCATTTTATGCCTCGAAGGTTAGTTAGAGTACCATAAACATTTTCTGCAGTTTCCTTGGTTGAATGGTCTTGAGCTTTTCAACATTTATTTCATATCAACATGCAACTGTTTGCATAATATCAAATCTATTAATAAATTATCTCTGTCTTAATTTCTGTAATTTCTGCAGAAGTCGCAAGCGCTTTGAAAAAGCACCTGGCAGTATTACTGTCGTTGGTACTATGTCTCTCAATAGCAGTAGAATTGACATTAAATAATGTCATGTTTTATGTTATTATTTATAATAATAATTACCCAATAAAACATGTTATTTAAATAATTAATTTATTAACGTGTTCGATTTACTAATGTCAAACTAGTACAATGTTTATCTATCTGTAACTAGATCCCTGTATTACATCTCTCTTTTACTAATAAAATATGTTCATATCAGTGGATTGATTATCAATAGATTAATTTTAAGGTGTTTATTTCATTTACAATAATACAAAATTACATTGTGACATTTCTTAATGGAAACTTCTTTGACATACAATTTGTATATTTTTGTTGCTATGTCAACACATTTCCTGTCAAGTTTACCAACATAAAAACATAATATTTGAGAATATTTAACAAAATAAATAAATTACACATCATTCATTTAACAAATAACATATATCAATCACAACACATCAACTAATTCTGCAGTTATAAATTCAGTCTGTTTGGTTTCTTAATTACTCTACCATATCTTGATATAAGTATATTGTTGTTGAAGAAATTGATCATTCGTTGCTTGTGCTTTTGGTTCTTGATTTGACACACTACTGTCAACTGCTTAACATCATCGCCATGATTTATTTATTGTAGCTCTGGGTGATTTCTTTTGATGAACCATGAATTTCTTCGATATTGTGTATCATCTGGTGTTTGTACAATAGGGTGGTCCAACAAAAAAGCAAAGTCGGAAATCCTATGCTCTCACCCCCTAGGATTATTGTATATCGAAAAAAGAAGTACCCCTATTTTTTATTTTGAAATCGAACGATGTTTAGGGGTGCCTCAAAGCCCTTAAAGTTTCCCATGTATTTTATATGAGAAAAAAAACACGTTTTCGTAGATTTGGCATAGAATCCTAGAAAATCAATATTTTTCAACCGGACTACTGTGTTTCTTTTCAGAAATGTTTAGAGAATGACATCCAATAATTTATTTGTTAAATTTTTTATATTAACTATTTTTTACAGACCCGCAAAAAACCCCATAAATAAAAGAAACAGAAAAATCGTTAAAAAATATTTATTACTATTTTTTAATATAAAATATTTTGATAAATAAATTATTGGATGTCATTTTCTGAACATTTCTGAAGAGAAACAGAGTAGTCCCATTGAAAAATATTGATTTTCTAAAATTCTATACCAAACCTATGAAAGAGTTTTTTTTCCCATATAAAATACATTGGAACCTTTAAGGGCTTTGAGGCACCCCTAAACATCGTCCGATTTCAAAATAAAAAATAGGGGTACTTTTTTTTCGATATACAATAATCCTAGGGGGTGAGAACATAAGATTTCCGACTTTGCTTTTTTTGTTGGACCACCCTATTGTACAATCCACGAGCTTGGTTCTTCTGCCTTCTTTACAACTGTTGCAGGAGTCCATTCCTTGTGTCTCTTTCTAATTAATACTTTTTCATCATTTTAAAATTCTGGTAAATTTGCTTTTGCTCTATCTGCACATTTCTTCTCTTTTAGTTTAATATTTTTCAACTTTTCAGAAACATTTTTAATTGTTTCAGGTAATAATAACTTTGTATTAATGGGAATGAACGTTTTAGTTCTTCGACCCATTAATCTTTGCATTGAAGAACCTAGGGTGTCTCTTGGTGTGTTTCTGTGATGTAAAAGGGCTAACTGGATATCTGAACCTTCTTCTATACATTTATCTAGTATCGATCTTGCTTCTTGTACATATCGCTCTGCTAAACCATTCGGTCTGGGAAACTGTGGACTGGAAACTCTATGTTCAAACCTCCATCTTCTAGCAAATTCTTTAAATTCTTCAGATACATATTGTTTTCCTCCATCTGTACGAAGAATATCAGGTATTCCAAATGTAGCAAACCAACATCTAAATGCTCGAGTTATTGACCTGCTGGTTAAGCTTGATAATTGCACGAAGTCAAAATAACCTGAATAGCTATCTGCCATTAGCAAGTATTCCTTGTCCTTCAAATGATAAATATCAGAAGCGAATATTTGCCATGGCCGTTCTGGATACTCTTGAAGTAAAATTTTTTCTTTAGGATTCTCTTTTTGTTCCTTCGTACCAATCTTGCAGTTTTGCACCAATTTAATAATGTCTACAGACATTCTTGGCCAAAATACGCAAAATCTCTGGCCAATCAGAGAGTACCAGTGATACCTTTGTGACTAAAGTGACAACATTTGAGAACAACTTCTTGTAGTCTCGGAGGTATCATTATTTTATCATTTTTGAATATGATATCTTCATAAGTTGCTAGTTCGTGCCTGTAAGACCAGTATTTTCTTAGAGAAGCCGGAACTTCGCTTATTCTGTCGGGCCATCCTACAAGTATTTGCTGTTTTAATTCCACCAATTCTATATCTGTATTTGTCTCTTGTTTTAACTGCTGCAATCTCGTTTTACTCATTGGTATTATTACACATGTCTCAAATGAGTTTTCATCCTCGTCATCATGAACATTTTTTGCGCAGTCTCTGCTCAGTATATCAGCTATGTACAACATGGTTCCTTTTTTGTACACAATTGTGGGATATGGCAGTATTTCAAATAGGATTCTCTGTAGTCTGGGAGGCGCTTCAGTTAATGGCTTCCTGAATATGGTTTCTAACGGCTTATGATCTGATTCTACTATCAGATTTTTGTTTCCCCATATATAAACAGGAAATTTCTTGCAAGCCAGTAATATGGCCAATGCTTCTTTTTCAATTTGACTATAATTGATCTGCGTTTTAGTTAAAGATTTGGAGTAATAAGCTATTGGGTGACCATTCTGAATTAATGCCCCACCATATGCAGTAAAATAAAATAAAATAGGTAAATTTGGGTTAAAATTACCAAGTACTGGAGGGTTTTTTAATATTTCTTTTAATTTACAGAATGCTTCTTTTTGTTCATTCTCCCATCTCCATTCATCATCTTTTTCTAACGGCACTCTAAGTGGAGCTAATAATTCTGATAAGTTCTTAAAAGAACTTAGATAAATAAGTAATTAATCCAAGAAAGCGTTGAAGTTCCTTGACGTAACTATCTGAGAACGATAGTTCGGAAACATATGTCTAGCTAGTTTACCCGTAACGGAACCAGACTTAATGCGCAATCACAAATCACAGAGACATGAGGGCACTAGACCAGTCCAATTCTGAACGAGAGTCACAGATGCCTCGCCTGACATTTTTTCTATCGTTAGGTGAAGTTGGGGCACGCTACTTATTATGCAATAGTAGTCTAACACGATGCAAAGCTAAAAACTAATAGCAAAATTTACGCACCAAGCGCCAAAGCAAAAAAGCTGTAGAATTAAGAAACGCCAAAATTGTCAACCCTGTTTATGTGGTGTATGCATGCTATTCTTCTATTGGCGTTTTGCATTCGTAAGGTAAAAAGCAATTCCTGAGAAACCCGGTTTGAGTTAAATTCATGAGGCAGGTATGGGTTGGCTGCATGGCGTACGAATGAAATTCGAAACAACAACATTTGACCTGATTGGAAACAACCAACATCAGATTCGTAATCTTCATACCAAAAAGTTCTAGAAAAGATATATGAAAATCTGAAAATTTCTTCTGTGCGTACCGTGTTATTTTTTATCATTTGTTTTATATTTTGCCAGTGTAAAATATGTATTACATCAGGATCCTTATGTTGTTCAAAAAAATTTAATGACACGCCTATGGCTTCAGCAGTTTGTCCAAAAAGTACTTTCTTCATGTTTAAATCATCATCACCATCACTTAGAATTTCTTGATCTACTTGAGAGGTGTCGCGTAGAATTTCCCCTTCCTCCATTATTGCATCTCCTGTCAGTACTTGGTAACCTTGTTTTTTACGATCACAATGCATTTAAGCTTCAATGTCGGACTCTTCTATCTCTTTCATATCCTCGCTCTGATTTGCCAAACTACCAATACCTTTAGAACAAATCACGTCTTCAGTAACATCTTCGCCTTTAACTTCTTTTCCATTATTCATAATTGTAAAAAACGTTTTCTCGATTGTCAGTTGTTTAACATTGATCCATGCAATAGCGAAAGCAAAAACTGCATCTTTGATATTAGAGAACTTTCAAAATAGCATCATATCAAATGTTTCCAAGAAATTAATCGAAACGGTACGTCTGTAAAATCTCTTAGGTGTTTCTTATATATTCTTGGTCCGTTGGTTGAGTGATAGCAGTTACATTAGGTGAAAGAAATAGAACAAAGTTGTTCTCATCTGCAGATCTTAACACTGTCTCATTTGAATGCGAAGGCTGGCTGTTTTACACGAGAGAATTCCTTAAAAAAGCTGTCCGAACTGTAGGATTAATGCTTACTAAATAGTAGTAGTTTAGAAATAACAATGGAATAATGTTAGTAACCTGCATGTAAACAAGTTGGAAAATAAATAATATCGGGCAGTAACCGGGTAATTTATTTCTGCAATCTTCTACAGAATTGATTTTCTTGTTGGAAAATGTTCGTAGGTGTCCCCTGAATGTAACGTCTAGTTGGCGGGACGGGAGAGATGAACGTTAGCAGCCATCTTGGAAAACACGTTTTATCAAATATCTCGTGACTGTGCATCGTGCCACAAAAATAGTAAAAAAATCGTTTTCGTAGATAATAACATTTTTTACAACTTTTATTTGAAACTTTTTTCTGTATAGTGCATAAGTTTATATTTATAGCGCGCCAAACTTTTTTCAATATGGTTATTGCTAAATATATAGTTAACGGTTGATGATAAATTTGTAGAACACAAAATTTTCGATAAAATTTATTTGAAGTTTTTTTCTATAAAATTGATACTTTAAGACTTATAACGCTGTAAATGCCGAGTTTACGCACAATAGCCACGAAATTATACACTATATATTAAATCATGCGCCTCTCAATGCGTCCATTAACTCTCTTCGCTAAAAATGCTTCGCAAATTTGGCGAGTAACACCAAACTAAACCTCTCACTTCTACCTCCAACCCAAGATACGGCACGTTACCATTCTTTTAGAACCTACCACCAGGTTCAATCTTGGCTTGGATTTTACCATGATCCTGAAGAATGGGATTGGAAGCGGACTACAAATGGACTTCAACCAATTCGAACTACTATGGCTCCAGCACCCTCAAGTTTGCTGAAAATAATATCTTGCAAATGCACAACAAATTGCGGGGCTGCCTGTGTATGCCGAAAAGCTGGCTTAAAATGTTCCATTATTTGTTCGAATTGTGGTGGATGCACATGTGCCAGATACATTGGAAACCATCGAAGACGAAGTCGATGAAAATGAAATTTTCGATTCACCTCCTACGGATATATCGGTGGCAGAAAACAAGGATGTGGAAGACGATGAGTGACTTCCTTCATCATCGAAACAGATGAGACTTATGACGTAAAATAACTTGCCACTTTTTGTATTAATAAATGTTTTAATCCGTTTTTTATTTCAAAAAATTAATTTGCATTCTTTGAACTCTGTTATCCCTTTCTCCACCTTTCCCTTCTCATGATTATTATTATCATCATGATTATTATTATTTTTTATGATGTACGTGATGTACGTGACAAACTATTATATCTTGCTACATTGACAGTTTTTTATGATAATACGTTCTACCCATGCAATTTAAGAAAGATATATAAATTATGAGTACTTCTTGGCACTATTTATAAGATTAATACATTACATTCACTACACACTACACAGTACTGTCATTTTTCTGAACACTTTTCGCCGTTTTATGTGTTATGAAATGTTTACCGTGTACTATGACCAACATTACCACTGATAATTGACGAGGTGCAATAGTTTACCAAGCTATAGCTCTTAAAGTATCAATTTTATAGAAAAAAGACTTCAAATAAATTCTATAAGAAATTTTGTGTTCTACAAATTTGGTTATTACCATTTTTAATGTATCATCAACCGTTAACTATATATTTAGCAATAACCATGTTGGAGAAAGTTTGGCGCGCTTTAAATATAAAGCTATGCACTATACAGAAAAAAGTTTGTAATAAAAGTTGTAGAAAATGTTATTGTCTACGAAAACATTTCATTGCATTATGAACCTACTTTTTTGCTCTTGCTCTTGGACTAATAATTTAAAAGTCATATCATAATTCTTTATGAAGTATTAAATAGCAACTTAGAGGTACACTGCCGCCCATTTGAAAGTACACGATAGACCCGATTTACCTCGGTTATGTTTTCTATAACTTACTCTAAGCTGATAAATTATTTTAAACAAGTATTTGAAAATAATAATAATAAACCTTTCATTCCGCTGCAGCTGTTATAAACACAGCCCATGGAATCCTGACTTACACGATGTCATTTTGGAATATTACATATAAAGAGTCGTGCACTTTCAAATGGGCGGCACTGTACATGGTTAGTGAATAACATAACACGAACTGGGCACCTATCTGTCAGTCTTCCCTTAGTTCCTCTGTCAGTTTGTGGATTTGTTTAGGTCGTTCTTTTTGGGGAAACGGATTTACAAGATGAAACCTTTACTGATTGAAAGCTCATATCATAATAAATTAATCTAAATCCGAAAGTCATCAAAACTTGGAACGGACAAAAAGGCAATACTGTCAAAAATTTAGACTATTCCACCGTCTCATGTAACGGGATTTTGCTTCAAAAGCTGACAAAATGTCGAAAGAATTAAACGGCTAAACTAGCGGTCTCTAATAGGTATCTCAGACATGTATTCACATGTTTTCAGCTCAGTAAGGTTTGCAAAACACCCAGTTCATTCATTTTTTCTTAAAATGTTTGCCAGTGAATCACAGTTACTTGTTTATTGTTTGATACACAGATTCACGATTTTTTCCCACATAGTTTACAGTTTTAAAAACAAAGAAAATATGAAGCAATGTGCTTTTTCAAAGCGCTTGCGACTTCTGCAGAAATTACAGAAATTAAGTCAGAGATAATTTATTAATAGATTTGATATTATGCAAACAGTTGTATGTGGATATGAAATAAATGTTGAAAAGTTCAAGACCATTCAACCATAAAAGCTGCAGAAAATGTTTTAGTAAAATGTACCTACGGTACTCTAACTAACCTTCGAGGCATGCTGGTCCATCAAAAAGATACAGATGAACGGCTAGCGAAGAAGCGAGAAAAAAGATTTCAAGCTATTTAGAAGAAATAAATAAAGTTGATCAGTTAACTTAGAAGAGGTCATCCATGCAAATCTTCCAGAGAAGAAACTAATGAGAAAATTCTCAACTTATTTTTGGCATCTTCGAATCCACTTATAGCCAATTTTTAAGCATAGTCGAAAACAAAACTCAAATCTTCAAATCTTTTAAAGTTTTGGAAATGTCCAAACGTAGGAAACATTAATGAAAAAGAAGTTTAGATGAAAACTTCTCTGATGAAGAATGCTTTTCAAAATAACAAGAAGAAGAAACAGAACGCAATGACTCTGAAGATGATATTATACAATATGGGATTTGTCAAATAAAATAAAATTAAATCAATTTCTTTTAGTTGTATTTTCATGCAATTTCTAATAAAAAAGTTCCATTTTATTTATTTTCTATATATCTTATCTTGTCTTCAGTAACCCTAACTATTTCTAAAAATTATAAAAACACCTATAAAATTTTGCATTCAAAAGTTTTGAAAAATTTATTTTCCCCTTTGCCGAAAAACGCTGTTGAAGTGTCGCAACCAGTAAGAGCATGTAAAAAAGAATTTATTCTTCCCAAAAAAAAGCTTACTAATCAGTTTTCAAAATGTAAAGAGCACATTCTTTTTCTACGTTGCCAGAAGTAGCTGAAAAAACTAACAATGCTTTACATGAAACACAAGTAAATAATAATTAACACAATATCCTTTATTTAAATCTGACGATAAATAAAGTTTCAGACTTAAACGGAATCTGGTTAAATTATGGAGTATTAATTTATTTTAACACTATTCATACGGAATAACTCCATTCTATCAATTTGAATTTTAAATAAATAATAATTGCAACAATCTTAAAATTGTGTTAACTACTATATTAATCCATCTTAAACAAACATACAGTAGAGATTAAACATTTTGAATTTTAATCATATTTAGTTTCGGTGGCCATTTTGTGACAAGCATTTTACATCTGGGTCATTTTTTAGCTTAACAGCACAATTTGCTACTTTAAAAACCCCTTGGTACGATTTTTCATTCAAAATTTCATATATTAAAGTTTTGACGCCGGCGGCCATTTTGAATTTTAGACCAATTTGGACCCCGGATTCGTAATCTACGACCCTAAAAACTTATAAGTACCCAACTTTATTCAATTATAATAAAAATTTGATGAAATGATTTAATTATTAATTAACCCCCTATGGAAAAAATAATAATTTGTTAATAACAATTAAACAGGGCATTAGCGGACAAATCGAACATTTAGACTTTGAAATATATTCGATTACCTACTATTTTAAAAAAATCATCAAAATCGGTGCCCAAAAGGCGAATTCCGAGGTATTTTTTTCTAGGAAACCGTCTAATATTGATTTATCTTTTTTTAGAAATAATATTTTTATTTATATTAATTTAATTGAAAACTGTAATTTTGTTCTTGCCATTTTCTTTCAAACTAAAATATTTAATTGGTAAAGTCTGTACTGTCAAAGGTTTGAAAATTACTGTTTAATTGTTATTAACAAATTATTACTTTTTCCATAAGGGGCTAATTAATAATTAAATAATTTCATCAAATTTTTATTAAAATTTTGAATCTACGACCCTAAAAACCTATAAGTACCCAACTTTATGCAATTATAATACAAATTTGATGAAATTATTTAAATGTTAGTCCCTTATGAAAAAAGTAATAATTTGTTATTAACAATTAAACAGGGCATTACAGGACAAATCTAACATTTAGACTTTGAAATATAGTCGATTACCTACAATTTAAAAAAAAATCATCAAAATCGGTGGCCAAAAGGCGAATTCCGAGGTAACTTAATATTCAGTTAATTATGCATGTAGAACATGATCTGAAATCTAAAATTCCATCTTCTTTTCATAAAGTTCGTTGTATATAATTGTCTGTGTTACTATGCCGCGAGAAAGCTAAAATAAAATCGATAATAACCAGATGTAAGACCTTGACTCAGGCTGTTGGCGAGAACAAAAGTTCCGCTAGGATACTCCCAACTCGGCATTACCATCACATATGAACGAAAGCATTCGGGAAGTCTCGGTGACTAACCGTGGTTTGTCCGACATTCACAGCCGGCGAGACAAATTACACGATCAATAATCTTACGTTTTGCTGGTAACAGTAGCGGCAACCCTGCGTGGCTTGGTATAATGCGTGAAATATATATTTTTATACAAACAGGACTGCTACAGTACCAATAATATATGCGGTCTCGTAAAAGCTGTACAGTATATATTCATTTGTATGTAAAAATACCCCTCGCAGGTTGCGCTTAATAATATGAAATTATCGGTTCGATTGAGGTAGAATATACAGCTGAAACTCTACAGGAAAGCTCGGGCTTCTGAGTGCCTGCGTAACATAGCGGGCTTGGTATGGATAGTTGGGCGTGTATATATATATATATATATATATATATATATATATATATATATATATATATATATATATATGTATATATATATATATATATATATATATATATATATATATATACACGCCCAACTATCCATACCAAGCCCGCTATGTTACGCAGGCACTCAGAAGCCCGAGCTTTCCTGTAGAGTTTCAGCTGTATATTCTACCTCAATCGAACCGATAATTTCATATTATTAAGCGCAACCTGTGAGGGGTAAGTTATTTTTACATACAAATGAATATATACTGTACAGCTTTTACGAGACCGCATATATTATTGGTACTGTAGCAGTCCTGTTTGTATAAAAATATATATTTCACGCATTATACCAAGCCACGCAGGGTTGCCGCTACTGTTACCAGCAAAACGTAAGATTATTGATCGTGTAATTTGTCTCGCCGGCTGTGAATGTCGGACAAACCACGGTTAGTCACCGAGACTTCCCGAATGCTTTCGTTCATATGTGATGGTAATGCCGAGTTGGGAGTATCCTAGCGGAACTTTTGTTCTCGCCAACAGCCTGAGTCAAGGTCTTACATCTGGTTATTATCGATTTTATTTTAGCTTTCTCGCGGCATAGTAACACAGACAATTATATACAACGAACTTTATGAAAAGAAGATGGAATTTTAGATTTCAGATCATGTTCTACATGCATAATTAACTGAATATTAAGTTACCTCGGAATTCGCCTTTTGGCCACCGATTTTGATGATTTTTTTTTAAATTGTAGGTAATCGACTATATTTCAAAGTCTAAATGTTAGATTTGTCCTGTAATGCCCTGTTTAATTGTTAATAACAAATTATTACTTTTTTCATAAGGGACTAACATTTAAATAATTTCATCAAATTTGTATTATAATTGCATAAAGTTGGGTACTTATAGGTTTTTAGGGTCGTAGATTCAAAATTTTAATAAAAATTTGATGAAATTATTTAATTATTAATTAGCCCCTTATGGAAAAAGTAATAATTTGTTAATAACAATTAAACAGTAATTTTCAAACCTTTGACAGTACAGACTTTACCAATTAAATATTTTAGTTTGAAAGAAAATGGCAAGAACAAAATTACAGTTTTCAATTAAATTAATATAAATAAAAATATTATTTCTAAAAAAAGATAAATCAATATTAGACGGTTTCCTAGAAAAAAATACCTCGGAATTCGCCTTTTGGGCACCGATTTTGATGATTTTTTTAAAATAGTAGGTAATCGAATATATTTCAAAGTCTAAATGTTCGATTTGTCCGCTAATGCCCTGTTTAATTGTTATTAACAAATTATTATTTTTTCCATAGGGGGTTAATTAATAATTAAATCATTTCATCAAATTTTTATTATAATTGAATAAAGTTGGGTACTTATAAGTTTTTAGGGTCGTAGATTACGAATCCGGGTCTAAAAAAAATTGGTCTAAAATTCAAAATGGCCGCCGGCGTCAAAACTTTAATATATGAAATTTTGAATGAAAAATCGTATATATATATATATATATATATATATATATATATATATATATATATATATATATATATATATATATATATATATATATATCTATTTTCGTAACATGTCGAGATCCGAATAAATTTAGGACAACCCGAGATCCACCAAAAGGTTAGCAGTTACGCATGTATATTTCCTGTTGATACAGTTATAATTTACGACTTAACCACTACCATCTCAGAGGGGAACAGATTTTGCAATTAAAATTTTATTTATAAATCCATAACGCAGCGAGATCCGCAACAAGTCGAGGTCCATTTTTGTATATAGCAAAATATGTATACCAACGTGAGATCCTGCAGCGTTGCCACCGTATTCGACAGATATTTACCACAAAACTCACAAACGAGGGTCATTATGACAACCAGATGTTGTAAAAGCGACTGTTAAAATGACTTGACCTGGAATTTCATACAATAGAAAAAGGACGAATTTTGCTTGAAAGTATAAAATTATTATTCATGTTATTCTGCATGTTAGATTTAATATGATATAGTTATCTGTTAATAATTTTATACAATATAATTACTTAAAGATGTACTATTGTTTTCATAATGATCTAGGACAGCAAGGCTATTTTTTATTAGTTTATGCTATACGTTTACACTAAAAGAAATGAATTAAATAGCATTATATTAGCCTTGTTGCCCGAGATCATTCTGAAATCAATAGTACATATTAACCTTTAATGTTTTTAACTTCCTTAAAAATATTTTATTTAAAAGAGAAAAAAGGGAAAAAGTTAAAAATATGAAAGGTTAATATGTACATCTTTAAATTGCATTATATAAAATTATTAATAGATAACTATATTATATTAAACCTAACATGCCACCACACCCGCCTTGAAACTATTGATTTTAAAAATAAAGCAAATAAAGATTATTGAAATTGAAAGACTAAAGTATAAGATTGTTTTTAATTACTACCATTTTCATATATTATTTTTGCACATATGTACTATAATTAATCGCATCACGCAAAATACAGTTTTACATGCATTTTGTTTCAAACCCTAATATTATCTCCCCTAATTATGTCAAATGAATGATATTAAGGAATGCTATAAAGAAAAAATTACGAATTGAATGATGCCTTTGGTTACGGATTGCATTTGATTATAACCGGAAAAAGTAAAGAAAATAAAACTTCCGTTTATGCAAAAAACCAGCTATGCCTAGGAATCATTGGAATGATCATAAATCACTTATTTCAATTTGAAAACATTAGAATGGCGGAGAAAATATTTGCTTCATACGTCAAAATTATTTTGAAAGATTGAATTCTTTGTGTTTTGCGGTATTTTTGAATCTAATATGTACTTTGTTTATAATGTTTATATGGTCAAATAAAATCATTGCTTTCGCAACCTTTAAGAATCTTTATTTCCAGAATCTTCCAGGTTCAAATAATTCAGTAAAAGGCAATAAGATTAGGGCTGATTCTATACCGAAATTACCTAAAATTACTTACTAAATACAAACGTGATAATTGTAACTGTTCGGTACAGGACCTTCAATCGTACGGGTATTTAATAATTTCATCTACGAAAATAACGTGCAGTTGTACAGTGAAATTATTGTAAAAACTAATTTTCTTCTGTTTGATTTAAATCCAATAGTTGCGAAAGCTGATTATACTATTCAAGGTCATCTTAATTTCAACGGTCAAGAAAAACTGTGCTGTAATTTGGTTAATTTTATTATGAACATTAAAGCCTCAACAAAAAGTGAAACAAAGGCGAAAGATAACAAATGTGCATGGATAAACAATTCAAATCTAATAGTTGCTATTAATGGTAACCGAAATGTGAGTGCCAACAACAGTTTCGGCTCATATTCCTGACAAACTGCATCACATTATCCTAATCTACCACGTTCGAATGAAGGATTACAACAACGAACTTTGCTCAACAATCGGTCTTTTTTTAATTGTTCGTCGTCAATACATTCAAGCAATGGGAACCTACATTTGGGATATATTACTTAAACATTTGTAGTTTCTTAGCACAAAAATATGAAGTACATAAATTTATAGCTGAGTTTCAACCTTCAGTATTGTGCTTATCAGAAACTAGAGTTACTGCGGATATTTTAGAATGTGAGACAGAAATAAAGGGGTATTACGTTGTTGTATGCTTTTCTGATAATAGGTACACAGGTGGTGTTATAATGTTTATAAACCGTAAATATAATTTTAAGATTATTCATAATATTAGTGTTGCCAATACGTTTTCGTCGTTAGTTGTAAACGTAAATAAAATAATGGTTGGAATTGTATATCGCTCGTCGAGTTCAAGTGCTATATATTTTATAAATTATTTCAGTAACTTGTTGGATGAGTAGTCTTACTATAAAGGTCGTGTTATTTTTACAGGAGATTTTAATATTGATATGAGGATAGACAATTTATACAACAGAAAATTAAACATATTGTTAATAATATAGGTATGAAACAAATAGTTAACGTTCCCACCAGTACTACACCTAACTCGCAACTACAATTGATCTTGTGATAACGAACGATCCTTACTAAACGTTACAGTAAAAGATACGCCAAAAATTACAGATCACGATATTGTGATTGTAATAGTTATTAACAATCAATCTGCGTCTATTGAAACAGAAAAATATAAAAAAGTGTAATAAACGATGAGGTGATAGCGGAAATGAGAAACAAACTATATGAATGTAACTGGAAGTATGATGTTATTATTGATAATTTTCGTAACAATATTGTCAATTTGTTAGATACATATGCTCCACTTAAAACGTACAAAATTAGAAGTAATTTAAAACCATGGTTCAATAATAACATTAAGAAAATTCAAATAAAGCGGGATAAAGCATATAAAACTTTTAACACTACTAATGATCCTCAAAACTGGTTTAATTATAAAATTTTGAGGAATGAACTCGTTAGTATAATAAGATCAGAAAAATTAGAGTTTTATAGATTACAGATTGATAACGATATGGGGAATTCTCGCGCTATGTGGAAAACATTAATTGGAAAATCAAACAACGATCTCCCAGATGACATTGATTTTGAAAATTCTAAACTGAATGAAATTACAATACCGAATAAATTAAATGAATACTTTATTGGCAGTTTAAATGATACTGTTAATAGCATAACCCCGCTTAATTGTGATAATCCTCCTGTATTAAATAATAGATGTTGTAGGTTAGTAAAATTTGAAAAAAAATTATATTAAATGAAAAATTTATAAAACTTAAAAAGGTCAAGTCAAGTCCAGATGAATTTGGGCTGTCCATTATTAAGCCACTCATCGACAGTTTAAGTTATCCATTAATGCATCTTATTAATTCTTCCCTGGAAACTGGTTGTTTTCCAGATAGTTTAAAAGTTAATACTGTTACACCTATACCTAAAGTGAATAACACAAATAAAGCCTCTGAACTCCGCCCAGTTTAATCGTTTTTTCTTCACCTTTTATTTTAAGAGTTACTACACGTATAATATTGTCCTTTCCTAGACATACCTGGATTGCTCTTTTCAAATAGTGTTTAGTACTTTTGATTCCAGCCTCTCACAGAAGTCATAGACCTCCAAAATGTGGCAAGTTGTAGGGAAGAAAATGCCAAGTGATACCTCCATGCAATAAAGATTGTATTGTTTGATCAAAATTGTTGTTTACAAACTCTCCTAGTTTTTTTATTTCGTTTTTGGCTCCAACGAAATTACATAGTACCATTATAGCTAAAAATCTCTAAAGACTTTCCTCGGCGCAAAATAAATCTTTTGAACGTGGCTAAAAATGCACCGTTTGTCTTGCCTAGTCGATGCCGATTGAGTGAAATGGATAAGTCACAGCGGTTCTTTGAACGGGTAAATTGCCTATGATTGGTGCAACAGGTTGAGCCTTAATCCTAAAGCATTTGCAGCAATTTCTTATCGTCATTGCCAAAATGATGGTAATTTTTGGGAACAGCATAGCAAATATGCTGTTTCCAAAAATAGCTCAGAATATTTCATGTATAGTACTTAATAATAATTTTGGACCAGTATGCATATAATTTTAGATGCTCGCGTTCAAAAAGTCATTTAATTAGATAATTATTTTTATGAAATAAAATATGTTTTTATTAAAAGAAAATTTGTGATAGGTAATTTTGTTTACTACCTACTCTCGAGAGACCCTGATTGTCAATGAATGGTGAGAGGCTTAAAAGATGTTTTTTTTTTCTAATTTTGCCTTGTTTTAAATTGTTAATTTCCTTAGAAAAGCATACATTCTGAACAAGTCTTATTAATGAATTTAAACCATTATTAAGTTCAGCAATTGAAGAATTTCTGTTAAAATTTCGACATTCTGATGGAAGTAAACAGTTATTTTTGAATCTGAAACAGACTGCAACAATTTTGAGTAATCTGTTTAGAGACGAATATTTTTCAATAATTGATTGGTATTGGTGACATTTGTATTATCATCGCTGGTAATGAGATGATAGATATTTTGGACTCTATCTAGAATACAAATTATTATATAAAATTATTAACAGATAACTATATTATATTTAACCTAACAATAACTATAATCAGTTTCCGACTACGGTCAATGTCAGAAGCAGTTAAATTTACGGAATAAGTAAAAGCCTGTATTGTAAATATATGGACATATAGATAAAAATGAAACTCTCTGATAACTAGTGTTTATTTTAACAATAAAAATAGTACTTTTATATTGTGAATTACTTAAAAAACTAAATTTCCTATAATATTGTAGATAAATTACTGTAATCAGATGTTTAGATCATTTAATCCCACTTTTTTAAAAGGGCAACATAATTCCCATTCCGATACTTATATCAATATTTTCTCTTTGTAGGTGACCCTTAAACTTACTAAACGTCCTGATAGTTATGCAAAAATTTTATAGAAGGTTCCGCAATGGTAATTGTAGCTCCATCGTTGGATTTGATACTTACTTTCAGAAAAGAAATGCTGAAATAGTGATAATTAACCTTGTATACATAACATCTTAAAAACTGTACGCCATCATGTGCAAATAATACTTGATAAGAATATAAATAAATACAATATTCCGTTAACAGTATATAAGAAAATTATTACAATGGTGTATATCCAAAAGGGTATTGAAGGGAAATTCTGGTTATTAATTAATTTGATAGGTTATTTTGATGAACTACTTTAGTGAATTTGTATTTTATTTTAATAATTAGTACGTATAAGTTATAAAAAAACATTTGAATTAAAGAAAGGAAATCGATTTATACATTTCTTAAGTAAATACGGCAATTTTTGATTTGACCCTACTCAACCCATTTGAGGCAAGGCATTAATTGTGCTACTGGGATATCTACATACAATTTATTATAAAAACTGCACACGTATGCTCATTTTTCAATTTATACTATTTTCAAGCCAAAATTAGCCAAGGCCTACCAATATTAAAATAGTTTTCAGCTGGAATTTTGTTAATTCTAAAAATTAATTTTAAAAAGGAAACTTCATGGGGTTCAGTCTTTGATGTATTTTATTAATTAATCCATCAAAATATCAACGTTTCGACAATGATTTGTCTTTATCAAGATCTAAAACAATTTTAAATACAATTACGCATAAGTTAAAACCTTAATTAAAATGAAAAATTGGCACTAAATGTTATCATAGGTTAAAGTTTTCTTTAAAGTTTAAATCTAACATTTTAATAGATTAAGTAATTGAAGTACAAATATAATTGATTCTCAACATTGCACATTCTAAATTAAAAATCAACAAAAGTAAGTATTGACTAAAATAAACAATCGTTTTTAAAAAAAACTTTAACCTATGATAACATTAAGTGCCAAGTTTATCATTTTAATTTAGGCTTTAACTTATGTGTAATTATATTTAAAATTGTTTTAGATCTTGATAAAGACAAGAAATCCTTTTTAAAAGGAAAAGTTTCCCTTTTAAAATTAATTGCAACAGTCGTGATATTAACAAAATCTATAAATTACGTTAAACATTATGTATGGACTGGACAGAAACATACACATGTATTTAAAACAAGAGTGATAGTGCCCAAATGTGTGCTTTTTATAAATAAAACATTGGAATTTTTTTCTTACTTTAGACAAAACTAAAAATATTTCTGTTATTCAAATGTTAGTTAAATAAAGCTAATAATACTTGGGATAGCACTTTCTTCCCATTTAACAGAATTTATACTATCGCTATTTATAAGAACCGCATGCCCATGTATAGAAGTAATTTTAAAAATAAACAACCCAGTTCGATGACTAAGAAGGCGTGACAATGTCGTTTTCCAAGAATTCAAGCTGCAAATACATCTGCGATGTTGTCAAGCATACCGGATCTCGACTTGACTGTAACATACATTTTGAGGTTTTATACATAAAATGCGCTGCAGTGCCCCCTACAGTAAGGTTAAATGAACTGCCAGAGTATAAAATTGCACGAAATGGGTACAAAGTGAGATCCTACCAAAAATTTGAATTTCTTCTTCCCTTCACATCGCCCATTGAATGAGTAAGATATACACACAGATACAAAACGAGATCCAAAATCGGATCTCGCCTTGCAAAAGGGATCTCATCTTGTATAGTTTGTAACTCCAAATGATCTCGACTTGTAACGAAAATATATATATATATATATATATATATATATATATATATATATATATATATATATATAATAATAATAATAAATAATAATAATTACTACAACCCATAACCTTAACCAAGGCCCCAGAAGCTATAAGCTTGTGCGGGAGGGAGGGGGCGATTATTATTATTATGTAGGCCCAATGTGCGGCTGCAGCCGACTTATAGATGGAACAGCGCAAATCCCACATTTGTGTTACAGCTAAGGGAAACTGCAGAAAACCTTAACCAGATCTGCCAGCGCCGGGAGTCGAACCCGGGCCGCTTGGGTGAAAGTCCGGCACGCCAAACATTACACTACCAAGGCTGTAATATATATATATATATATATATATATATATATATATATATATATATATATATATATATATATATATATATATATATATATATATATATTGATAAAGGGTACCTTGTCACCTCCAAAGTAGATACCCAGCGTACGTTGTCACCTCATATATAACGTTGTGACCTACGATTTCGGAGGTGACAACGTTTTGCCCTTTTTTCGACTGTATATGCATACAGATGGTGTTAGAAGCCTAAATTCAATTTCTTCTTCCCTTCACATCGCCCATTGAATGAGTAAGATATACACACAGATACAAAACGAGATCCAAAATCGGATCTCGCCTTGCAAAAGGGATCTCATCTTGTATAGTTTGTAACTCCAAATGATCTCGACTTGTAACGAAAATATATATATATATATATATATATATATATATATATATATATATATATATATATATATATATATATATATATATATATATATATATATATATATATATATATATATTGATAAAGGGTACCTTGTCACCTCCAAAGTAGATACCCAGCGTACGTTGTCACCTCATATATAACGTTGTGACCTACGATTTCGGAGGTGACAACGTTTTGCCCTTTTTTCGACTGTATATGCATACAGATGGTGTTAGAAGCCTAAATTCAAATTTTTGTCTGGAGGTGATAACGCCATACTTATACTCACAAATTTAATTTTTAGTTCAGCTGTAGATCGCTGGCGTTGCCGTCGCTCTTAGTTGTATAA